>OZ005653.1:111075258-111675258 GCA_963930645.1 Salticus scenicus | reverse complement strand
ATGACAAAATGACTTTTTAGTACTATTGGTTGGGAAACTAGGTTAATCATGAAAATTTTTGACTTCAGTTTTTGATTTTTTTACACGTTTTGTGGCGTGAGGAATCCGGAAGTCAAAAGGTTGGTATGGTATCTGTTAATGTGTATCGGCACCTATTAGTGTGATAGCCCGTTAGTTCATGTACACGATATTAATATCTCAAGAACAAATGATTGCAGAGAGATCGGACCAGTTTTAAAATATCACTTTTGATATTGATAAGAATCTTATTGAGAGATTTGCAACATTCTAATTTAAGAACTTCGTAAGTTATTCGAAATTTATAATTTTTAGCATGATAGAGAATAGAGCATTTTTTACATTTTCAGTTTAACGTTTTGTTAGCACGTCAGTAAAGAATGCTTCTCAATAATCAGTAGCGGTGAGGTGAAAAAAAATTACAAATTTTAAACTCATGGAAAAATTTTGTGGATTTTGTATTTCAGGAATCAATGCATGGAATTCAACCAAACTTGTTACAATATTAGATCTTGCCCTAAATTGGAGTTTATTTGAATTTCATTTGGGGTATATCGTCCGATAGATTGCGGTGCTATGCAATGAAACCCTCCATTTATGGGACAGCTATATCTCAGCTTCTATAGTGTACAAATGCATTAAACTTGATATATTGGCTTATATCATCATAACCTCTGCTAATACAATTTGGATGTATACATTGTCCAACAGGTGGCGTTGCTAATCTGCAATTTAATCATTTTAACGGAAAGGCAATATTTTAACTCTTGTGATTTAACAATAAATTTTCTGATACACTGAAGTTATAAGTGAAATCGATTTTATGTAAAGCGTTACTGGTCCATTTTGGATGCACATCGGCCAACAGGTGTCGTGGCTATTTTGCAATTTAATCTCATAACGGAAACGAAAAATCTCAACTTCTGTGATTTATAAATATTGTAAATTTGGTAAGTGAAATTAATATTACGTAAAACTCTACAGATTGCCTTTGGGTGCATATCGGACGACAGGTGGCACTGCCACGTTCCAATATTTTTCATTCACAGAAAGGCTATCTATCAGCTTCTGTAATATATATACTCACCAAACCTTCTGCGTGACATACATTTGATATATATTATTGATTCAATTTGGCTGTATAACGAGTAATAGTTAAACAGGTTTTTTTTTATTATTATTATTCATAGGACATTGTTTTTTCCCCTAGGAATAAGTATACATCATCCCTGGAGGATGGGGGAGGGGTGGATAAAAATTTTCACTATGATTATCTTTCAAAAGAATTCGATATCACCTTTAAAACGAATAATTGAAACATCGTTTTCTGATGATTTAAAACAAATTTACCATTTTTTTTTTTTTTTTTTTTTTTTTTTTTTTTTTTTTTTCATTTGTAATAATAATAATAATAAACCCTTAGAAAAATACATTTTCTAAGATCTTCTATACAGCATAAAAATGATTGTCTTCTGTCATGAAAATCTATGCATTCCCCAGACCCAGAGTTTAGATACAAAAAACTAATCACGGATGTTATTGAATACGTAATACAGTGCTTTACCCGAGTTTCAAAGAAAATCACGGGAAAACTCCGAAAACCTAAGTCGACGAGCGTGACCAGGAATCGAAACCAACACTTCCCGTCTGTAAGGTTCGAGAGTAGAACCTCGTGGTCTCTAATACTCATCGGGAAGTTACAGAAATGAGTTTTTTTCTTCTTTTCTTTAAGCATAATTTTAAACTTTTATTATATTTTATTTATGATTCTATTTAAGTTTAAATGTTACTGATAAATTATCAATATTGATAATGTTGTTAAATCATTACTCTGTTTGATTGTTCTTATTTTATTTTATTTATTTTCACTGAATATTTTGTTCAATACTGAAATATACACTAAAACAAAATATGCTTTTCCGTTTAATTCTAGATTTTAAAATGGAAAAATAAAGTGATCTCATAAGTTTTTAAAATACTTTATAAAAATTTAAATAATTATTTAACTCCATTCCATTTTTCCTTAAAATATTGACTATATGTTTCCTACATCTATAAATGCTTAATAAATTTCTGTTTCATATGTTGAACTTTGAAACATGATTATTGCGGATGCAAGAAGGGAGAGCAGATGTTAACATCGACATCTGTGGATTGCATTTATTTAATTTTCGCTGACCGTGCAACTGCAAAGTCAAACGCCAGGCGCCAGGTCTTGGGAAAGTCGTGTCGTTATGTGAGGCGGTAATTTTAAAACATGTAATCTGATTTATTCAGTTTTAGCGTTATAATGACTAGGTTAAGCTTTAGAAAAGGTAAAAATGTAATATTTTTAACCTGTAATATTCTCTATGTTCTATTTATTAAAGTCTTATTTTAATATCAATTAAACAATCATTTTCATATCTGCGTAAGTTCTTAAGCCTAACTTTCGATACTAGAAAGCAGCGTTGAATCGTAGAAAAAACTGCTTCTGTTACAGAAAACCGCTTAGAAATTATGGATTCATTTTATTAATTTAGTCTTCTGAGATGGAATTTGTTAAAATAACTATTTTCGTTATTATGTTTCTGGAATGAAGTATGAAGAAGTCATAAAAATTTTACAAGATAAGTGCTAATTTTAAGTGAATGCCCTTCCAACTGGTCATTGTGTATTTTAAAATGCTAGTTGGAAGGGTATTTTCTCGAAGAAAATTCTTATCAACAAAATTAAGAAGGTTCGTAATTCTTTTTTTCTTTTCTTTTTAAATTCTGAAGTATTTATTTAATGTTTATATGATAATATATATACAATCTAGGTTATGCAAATTGTATATTTTTAAAATAATATCCTAAGTTTCACCGACTTACAATTTTAAATATCTCTTTACTGTTATTTATTAAATAAAATATATGAAATTGTTTATCTGCATAATAAAACAAAGATTCAATTCTATTCCACATCTTTATAAAAAAAAAAAAAAAAAAAAAAAAAAAAAGATATTCTGCTTAAAAAAAAAAAAGGACGATTTACTATATTATTTATTAATACTAATAATATTTACATTTATCAATTATTTAATATGCCATGATAGCATAATTACATCAAATGAGGTAAAAATTGCGTTGACTCAATTTAAAGAAATTTAAACATTTAAAGAATACGAATTACATTGCCATGTGGAATAAATTTAAATACCTGAAAACATCATTTTTGTAAACTGCTGCTGTAAACTGAAAATATGTATACACACATGTACTGAAATTTAAAAATATGAAGTATGTTAAATATTTTAGAAAAATATTTTGATTAAAAATATATATATATGTATTTAATTATTTGGAAATTTTTAAAATTTCCTCCTTCTAACAAATTTTTAATTTTTTGTTTCAATTTCTTATTATTATAAATTAACAATATATTCTAAACTCAATTATATATTATTTTAGCGGTGTATTGGTACATTCATTTTTGAAATTATTTTTTATGTTGAAATATTAAAACTTTCTATAAACTTCAGCATTCAAATATATTTATGAACTATCCATGGACTTACAAAGTAGTACCCAGAAATGTTTAGAATATACAGGGTGCAAAGTCGAGAGCAGGCCTTTATTTGCGCAACAATTGGTCTCAGACGTCCTCCAATAAGAAAATGTATTTAAAAAAAAATGTAAGAATTCATTATATGACATGTTTAAATTTAAAAAATCAATTTATTAAAAATCACAAAAACTGGTAATTTTTATACAATTTTCATGACACTAATAGTGAAAGTTGAGTTCCAACCTAAAAAATATAACACAAAAAGTTTCACTTTTGTGCACCCAAAATTGTCTGAGATAGTTAGTTTCAAAATTTAGGATTATTTCGCATTTTCTCGGGCTTTATTAAAAAGTCAATGAAAAATTCTTTAATAAACCCAGGGAAAATGCAAACAAAGTCCAATTAGGATTTTTAAACCGATCCCTTATTGAAGGCCGAAATATGTTAGAAAATCCAAACTTTAAATATCTTGTTCCATTTGGGGAGAATAGAAATGAAACTTTTTGTTAGGATGAGTGTCAGTTTTCTAAATATGACTATAGGGATCTGGGACTATGTAAAAAGCTAGTTTTTGCAATTTTGAAAAAATAGATATTTTAAATTTAAACATGTTATACTACAAATGCTCATATTCTTTAAAACATTTTGTAACTGAAACTATATATTTGCGACCAATAGTTGCGAAGATAAAGGTATTCTCGTAACAATGCTTTGCACCCTGTATTTAAAAAAAAATTAATATATATATATATATATATATATATATGTATAAATGAATTTTTAATCTTAGTTAAAGCCAAGCAACAGATATAAGATCCCTGAAACCACATAGGTCAATGAGAAGGAAATTACAACAAATTTAAATAACCTGGGGAGACTGATTGTGATTTATTGAAACATTTATTTTTTATTTATTTATTTTTATTTTATTTAACTTCAGTCTAATCATAAATTTATTCCTATATTGTTAGTTGCAATTTTAATAATTTTGCCGGTGCGTAAAAACCACATGAAACTTAAATCAAAAGATACAAACAAGCAACGAGGAAATAAAAAATTAAGACAGCATTTTAAACATTTTTTTTAGGAAAAGCTTAGAATGGTAGAAAAAAAAAAAAAAAAAAAAAAAAAAACTCGTCAGGGGTGACCCTTTTCGTCGTTGAGCACCAATGTACGATTTCGTTCGTTAGCAGTTATAATAGCAAATTGCTAGCGGGCACCCTATCGTACAAGAAATTAATTGAACTTAGAAATGAAGAATAAATTGGAATAAATTATTTACTTCAAGAAATCAGAGAATGAAACAGAAAACAACCATGAAAAACAAACATTAATCATAGGATGACGCATTCGGAATCACAAGGATTAAAACAAGCAAAATAAATCAAGAGTTTAGTTGTACATAGCAGATGAAGAATAATGATACAACACAGCAACAGGGATATAAATTACTTTTTTTTTAAATTCAAATAATGTTTGAGAAATTTTAACATACTTACTATTCCTTTAATTTCAACGTATATGCATGAAAAATTCCATATTTTATGACAGTAATTCCCAAAAAGTGTCATAACGTGTCTATATATACCTTAAAAAATTCCTTAATTTTTTGCATTTTTAAAAAATTTCTTTTTTCCCCTAATCTGAAGATAATGACGTTATAGTATTAATTACGAAACTTTGAATAAACACCATAAAATGCAAGAACTCGCAACTGCTACAAACAAAGCACGGCTTCTACAAACAAAGCGGCAACGCATTCAACACACTCAACGTGCTTGTTTGCAGCTCTCGTGCCTACAATGTTCGCCTGATGAAGGGTTGTGTCTTCTTTTGACCCGAAACAGTTGGTGCGAGTTCTTGCATTTTATGGTGTGTATTCAAAGTTTTGTAATTAATACTACAACTTCATTATCTTCAGATTAGGGGAAAAAAAGAAATTTTTAAAAAATGCAAAAATTTAAGAAATTTTTTAAGGTATAAAGAGACGTTATGACACTTTTTGGGGAAAACTGTCATAGAATATAGAATTTTTGATGCATATACGTTGAAATTAAAGGAATAGTGAGTATGTTAAAATTTCTCAAACATTATTTGAATTGAAAAAAAAAAGTAATTCATATCCCTGCTCATGTGTTGTATCATTATTCGTCATCAGCTATGTAATTTTTACTTCTAAGCGCTCGTACTGAGGTGATTTTTTATAATGACGTCATAATTTTTTTTTTTTTTTTTAACTACACTATTGTAGAACGTTTACAGTACGTTTTCTGGAACGTTCTGAAAATGTGTATAACGTTTTGAAAACGTTCTAAAAACGTTTAGAACGTTCTGAGACCGTATACATAGAACGTTCTCAGAACGCTTCTATAACACCGATGGTGATAGTTACACGTTCATTGAACGTTCTCTGAACCGTACTATTACGTCTTCAAGATGGACAGATAGACGTCTATAACACGTTCAAAGTGAACGTTCTTAGAACGTGTTTGCAGAACAATTTTTGAACGTTCAGAGAACGTTTCGGTGCTGCTTGGGAAGTAGTATCCGTATTTAAAAAAATTGTCATGGGCCACTCATGGTTTTAGGAGTAGAATGATATAAAAATGACATCATTTATTTACGGCCTCAAACTTTGACCCCCACCCCCCCTCTCTAGGTCAAACATATGAAATTCAGAAAAAAATAACTTTCACTTTTGCTTATCACAGTACTACTAACACATCCTGCAAGTTTCGGATCATGCATTTAGAAATAGTTAATCATGCATTTAGAAATAAAAAAATTAAAATAAACTCTTTATAAAATAGTTTAGACATTTATCCTATTTTTTACATAACACAACAATAATGTCTTAAGCATTTGCCATTCAGACATTTATATTTTTAATGATCTTTATAGAAATTATATTATAATCACAAATTATATCTAAATATGAAATATACATGTACATGCAATTAATAATTTCAACGTTTCTAAATTATATATATATATATATATATATATATATATATATATATATATATATATATATATATATATATATATATATAAGTTTTTCATTGTTTTATATTATATGCTCTGATAGAATAAGAGGAAAAATGATGAGAAAATATGGATTATATCGATAATATATTTTTCAATGTATAAAAATGGTATAAAAAAATATGTGCCTTATACTTTATCTTTCCAGCCGAATAACAACAACAACAAAAAAAAAAAAAAAGCTTATCACTAATAACGGCAAAGAAAGAATCAAAGAAAATTTTGATCTGAAACAGAAGCATAAGACTATCATCAACACCGCTAGATGAAAATCTAATAAAATGAAAGAATTTCTACTCCAATGTCCACCTGTCACGTGATTGCCAAAGTCTGATTTTTTCTTCTTTCTTTCTCTTCGTTTTATTGTATAAGAACGTAAAAAAAAAAAAAAAAAAAAAAAAAATCTGTGAATAGAGTTTATATGTTTAAAATATATGTATTGCATATCATTGAAAATTTATCTAGGAAATTCCTTTGTTATTAATATTATAAATGATTTTTAACATTACGTATGATGTAATATTTCAAAATTCTCATCTTAATATACGTATAATAAAAGGAATTACTAGACAATAATAATAATAATAATAATAATACGAATTACTGCTATTGTGCGAAGTTACAGTGTTGCATAGTTAATGATATTTTTATTTAAAAGTATCATAAACAGTTGGTAATACAACTTATGTTCTTGTACACTGGTATCATTAGAGTTTTTGACTAGACTTTAAGCAAAGCATTTTGTTCTTTAAAGTCACGTTTTAAGTTGTTTATATGCTCTTAATAATAATAATAACAAAAAATATGTATTTAAAAAAAAAAAAAAAAAATATTTTTAAAGTACTGTTATTGTGGCTGATGTTGTGACAAACTGCTGTTTATATTAATTTGTGGAAAGTGATTAACATTTCATTCACGTTATATAGCTCGAATTTATCTATAACTGTAAAATCGCTTACCGATAACTTACGCTCTCTTTTCTATTGAAAACTCCCCAGACATTATAAAAAAATGAAAAGGAATAAATGTTTCTAGTCCCTCTTGAACATTAACTTTTCTCTTGAAATTTTAAAAGTGAAATTTTGTTTGAAAATTCCGTAAAGAAATTTTGCATAATAAATTTGTTAAAATCTAAACCATCGTTTTTAAAATGTACTTTAAAGTAGACTGTATATTAAAGAAAAAAAAAGTTTATTTTATTTATTTATTTATTATTCGAATTCCATAACTGCATCTACTTAATTGTAGATATTTTATTAGTTAATACTTCGAGAACTTATAAAACGTTATTTGTAAAAAAAAAAAAAAAAAAAAAAAAAAAAACATGTGTAACTATAATGGAAAATTATATAATTTAATTACTCATATAGAGTATCATAATGTCGTAGGTTCACTTTTAAAACTTTAGCTTTAAAAGTCACTTGAAACATTTTAGTTCCAAATTTTAAACAAATTGAAATTTTATTTAGCATATTAGTGTATTAATTCAATATAAGGTATTGGAGGTATACAAAATGCTCAGTAATTTTGGATGTATTTATAATTTCATTACAGTTAGTTTGTATGCATTTACTTTGATTACAAGTAAATACATAATGTATTACGATGTTAAAGATTTATACAGCAATAAATATTTTTAAACAAAGATATACAGTAATTTTTCCTCGGCAAAAAAAAAAAAAAAAAAAAAACACCTTTTAATCTCTCTCTCTCTCTCTCTCTCTCTATATATATATATATACAGAGAGAGAGAGAGATTCTTTATGATATGCTGCAGATTATTTTAAAAACAACTTTCAAGTATAACTGTAGAATAGTTATTGGTAAAACATTCACAACCAATTTTAAAGACATAATAAATTACACTTTTGCTTAAACGTTAATAGCTTAAAGTATAAATAAGTAATTCCATTAATTTCAAAGATGAGTTTTAGCAGAGAGTAGCGACATTTAAGTGTTGTGACAAATTATTTGTGTCACAAATATGAAAACAGGTATTTGCTAAATTGTAATTGGTTTTAATATATTTTGCATGCAATTAAGATGTGGCATATTTTAACTGCTAAATTTCCGTTTCCAAGTTGTATATATTTAATGAACAAATTTTGTTTGTATTATTTAGATATATATATTTTTTTTAACTATGGAATTTTGTTTTATGTCCGTATATTTTCAATTATTTCAGTTTTTTGTATAACATAAGAATTGCTTTTAGGAAAAACGGAAAAAAAAAAAATCGGTGTTATATGAAGACTACTAAAAAAAAGAATATTATTCTCGTGTTAACAGAAATATTCATGTCAATTAAGGAACATAATTTTTCACTATACAATTAGTCACTAATTATTGTATAAAAACTCATAAAAATATTTTATAAATTTATTATATATATTAAATATTTTATAAAATATAATTTTTAGGATAAAATGTGCGTAGATTTGATTAATATATTTCTGAAATACCCTGTTGAATTTGTTATTTATAGATCTCTTGTGAAAATTGTGCAGTTGAGTACACATTAAAAAAAAAAAAATATTTAAATTAAAAAATATTATGAGAAAAAATAAGTAAATTTTTTCCTAATTATTTTATTTCGGCATCTTAGTGCGAACTTGAAGTAATATGGCTGTATATTTAGGAATAAGATGAATTCTGGGATTTCAAAGTAAATAGTCATTTTTATGAGACATTGCATACATATTTAAAAGCACATGAACAACAAATTTATTTTAGACTTTAGAACACACAATTCTATTTTTGGTAGTAAGATTTGAAATATAGTTCATCATTATAGTTTAACCAGTCCCAGTACTTAAGTTATTGACAAGGAAACGAAGTGACAATTTGAAAATTTTAAATTTTATTGAAATAACAATAACTTTAAATTTTATACAGCTATTCTATTTAATTTTAAATTGACCAATTTAAAATTGACTAATTTAAATCTATTTAATTTAATCTTGAAATTGTAGTACTTCATCACAATAAATATTTTCACATAAAAAGCTATATAAATTAAAAAATATAGTTTATAAAAAACAAATTTTCCTACATATTGAACAATCAGCAAGTTAAAATTACTATTTCAACGAGATAATATACTCTATAGAAAAAAAAAAAAAAAAAAAAAAAAAAGAAAGAAAGAGAAAGAAAAAGAAAAAAGACGCACTATCAAGGAGTAATGCAAACTGGACATAGATTGGCATACATACAGGTTTCGATGGAAAATGCAAAATTTTAAAATCGCATCTTAACTGCGCATTGGCAGAATATTAAAAATGAAAATTTTTGATTCCAGGTCATAATTCTTCGAGAATTTTATTCCGTCTACTCAGAAAGACAGTAACTATGCCTCTGACACAGGTGCGCAAACATCATACACAGTTCTCAGCATTTGAGTGTGGTGTGTAGTTGGGCTCAAAGAAGCCGGTTGGTCTAATCTGCGATTTTTTTTTACAATTGGATAGGAGTGGTACCACAATTTGACGATATTGACAGGAATGGGTGAACCATGGCTGAACACAGCGTCAGGGTGGAAGCGGTTGGTCTAAAGAGAGGACAGAAAGTGAGAATCAGTCAATCGCAAAGCGGTTCTCAAACCTCTAATTTATGATTGTCTTCGATACTACGTGCAGCTTACACTTCTGTGACATCAAAGACCCTTAATAGACGGCTCAGTGAAATGGGGTTGAGCTCAGTCCTCGGATCTCTCTTCCACTGAGGACGTTTGGTTTGGAGCATCATGAAAAGGGTCCTACAACCAGCTCGGGATTTTGCCAATCTAAAGGACCAATTGGGCAGATTTTGGCACGGTACTTTACTGGAGCACATCTGCAAACTCTGTCAATTAATACTAAGCCGAATAACTGCGTATATAAGGGCCAGAAGTGGACCAACGCGTTATTGGCTTGTTTAATTTGTGAGGGCCTTTCTCTTTAAATCATTCAAATGTTCTGAAACTGTAATTAATTTTTTTTCAACATATGTACGTCATATCTACGAATATTTGTCCCATTCGAATAACTCCTTCACGGTGCGTCATTTTTTTTTTTTTTTTTTTTTTTTTTTTTTTTTTTAAGAGTGTATGTTATTAATGAACATGTAGTACTACTTTTTAAATAAACGATAAAAGCATCTTCACTATATTTATTATTGCATGATTGAACAATAAATGGTGCGTTTTATTTTTTTTCTGATATTTTACATATACAGTCTCTCTCTCTCTCTCTCTCTCTCTCTCTCTCTCTATATATATATATATATATATATATATATATATATATATATATAGTTTGCTTTGATTTTTTATGTACTGCTTATTATTTCTTCAAGAACTTCAATTAAATTCCTTTTCATGCAACTATTTTCAAACAAATTACACTAGTCTTCTTAACTTAGGAAATGTTTTAAGTAATATATCCGATAACAGACATATTTAATTTCTTTTAATGACAATATAGTTACAATAATACGTTAATTGTGATTCTTTAAAAGGGTTTAATTTGCGGTATTTAAAGTTAATTTCAGAGTATGTACAGTGAAATGTATGTATTGTGAAATAATTGTACTCCGATTATGCTAATTTCTTTGAAAAATGCCATTCCGCATCGTGTTTCGTCTCTTTTAATATATTTTGTACTTTAAGCGACCATTATATTTGTAGAATTTATCTTTGTGATGCTATATTATTTATTTAAAAGTAGGGTAACCATTTAAATAAAATTTCTTGCACAGAAATAGAATTTAATTCGTACTACGTGAAAATATTTTCATAAATTACAAAAATGTTATTGTAATTAATATTGATTTATTTTTTTTGCCCTGTTTTAAACTTCATATGAAAACCAATGTCAATTTTTCTAGTAATTATCGTAAGAAATATTTAGATAACACATACAGTTGCTGTGAGGAATGTATCAAACATATTATAAAAACCTATTCAGATTATTCCAGTAATTAATATTAAGAAAAATTTAGATAAGACATACAGTCGCTCTGAGGAATGTGAGGAGTTTATTATGAAAACCTATGCCGATTTTTCTAGCAATTATTATTAAGAAATATATAGATAAGACATATAGTTGTTGTGAGGTATTTATCATACATATTCTAGAGCAAAACTATTAAATAAATAAATTAATAAATAAAACTGACATAAAACTAAATTAATAAAGCACTAGAAAATCTGAAATACATTGTTGTATTTCGGTTAGACTTTTCGATTAAAAAAGTCTGTGCACACCATGGAAAATAATTTTGTTAAACTATAACTTTAATAAATAATTTGATGTGCTTGAATTTTTTAAGACAGCGATGGTATGGTGTAAGACCGACATTGGAAACACGAGGACTCCAGACTTTGGTGTCCTTTTCCCCTTGTGAATTTTTCTAAGTGGTCTTAGACTGTACCTATGTGAGTTTAAAAGGGAAATACGAGTACAACACGAAAACACCGAATGACTAGGCCTACAAACGTTTCCTATGCTTCATCGGAACACTCCCAAAATTCCAGATTCAAGAGCAAAATCCCTCGATTTGTTTAACATGAGTTCTAACAGTTTAAATTGAAATTCAAGATCCTGCAATATTTTTCCGTTTTTCAGACACACAGTGTAGAGCGGGACAAAATGACATTTTTTACAACTTGTCATATATTGTGTACGAAAGCAGGGAGATAATAAATAGAAGTGTCTATAAATACGACCAAATATGCAATCTATTTACTATCGATTACAAGTTAGTTTTTTTGAAAACTACATCAGGCAGATGGCCTCCATTCACATCAATGCATTGTTGCAAACATTTCTTGAAATTAGCATACACCCCATGTCGTATATCCTCATAAATAGCTGCAACTTTGCAACGGACGGCTTGCTTGAGATTTTGAATATTCATGATAACCACTCGTAACTACTTTGCAGTACTACTAAATACACCTTTAATTTGTGGAAATGTACGTGACATACTTGATCGTATTTATAGACACTTTTATTTATTTTTTGACTGATTCCGTATATAATATGTGACAAGTTAAAATAAAATAAAAATAAATAAATAAATAAAATCAGTTGTTTCTCACCACCCTTTATGCATTATACAAAAGTTATTGGTTGAAATATAGGCATAGAAAAATAATTACGTAATTTTTTAGAGATAAATTACATGAATACAGTTTTTAAAATATGTAGAAAACTTAAACTGTAGTGAATCGATATTTTAAAATAAATTTGTAGAAGGCATTCTTTTTAATAAAAATCCTTTAATGAAATTATCACGCAAAATGTCTTAAAAAACTAACTTAATTAAAATAGAATGATTGATTTCAAAATAAAAGAAATATTTTATTAAGCAATTTAATTGGGTTTAGTTTATTTACTTTTTTTAAATGATTATAATTTAAATTTTCATGAAGAAAATTAAAAATATCAATTCTAACACAGTATTAATCTGTTCAGTAAAATTGAGCAATTTCTTTTTAGTTTATCGTAACATATATACCGTGATAGTATGCAAATTTGAATTATATTATCCTTAAAAAAAAAAAAAAAAAAAAAAAAAAAAAAAAAAAAAAAGCTGATACGTGCTTTATTTGATATTATTCCTCATTAAAACGTAATTATTTCCTTTTACTTATGTTTCAAATTTCTTAGGGCTGTACATGAGTCAGATTAACTCTCTCTTTCTGTCCACTTTTATCCTGTGGGAAATTTGCTCTTTCATTTGATAAGGATATCTCATTCAAAAATAAAATTTTTCGAATTCTATTTTTACTTCCATTACCTTACTACCGTAGGTAATGGAAGTATTGTATTTGGTCCAAAAATTCGATATCGAGATTTCACCTGATTTACAAGTTATAAGGTCATCTGAGCGTGTGTGTATGTATAAGTGGAATTTTCTGGCTATCTCCGAAACTAACTACAAAATAATAGAACTACAAAACTTCAGAATTAAGACGTGTCTGGTGTACAGATGAATTTTTCAAATTTTGGTGAAAATTCAAAAACCGGAAATAGGTCTCGGAGACCGGAAGTGGGACCGGAAATCCGTATCTCAAAAACGGCTTTAACGATTTTTTTCAAATTTGCTATATAAACAGGCTATTAGATGTCCTTTCGAATAGTGGCTTTACCGAACTTGATGTCGCTTTGGTATTTCTTAATACGGGTTTCTATTTTTCACTGGGTCATGCCAATATAACATTTTCCGTTTTGATTATTTGTGATCGGGATCATATAAATACCGGTAGTTTCTAGTAGGGATTTGTAAGAATCTTGGATATTGGATACCAAGAAAATAGCCAACTTTTATAACACAACCTATGCATTAAATAGGGAAACCGTTGAAAAGTTTCTAATGGGGACATTGGAAAAAAATAAAATAGCCAATATTAATAGCCAGCTTTAATAACACAAACTATGCATTAAGAAAGGAAACCGTTGAATTTTTTTTTTCTAATTGTAATTCAGTAAATAGCAACGAGCCAATGATGGGATTGAGCCGATCGTGGCGCCACCTTGTCAATCGCCGAGCAGGAAAAAGTCAGTTAAAGGAACATACAGAGGCACACAAGCCAGCCACTGAGGTTAAGGGGGGGTGGGGGCTTCAAAAGGACAATGGTGACTAAACAGAAGCTTACAGTAAGGTTTTCTTACATTTAACATAATGATTATTAATTACATTAGTGCACATGCTAATGTAAAGGAGGAAAAAACAAAATTTTAGCCTTAAAATGACTTTTATATAATTTTTTCTTTATATAAATTGCTATACGTCATATTTTTTTTTTTCATAAAAAAAATATATAACAAAACATATTAGGAGATCTCATGCGCAGGTTTCGTAGTATCAATAGAAGTTACAAAGTTTTATTAAGATTTACTCATTTCGAATGGTTTTATTGGATTAATATATTAGACTGAATTGTAGTTCTGCGAAGAAAGTTGGGAATGGAAGAACAAGTTTTAGTCGAACTATATCTTTCATTGAAATTTTAGCATTATAGTTAAATATAGAAATATTTTTGGTGATACTCAGCTGGAATAGTTATGCAAATGGTTCTCCAGTAGCACAATCGAAGTAGCGAGGCTTACGATGAAATGTAAGTTTTTGAGAGATATATTGAGGAGTATTAAAATAATGATTTTAAAACAGGTTTTTCAGCTGGCAAATATCAGAGTCTAGAGAAATATTCGGTTGTTTATAATTGAATTTCGCAAGAATGTTATGAAAACACTAGTTTCATTCAATTGTATTTCACCTATTTGATTTAAACAATTCAAATCGCCAGTAGAAGATTTTTTTTTTTTTTTTTTTTTACTTAAATATATAATAAATTGCTTTATTTCCAGCATAAGTCTTTTCTGTTTCATATTTCATGATTCAAACAGAAAATGTGAATGAAAGAGGTTATTCGAAACAACACTATGAAATATTTGCGAAAATTGGGGTATTATGGGACAATACTCGCGTATTTTGGGACAAAGTCCCACTCATATTCTTTTACAATGCCGCTTAAAAGAAGCTTTCATTACTACCACAGACAAAATAGTGTTAAGTACTATATAACTGGGCCATGACACATTTTGACTAAGCTATTACATTCCGCTTGCATTGGTCATATATACTCAAGCAATAAGAATTAAATCTGCTCTTTTCAGAGGTTTAGAAATATTTTCAAGGCTATTTACCATTCCAAATTTAAATATCATGGTATGGATCAAGTAAATTCTTGCGACGCCCATAGCTGTCAATCTAATCCAGAGAATTGTTAGTAACCGCCATTTTTTCCACACCAGTCATTTTTCATAGTTTTTTTTTTTTTTTTTTTTTTTTATCGTAAATATTGTTAAAAAGAATTGCTCTAAAAATTAAAAGGCAGGGGAAAAGAGCAGTGTTAACAATCCTCCGGATTAGGATGGCAGGTATGAATGCCTTATGCCTTTTTCCAAACACTTTCATAGTCCCATCAATGTAATCCATTTGCAGTCGAGAGGGGTAAAAATTATCGAAATTATTATAATAAACTTGTAATTCAAATTTTCAAAATCTTCACAAAATTTTGCTTCAAAATTTTGTCTTCATATTACCGGTAAGAAAAATATGACAAAAAGTTGTTTTTTTAGAAGCTACTTGAATAATTTTAATAATAACTTAGATTTAGGGACGTACTGAATTTACATTTCATCCAGAATTACTCTCCTCTTCACTACATTTAAAGATTACCGGTAACCTACGCTTCACCCATGGAACAAAATTACAGAAACTTCATTTCTTCATAAAAATTCGAATGATTTTGATAAAAATTTAGATTTAATGTGTTTTTGAGATTACGTTTTAACTGAAATATATTTATCCTTAAGGTAATTAAAGTTCATTGGTAACTCACATTTAATCAAGGAAAAATACGGCAAAAAACATCTTTTTCTTTAAAATCGGTACAGTGGTTTTGAAAAAAAGATAGGGAGGGAGTTTTTTAGAAATGAAAAACTGATCTAGCTTTTCTTTTCGATTGCAAGTTTTTTCAGGAAAAATTGCAGTCACTGGTAACACTTTCTTGCCTGAATGAAAGTATAGCAGTAGCCTTGTTTTTCCAGGAAACTGCTTGTACGATTTTTATAAAAATTTATAGTTAGGGATTTAAGATAATAATTCGATTTGAATTTTACTTTGCTCCGTTATAATTAGTTTTCTCTGACGTCTGCTCCACCCAGAGTAAACAATTGAGAAATATATTTCCGAAAAAATATCACTGTTTTTGCGCTAGGTGTGATATTTTCAATGACTTCAAGTGAACGTAGTCATCCAGGTACAGTTATTGAATTACTAGATACAATTTAAATGTTAAAAATATACCTTTAACAACAATTCAATAATGTATTTAAATTATTAAAAATAATGTATTTTATTTAAAATTTTATCCGTGTAATATTGTAGAAATTATGTATGCAAATTACCTCAACCTTAATAATTATTTCTAAAAAGGGGCATAGTTGCTAATAAACATTTAAGTAAGACAATTTCAAAACAGACAAATGTGTAATATTCTATACATGCAACTAATATATGTTTACCGAGGAAATTTAGATATTAAAACGTGTATGATTTTAATGTAGAAATATATAGAAATTAAACATAAATTTTGAAAATATTTTTTAAGTATACAAATTTCATTAAACCAATTTATATGAAAAATGTATGTATTTATTAATATTAAAATATCGCTTCTGTTTATAAATGATAGATTTCAAGTACTAACGCTGTGAAGAAGAAGAATAAAAAAAAAAGCTTCCATTTCAATAACTTTTAATATTTCTAGTTCAGAGCATTTACTTCTAATGAACTTACTTGCATCAAACTTATTTTCTGATATAGCGCCTTTATTTATATTACAGTAAATCAATCAGTTGAGCTTTAAAACAAGACAAAATTTCGTTTACTGTTTTGCTCAATTTTGTTTACGGAGATTTGGTGCCTCATTGGAATTCTACTCACGCGCCTATACGCATCATCGGTTGAAATTTATTGACGTGAAAAAGAAGACTGATATTATTTCGCTGCTATTGCCACGAAGAAACTTTAATTGCAAAGAATGATATATATTGGGAGTTTGTTCCGTTAACTCAGAAGAATATTTTCTTGCTACTGAGAACTAAAGACAAAGATTTCTGTATTAACATTTTACAGGCCGAATTCTGATGCAGGAATATACTTAATTCTTCTATTCATACTTAACTTTAAAATTCTTTAGTTTAAAGTTTTATTCTTCATTTAAGACCCTCCTCAAAAAAAAAAAAAAAAAAAAAAAAAAAAAAAAAAAAACATGTACATACACTTTAATATGGAAATATAAGAGTTATTATTGGGGACATTAAATACTTCAAAAATCATGCCAGATGTGATTTTTAATAATGTTACAAAATTTCAAATTTTATAAACAATATTATCTATTTTGAGTACTGAAACTGATTTTTAACATTTTACAACAATGTTTAAATGCTAATTACTTCGGTTTGTCTGCCTGTCTGTTCGTGTGTCAGCATGTCTGTCTATTCGCGCTCTAACTCCAGTAAATATTTATGGAATTTATTGAAACTGATATATGTTATTCTAGTTCGCTGTCAAAAATTCCTTATTAAAAATGGAGGGAATATCTCTACTGGTTTGTGTATAGGGATAACCGAAAGTATTCCAAAGCATTGTGTTCTACGTGAGGAATATATTTAAAACATATTTTTTTCATAACTTTACTTCTGACAAATGTTAATGAAATTAAAATGTGTTATTTAAATTCACTATTGAATGATTTTTTTTAATAGAAAATGGATTGCACACCATCACTGGTTTATGTACAGGGACAACCGAAAGTATTCCAAAGCATTGCGTTCTATGAGAGTTACTTTTAGAAACCAAATTTTAATAACATTACTTTCTACAAACCTTAATGGAATTAAAATATTTTATTCGCATTCACAAAAGCATGATTTCTAAAGAATATAGAATGATTAGCATTAATGTTTACAGGGTCACACAAAAATATCCAGTTACAATAAGAGATATAATTGGAAATTTATTAGAACTGTATTTCCATTTACCTTATGTGATTTTAACACTTTTATACATTTTTTTTTTTTTTTTTGAATACGTTTTGAATTTGTGTATCATTTGTCTGTCTGTGCTCAAACTCCCGCAAATATTTATGCAATTTCTTGAAACTTATATATGTTATACAAATTCACTATCGGATGTTCCCTATTGGAAATGGAATACATGCCAGCACTGGAACCCCGAAACACCCGAACGTACAGGGACACCCGAAAGTATTCCAAAGCATTACGTGCTATGAGAAATATTTCTAGAAACTAAATTTCAATAAGTTTACTTTGCACAAATCTTAATGAATAAAAAAAAAAAAATATTTTTCGTATTCACAAAAGAATACTTTCTAAAGAATATAGAATGATTAACATTAAGATTTACAGGGTTACGCAAAAATATTCAGTTATATTAAGTGATATATTTGCAAATTTGCTAGAATTCCATTTCCGTTTAGCTTGTTCGTTTGTTAACACTTTCTAATAATTTTTAATTGTGAATATGAATTTCTGTATCTGTATGTCTGACTGTCCATCTACTCTGCCCGACTCGAGCGTCCATAAATATTTTCGGAAAAAAAAATGATATGTGTTATTCAAATGCACTATGGATCGTTTCCTTATTAAAATTACATTAATAGCTATTGTGCAACTTGTATGTGTACAGGGACACTCAAAAAAAATCTATCTATCTATATATATATGCAAATGCATGGGGTTTTATGACAGACATTTAAATATATCACATTTAAATAATTTTCTACTACAAAATTCCTAATATATATATATAATATATATATATATATTGTGAATATGCTAAAATAATGATTTTTTAGAATAATATATAGTTAACTTTCAAATTTACAGGGTTACACTAAAATATTCAGACAGATTAAGGACTGCAATTAAAATCTAGAGGCAGTATTTTGGTTTGCGTTAAGCATTTTTCAAACTTTCCAACGATTTTTAATATTGATCATGAATTCATATAGTCTATCGGTATGTCTTTCAGTCTTTCTGCCTGTCCGTTGTATGCTAACGTAGGCAAAGAACATTGAAAGTTATACGATCAACAAGTACGTACAGATGGAAAGTGTTAATAAACAATGTGCACCGCATGGTTTTTCGTTCTTGTTAGAAACGTTGTATTGTTTTTCACATTTGTGTGAATTTTTATGTTACGCAGGGGGAAATATTACAAAAAAAAAAAAAAAAAAAAAAAAAAAAAAAAAAAGGTCATTTTGATAAATCTGTGTATGATTACCTTTTTGAGATAAAAATTTGGCTGCTATTTTACGAAATCAAATCATATTTAAAATATATGTGCTAATTTTTTCAAGACAGTATTAATAAAATTTATTTTTAAGAAATTTTTAATTCGATGTTCTCAAATGTGAACATTGGCCTGTAAAAGGTTAAATTTTATCATGAATATGTATTAAGTTTAGGAAAAAAAAAAAAAAAAACTTTAGAAACTGAAACAAATACGATACAATGGTCTACAATTGTATTGTAAATATTGTAAATAATCTCTAAAAAATAAAGAGTTAAATTGAACACGTGTCATTTGTATTAAATATATTTAAAACACTTTAAACACACGTAAATATAAATTTATTTAAAAGATGTTAAAATTTTTTTATCCAAAGCTTTTCGCTTTAATAGTTAATCCCTGATGATGCTTTACTATTAAAGCGAAAAGCTTTGGATAAAAAATTTTTAACATCTTTTAAATAAATTTATACTTACGTGTGTTTAAAGTGTTTTAAATATATTTAGTAAATATTGTGATTTTTTTTTTTTTTTTTTTTTTTTTAGGACTGAGGGCCTATTAGTCTCAGACAGCGATTTTTGCGTTGTCGTTTTCGATAGTTGCACAATTGTCGAAATCATTTTTCGATAGTTGGACATTTATCGAAATCTAAAATTTATCGAAAATATAATTGATTAATTTGAAAGCGATGTTATAATTAGGAAGAAAAAAAAAACTAATAGTCCTCCGTCCTAAACTAAATTCTGCTTTTGCCAGAATTTCATACAAATCTTTTCAAAATGACATTGACATGAGTCCCCCCCAAGGCACAACTTTGACATGAGTCCCCCCCAGACCCAACTTTGACATGTCTCCCCGAGGCACAACTTTGTCATGTGTCCGCCCCAAGGTACAACTTTGGCATGAGTCCCCCCAAGGCACAACTTTTTTTTTTTTTTTTTTTTTTACAAATTATCAAGTTGAAATTACGTAAGTAGTTCTTTGGTTTATTTAGATAATCATTTTCAGCACAAAATACATACAGGATGATCCACTGCCAATGCGACAAACTTACAGGAAATGAAAGTGGCTCAAACACGATTCGAAATCTTATGGAATTCCAGTCTCGAAAATGAATCCCTAATGAAATAAAGTTTTTTTTTTTTTTTTTTTTTTGTCCTTTTAAAATTGTTGAAAGGTACACCCCAATGGTAACATTTTTTTTTTTTTTTTTTTTTTTTTAAATACAAGACACTTTGGTTAAAATAAGCCATTTTCATTCGCCTGATTTTTTTTAGTACGTTTTAAACCGTGTGACGCTGATTGAAGCTTTCTAGCTCTCTTAAATATCAAGAAAATAAGAAACAGGGGACGTTATAAAATGTGTTAATACCTGTTAATGGACGTTATTGCCTGTTGATTTTACGTACATGAGAGTTAGGGGGTTAAGGGTTATCGCAGGAAAATTGCCAACAGCCACTCACAGAAGTGCTGGGATGAAAAACCTTAAAAGCACATTTTATTCCTAGGAAATCTTCAAGATGTCTCCGAGAGGAAAGATATCCCTGAAATTTCCTGGTGATGTACTATGGACAAGTGTGCTTCTGGGGGCTATGACTACATGATGATCGTGAAAGGACATTTATAGGCCAAAAGCTTAAAAAAAGTTAGTTTCCTAATAATTATACCTCCTAACAACCATCTTATATCGTTAGGATTGTATTTTCGTTCCTGTATTGCTATATGATTCCGAATTCTGTTTGACCTCCCTACATTTCCTGCAAGATTATCGCAGGTGTAGTAAATCACCCTGAATAATATGAATCAATGTAACTTCAAAAATTAATAAAATAAATTTGAGAATTTCAAAAAAAAATATAAAGACAGTGTTATTTATTTATTTTTTACTTTCTTGTACAATTATATTTCCTTTATTTTTTAGAATATATTTTCATTATTAAGCAGATTTATTTACCCTTACACACGAAGTTTTAAATTAAAATTTAAAAAAGTAAGAAATATATTAAAAAATAAATAAATAAATAAATATTTGTCAAAATAAGATGCAAAATTATTTTATCTATAAACACAACAACACAAAAACGAATAACATATTTATTCATATGTCATTGATAATGTTAAATTCAATTAAACATTTCTAAAGATTTATTTGTGAGAATGCAGCAATTCAATATGATTTATTTTATTCTTTACAAGAAAATCACAAAAAAAGCACTCACAATTCTACTATCATTATTCAAAGCATTACCGCTATTCATGCCATTCACAGTTGATGAAAGAATGCAAAATATTATTTGAAAAATATCAAATATTATATCCGAAGAAAAGGCGATAAAGGCTTATTTCAACACATGTACAAAAGGGACAAATTAGTGTTTGATCTTATTTTAAGTCACTGACACAAGAATTTTGCAACTGGAAATTTGTTTATTTATTATTATTTTAGTTTTTGTTATTTTTAAATTAGAATTTGTCCAAAATATGCAATGATTTTTATATTAAAATTTATATATTGATTTTTTTTTTCTTTTAATAAAAGTTCATTATTAAATATTAATATACATTATTAAAATAACTCTAAATAAACTACAACAAATATATTTAAAAAAATTTTAATAATATGCATTTGAAATAGAAATGAAATATTCAAATAAAATAAAATAAACACAGAGGATGCTTTATTCAAATGCATTTTTTAAAGACAATAAAAGCCTTGCTGTTTTGTTAAATGTTTTCAGGGCCTTATTTTAAGAAGTCTTCTTTATAGACGTACGGTTAATTCTCTGGCTTTCAGGTACCAGCTGCATGGTTCGAATTTCCGATTTAGGCATGTTCATAATGGTTCGGAATCGCTTTTAGACGCTGAGAACCGTTCTTATGAGCTCTAAAATGCAGCAACTGCAGGAAAGAGACACAGCAAATATAAGCCCTTTGTTAAAAAAGGATTTTTTATGCATTTTTTTAAGGAAATAATTCAATTTTAAACATTAGGATAAGAAATTTAGAGGAGTGAAACATACCTCGTGTGGGTCATTTTTGCCTCAAACGAAATCTCATTTTTTTTAGTAATATATCCTCCATTATTTAAAGAATATATATATTTATAACAGGAAAATAATTCTATTTTCTTTTCATTAAAGCTGAAATTTACAAAACAATATTTTTATAATGGTAAAGTTAGATTCTGATTTGTTTTAAATGGGGATATTAGTCTGTTGCACTCATGTAGTTCCCAAAATTAATGACAGTGTTTTATAAATGATTATAGTTAATACAGGTTTTGATAGTTATTTTTGATCTACTTGGTAAATATAAATCAGTATGATACTTTAATATTTAAAGAGTTTCGTGAGTCTTATATGGATACATGGCATTAATGATTTAATCCTGTACAAGTTTCTTAAAAAAAGAAACGAAAAAAAAAAAAATATGTGTTGTATATTACATTGACAGAGTTGTAACCGAATATATATCTGATACATATTAATGTACAATTTTTTGAAAGATAAACATCGCAGATCTTCTTGTAAGCTGTGTTAATATTTCTTTCTTATAAACATTTAGGACTTATCATAGATAAAGACTGTGCATAAGAAAAATTATAATAATATAATCATAATAAATGTTTTATTTAGATTTCATTTGATTTTATCATTGTTTACATATATTTTTATAAAGTATATTAATTTTCTATCCAAAAGTTTTGATTGTCCAAATTAGCAACATTTCATGAAGCTAATATAGGGAAAATAATATTCATATTTAGAAGCTAAATGCAAATTCCTTTTATTTATTAACCATAATAAACACACATATGCAAACTATATATATATATATTTTTAATCATGTTCAGAAACTAAATGATAAATAGCTTGATTTACTAATCAAAATATGCAAATTATTGTACACACACACGCATATATATATGTGTGCGTGTGTGTGTGTGTGTGTGTGTATTATTACGAATTTGTAAATAATTCGTAGTTATTATTACGTAAATTCATTCAAAGAAGCATAATCATGTCATAGAATGTTAGTTTTCAGCATTTCTAGCTTGTTTTCGCGTTAAAATAGTCCATTTCCAGTTAAAAAGCCTCATTAAGGCAGGTAATGGTTTTGGCGCCAAATTTGACAAGTTTTTCGCTTCTTGGCGACGTTTGCGAAAATCCTTATTGTCGATATACCAAATATAGAAGCTCTAACTTTATTGGCGGCGAAGTTTTGGAATTTTCCAGATTTTTCTACGCGGGTATTTAATTAATTGCTTCACGCCAAATGAGTCAGTCTCAGTTTCTCCAGTGCTTTCTTAGCTCCTTAAAGACTGCTGAACCTCTTTGGATTTCAGTCGATTGCTGCATGTTAATGCTCTGATACAGTTTGTACTGCGATTTTGCTGTTGACAGCTGTTATTTAAGCTGTGTTTACGGCTGAAAGTGAAGTTGATACTTGGTTTATAGACCTGTAATCATCCCGAGTTTTTTGTAAATAAAGTTTCCAGCCTTTGAAAGATTCGTCTTTCATTTTTTGACAACTTACGGACTCCCCAAGTGCGCAAAATTATATTTGATGCTTTAAAAATCAATTTAATATACTTTTTGATAAAGAAATAAATACAGCTCACATTAACTCCCTTCTCGCCTATTTTAATTCGTAAAGCATTCAACATAGCATCTTAAGAATGCCTATGAGCATTATTTAAACACATACTTATTATTTTTTGCGATTAAATTGCATTTTAAAAGCCGACCACAAAATCATTAAATTGATATTTCTATTCTAATTATGCATCAAAATCAATCAAAATCTCTTTAATTATACCAATTTTATGATTTATAAGTTAATTTCATATTAGTTTGTTATATTTTTAAGTTATGTAATTATTATTATTATTATTACTAATTATAAGCATTTAAAAAAATGCAGCAAAATTTGGTAGATTTAAAATCCCATTTTTTAATAATATTAATATTTTACTACATTAGTAATGTTAATATTTTAAACTATTACTATATATTTTTAAAATAAATGTTAATAAATTATACCATGTAAGTAAACTATAGCAAAATAATCCCGTTACGTGATTTAGTTTTATCTACACGTTTACAGAACCTTTTTCAGTGAAATAAGTTTCTGTATCATTCTATAAAATAATTCCGCTTAATAAAAAAAAAAAAAAAAAAAAAAAAAAAAAAAAAAAAAAATCAGAAAATTTCCTACAAAAATGTCTTTTTTCAAATACTAGAAAAGAGTTTTTAAAAAATAACATCTGGATCTGATAATTGTCACTTTTTTCAGCAATCGTATAAAATCTGCGTCAGTGGTTACTGATTTTATCTGGTGGGCATGTTTTTGTGTTAAGTAACAGAATGTTAAGTACAGCAGAGAATGTCAGGCAAGATCTTTGAAATTTATACCGTGGAATCTGGTTTCATAATGGCAGGAAATGCAGAACAACAATATCTAATGCGTTTTCTTACTTTTTTTTTTTTTTTTTTTTTTTTTTTAACGGGAAAAATATGTTATAAACGAATATGGTCTGTATTTTTCTGCTGCGGAAAATTCCAAACAACATATATTTTCTATAATATATTAATATTTTTTGGCAATTCTTTAGTTTTTTACCGTGCACAATCATAAATAATACAGTCGCTTTACCTCCCCATGCAAGTTTAAGTCATCCACCTACCCAAGAAAAGGACAGATTATTATAATTTTGTTAGCCATTCTCATATTACTTTTATGATTCTGTTATACGAAATTCCGAAATCGTATATATGAGACACTGCATTTGTCAAAGGTTATAATTATAGATAAATCTATTTGATAATTTCAGCTTCATCATACTTAGTCTCCTTAATTAAGTAATCCTGTATTGGTTTAACTTATTTTACTAATTTTAGTTATGGTGTAACTAAACTTTTCAAACAGTGGTTTTAAAATAAGTTTTTCATCTTCCAATAACTTATTATACACACACACACACATATATATATACATATAACAACCAATAAAAAAAAAGAAAGAGAGAGAGAAAGAGGAAATAAATTACATCAGCGCGTCCGTAAACTGAAAAATAGCAAATATGTCATTTCTGAGCATTTCTGAGAAAAAAAAAAAAAAAAAAAAAAAAAAAAAAACATTAAATTTAATACAGTTTAAATAATTTACAGGACTAAATCTACAATTTATTTAAAATTATTTGAAGATTTTTACATTTTTTACAGTCTCCAAATCATTGTTAATTGTGATTTTGGAGTACTTCTTATGTCTGATTATTGAAATTGTACACAAAATGCGTAACTTCCTTAATTTTTTCTATATTTTTATAAATGTCATTTCTCAATTTTGTATTTGCTAATCGGAATGTGGACACATTTCGTTAAACTCTACTAGCTGATAAACGCTCTTAAAATTAGATTGTCTTTTTAAATTAAGGGCACTCCAAATTCGTTTCTTTATGAAAGTATTAATATATGTTCATTTCAACAATTGTCTTCTTGTTGCAATACATATGTCTAAACAATTTCTGTATTTATATAAAAAATTGAGGATTATTTATAAGATTCAAGAAAAAAAAGAGTTCTTTGTGTTTTGCTTCTTTTTCTATTCATAAATAGTTAGTGCATTATTATTTTCATTAGTGCCCAAAAATTCCCGTTAAACTAAAATAACGTTCCACCAAAAAAAAAAAAAAAAAAAATGTCTTTAAAAGAAACACGCTTTTTTCAGTTGCTGTTATGTTGTAAATCCACTAACTTTTCTTTAACTTAATATTTCTTAACGCATTTACTTGTTTTATTAAAATTTTCTCGTAAATTGTTCTTTGATAGTTTAACAGAAAAAAGTTGCTATTAAAAAACAATTTTATAGATTTTTTTTTTTTTTTTTTTTTTTTTTTTTAAGCTTGGCGATTGTATTTTATACAATATGGAAAACAAATATATACATACAAAATGAAGGTGAAGTAAGACAAATATACTATACTAATATATTTAAAATACATATTTATAAGGTGACTATGTTTGTGGCTTTTAAAAGTAACATATAGAATTTTTATGAATTTTTGTTTTTCTATATCATGTATTATTTTGAAAAAAAGATATTTCTAATTCATTAATGCAACATTATTAAAATTGATTTTTATTTATTGACAAATGGTGAATTTTCAATTCGTTATAAACTGTATAAAAAAAGAAAAAGAAAAGAATTCAATACAAGTAATACTTTAAAAATATGTTATTTCTTTTAAGAATTTTTAATACTAAATTATCTTACATTTAACAAATTGATTCAAGGTAATTTGTGTTTATATTTTCTTTTACTTCGATGGTAAAAAAAATCATTTACATTATTTCAATGTTACCCAAAATATATCAGTTATACAGGGTGTCCCATTAGTCTGTAGCTAATTTAAAAAAACAATTGATATAATTGAGCTAATGAATTGATATAATTGAATACGGTTTGCGAAAAAATCTGTCTTGTAAAAGGGGATTTTTTTTGTCAATATATATATATATACATATATATATATATATATATATATATATATATATATATATAGTAGATAAATATAAGTAGACAAATAGTTAATTTTTTCGTACGGATGTGAAAGGAAAATATGCAAATGAAAGTGCTATAAATTGCTGAATTTTGTGATTCAAACAGTTTATTTCTTATTTTGCCTCCTACATGTGCATACATGAAGTTTTAATTGCGATGCTGACTTGGTGGTTACAGCGTTATTGGTGAAGATATTTCCCTTAGGTAAAAAAAGGCCGACTGAAGCACCTGTTAGCAGTGTTGTAACTCGTTTGCAAACTTTAATTTGTTGTGATGATGTATACAAAGAAGAGGATTTATATTCCTGCAAACATTTGCATGTGAACCCTCTTCACCTTGAAGCGGGTTCTATGTTTATAATGGGGGTGGTTTTCAGTTTTCCATATTCTAATGACTATTCGAGTTTGTCCTGGTATGTTTTTATATATTCTTGTATTATTTATATTCTTGTATTTTATATTGATGTATTATATTTTGTATTTGATTTCTGAATTTAATTGCTTTATGTGCTTTTTATGCTTTGTATTAATTAAAATTCGTTTGCTGTATGGTCTTGCTTCCATCTGTGGGAAGTTGGGGGCTAGAAACGTGTTTTTTGGTTAAATTACCAGCGTTTTGTCAGAAACTTCTCATTTTCCTTTCCCTATACATGGGGGATACCCCTGGTGAAGGCCCTCATGTGTTTTGGTATTAATTTTTCATCTGGCTTCAATTATTTTGCTTATATATATATATATATATATAAAGTTTATGCTGTATCATTATATAATAATCATTTAAAATAAAATAGAACACTGAAATAAATTTTATCATTTGGTTTTATGTTAAATAATTGATTAAATAAATATTGCCTTTTTACTGATGCTGAAATTAGACTCTACTAAAATTATGCGTCTAATATTTCACTTTTACAGATTTAGAAGAAAATTTATAACTGCCATAACTTGAAGAAAAAGTCGAAGAATTTGTTTTTAGTCTTATACTAAATAGTACTTAAAAAAAAAAAAAAAAAAAAAAAAAAAAAATGCAAAACTCCTCTAGATGAAAATCGAATAAAAACGGAGAATTACTATTTCAGTACCCATATGTCAAGTGATTCCCAAAGTCTCATTTTATTTCTTTTATTTTTACATTTTCTTGATTGTAATAAAAAAAAAATCATAAAGTATTCAGGATGTTAGAGCTGTTTTTATGTTAGAATATACTTATGGTAAATGTACGAAAAATTGAGTATGAAATGATATTGTTTTTTTATTGTTTATTATTATAATATTCAAGAAAATATGCAGTTTGATATATGCAGTCTCACCGTATCAATTTCTTTAGGAAAATATTTATTTGAATACTTTCCTTAAATAATTTTAAGATTATTTTATTAAATGCTACATTTCTAGAAAAGTAATAATGGCGAAACTTTATTAATTATTTTAGCTGACACATGAGATTTTTGGTGTGTTGAAACCGAAAATTAAGCCAGTTTATCTCTATCATGTACAGGGGTTTTATAAATAATTAAAGTGTTCCAATTCGAAGGCTCTACAGCCGGTTCTATGGTTCCAAACGAAAAAAAAAATAATAATAATTCACTAGTATGTAGTGCAACTGATGCGTTCTGCGAATGTCGAAAAAAAACGCTGAAATGTTTGTTCTATAGGTGGCACTGCTCCAATATCTATGGCGAATTTTTTCTATCGATTTCCATCAATCCTGAAGAAATACACAAATTTTATTTTGTTTCTTACAGAAATCTGCAAAAAGCGCATTAGATTTTGGCACAGCACTACCTACTGATGAAAATTAAAACTCATTAATTTTAATGCGTCACTCGAAAGATATCTTAAAGTACTTTTATATTGTCGAATAAACTACATTAAATTTATGGAACAGAGCGCGTTATTCGAGATTAACCCTAAAACAACAATATCTTTTTAAGTAAATGTCACATACTCATGATTCTTTTAATGTTCAATCCTATTCAACTTCACTTTTTAAAATTTTATCATTTTAAAAATTACTCAATAGGTGGCGCTGCTGCTTAATAAACTTATTTAAAAAGAACAGTTATTTGAGTTGAACTATTTAATTTTAATTTTAAAGACCTTTTGTACTATAATACAAATTGATTTACAAGTAAATACATCAAACCTTTCAAACTTTAAGTTTCTTCCAATAGATAGCGCTATCATTTTTATAAAGAAAATAAATTATGTTTTATTTTGTATCTCAGCTACTAATTTTAAATATTTTCATAAGTAATACATCATTTTAAAGCTTTGTTGATTTGAAATTGAACAGTGGATTACAGAAATCTCTACTGACAGATGGTGCTGTGATAGATTCAAATTTCCATATTTTCAATTCTAATTATCTTTAATACGTCATTCGAAAGGTATTTTAAAGTACTTTTATATTATCCAACAAAGGGCGCTATTCGCAATCGACACTAAATCTACAATATATTTTTAAGTAAATGTCACATACTCATGATTCCTTTAATGTTCAACCCTGTTCAACTTCCCTTTTTAAATTTTTATCATTTAAAAAGTTTATCAATAGGTGGCGATATCAATAGGTGGGTAGATTTATTTTAAGAAGAACAGTTTTTTGAGTTGAACATTTTAATTTTAATTCTATAAAATCTTTTATCCTATATTTTAAATCGATTTACATCTAAATACATCAAACCTTTCAAACTATAAGTTTCTTCCAATAGATGACGCATTATTTTTATAAATTTTTAAATAAGTTTTATTTTGAATCTCAGCTACTAATGAAAATAATTTCATAAGTAATAAACCTTTTTAAAGCTTTGTTGATTTAGTACTGAACGGAGTTTTCTAAAGTCAGAATTTTCAAAGATCATAACACGGTGATCGAACAGGCAGTGTCAATTTCTAAAAAATATTTCGGCAAAAAAAACTTTAATTTATTTATTTATTCATTTATTTATTCGTTTCAAATTTTGAAATACGATGTTAAATGTGAGTCAAAATGATAAAGAATTAATCGCAATTTACTAAATATAAATTCAGAGGTTTTTTTCAAATAAAATAAAGCACTAAATGCATCTGTAAGTTAAGAGTATGTGATTTAAACATTCGTTAATTATATAATAAAATAATAATAATAAAAATAATAATTAAGAAGATAAATTAAATGCTTTTAGTCACAAGTCACTTCTGTAAATTTTAGAAGGTTATACAAAAGTAATCAAGAATTTTTCGAATAATTTTAAGTCGAATCAATTACAGTTACGTAAAATTCTTTTAGCAAAAAAGGTGTACAAATTTATTAAAAGTACTTGCATTTGGCGACAAAATTATTTTCTGTTCTGTAAATCGTACGGTGTCTTTGGTTTTACTCGCTATACATTCGAATAATTTATATATATATATATATATATACATATCAGTTTACATATATATATACAATTTTTATATGTACTTGTATTTTATATGTACTCGTTTTTACGTGTACTCGTTTTTCTACTACGTATCTGACAATAAATTTGACTAATCATGTATTACAAAAGTAAATAGTATCAGAAGATTTTTTTTTTTTTTAATAATATTCTGAATGTTCGCCTAAAAGGAAAATTTTCTTGTAAGAGCCACCACGATCACCACATTACTTGAGGTCGACCACTGGGAAATCAGACGACTGTTGAAGATTTATTTATTACACTGTGAATAAAAAGTACCACCTTCTCCCAGAACAAATAAATAGTCATTTTTCTGAATCCCTAAACTAGAAATATCGATCTCCGAGTCATGTTTATAAGGAAAGCAAATAATATGGATTCACGAAATGATCGAGAATTTCTAGTCAATACTTTTCTAGATGGTTAAACAGTATTGTGACTATTATGACTATTATAAGTCCTTTGTATTGCGAGAAATTCCCAGAATTGTGTAATAAACCATAATTATAGTTTCTAAAATTTACCTTCTGTGTTAGCCTTTACTTTCACAGATTTTTAATAAGTTTGACCACGATGATATAGAAAAACACTTTGAAATTCTAATAGGGATTTTTTGAACTCGGTAGCAGAGGGAAACAGAAATTATAAGACATGTAACTATTTTTATTTTAGTTTCTAGATCTCAATCACTTTTTTTTTTTTTTTTTTTTTTTTTTTTTTAAGTTAAAGATTGTAGTTAGACGTTCGTTTTCGTTGCGTGGAGTTTATTTATAATTGTGTGTATCCATGTTCATGGATAGAATTAAAGGCGAAGAATTATAATAATTCTATTAGTATCTACCCTGTACAATGTTATTTAACCCTAAAAGCGTTAAGCCCGTCTTTTTCCGGTTTGCATAGTCTAGAGAGCCTCCGAGGAGAGATACGACAAATGATGAAATTACGCTACGGCGCATGCTCGCATCAGACATTTTTTCTACTAAACTCCGTTTTGGTAGAACAATTCGAACACTTCTCAGTTGAATATCGTCAACAAAAAATTTACAAATATCGTTGTCTTTTGGTAATAATCCTTTATTTTAGCTATAGTCTTGAACACAGTGCTTTAAAGCCATCAAAAACACTTTTAAATGTGGACTTTTTTATCAAAAACATTTTTCAGACCAATCAGAAGCTCACTCGCTATTGTCGCCTCTCTTCTTGTAGGCTCTCTAGCATAGTCAAAATAAAAGGCTGGTGTAGCTAAATTTTGAAATATATTTTGCTTTTTTCAAGAAAATAAGATTAATAAACATGTCTAGTATACAGTATTAAATTCTCATACGTATACTGTGCATAGTATTAATTTTATTAATCATTAAACATATATGCGAAAAAACGGCTACTGCTAAAAGGGTTAATGGTTGTACATTAATTATTTCAATTTCTGTGAATAAATAACCATAATTGCATCTATTTCACAAGCAATGTTTTCAGATGTAAACTTATATGGAAAAAAAGATGGAATACGTTACAAAAAAAAAAAAAAAAAAAAAAAAAAAAAAGCGTTTATAATGTTAATAATACATTAGTTTAAATCAAATATTTAGGTTATTTTTAAGTAAAACTAGGCTTTCATGTAATTAATTTAATAAACAATTATTTAATTACAATTGCATCAAATATTAGTTTTAATAGTTTTATTGGATTTCTTTCTCTGTTTTATTTTTGTTAGGATATCTGTTATATTGTATTTGTAAAACTTAAACAATACTGAATGCTTTTTTTTTTTTTTTTTTTCTGACACTTTTTATTACCAACAAACTTTTGTCACAAATTCTTAAATTGTGCGAATTTCATTTCTTGATTTAAAAAAATATAAAAATATAAATAAATATTCAAATAAATAAATAAATAAAATAAAATTTTACTTGTTTATTCTGGAAGGAAAAAAAAAAAGAAAGTTTCGTTTGTATTCTTCTTTTACGTTTAACGATTAAGAATCTGCTTTGATATTCCAATCGTACTCTTTGTAAAGTCGTCTATGGATAAAAATAAAGAAAGAAAGAAAAATAACGAAAAATTTTTAAATTTATGAACTGCAATGGAGTATGGGCGATATTTCCATTTCAAATGTAACGTGTGCAATGTTATTCAAAAGACATATATATATATATATATATATATATATATATATGAAATTATTTAAGATTATGACAATAATTTACGGGCTTTGAACGTTTAGCTAGCAAAACGACCAATTCCTGTAAAATTACATAGTCAAATCCCGTGATTTTTTGCATATATATATATATGTGTGTGTGTGTGCGTGTATACATATATCTGAGTATCTCAAACCTTCTAGACATGCATAAAATGTATGCCAATATTCTTATAATAATTTAAAATTTGAAAAAAAAAAAAAAAAAAAAAAAAAAATGTTATTTTTCTCGATTTTTGTTAAAGTCTGAAGCAATATTAGCGTAGTAAAGTTTATAAAAGAGATTTAAAACAAAATTAAATGTATAACAAGCCTTTAAAAATTTTTAAAAAGATTTTAAACATTAAAAAGATTTTGGAAAAAATCCCTAAATTTACCATTATCAAGTCGTAAATCATATCTGATATCTCTAAAAAATCCAGATAGAAATCCGCTGGTTTTAGCTTTCAATTTTTTTTTTTTTTTTAGTCATACAGCCCAAATGTTCTAAAAAATATGTTGATGTTTTTAATTCCCCCACGAAAAAAATAGATATATGATCATCAATATTTATTGATATAAGATATGTATTATTATGCACCTTATATAACTTAGGTATTGTCTTCGAAAACGCATTGTATCACAAAAATATAATAATTCAGAATTTTTGAGAAAACTTGTCGTATATACAAAATATTTTTAAATTTTATAGATTTTTATACAGCATGTTTTTAAAAAATATAGAATAATTTAGAAATATTTCTGAAATGGTTTATATTTAAAGCCAAACGATGATGAAAGCATTCATGAATTACCATATTTCAACAGTGCGTGTACTTTTGAAATGTATGTACGTGATTCACTTTTGAATTTAGACTCCCGTTATGGATGAATATAGCACTACCATTCTAAATGAAGAAAAAAGGAATATTTCCATGTGATTAAACTGCTTTTCCATGGTACTTTTCCATAGGCAGTTTACGCGTGCCTCATGAAATTACTGCAGTCAATCAAATATGTTTTCGACTTTCACAAAGGACGATGTGCAAATTTAGGGATTCCAGAAACCGAAAAATCGATGCTGGTGTTAAAGTTACAGATCTTAACTATTTGGTCGACGTTTTAAATGAGACATTTAGACACATGGAAGCGATTGCATCAGCCTTCTTACATAAGTTTTTCTACAAAATAGCGTATTTGGTAGATTGCACTGCGAAAACGAAATCTTCAGTAAATTTCATTATTGTACTTTTAAAAAAACTTTAGGAAATTTTACTTCCATTTTTGTCATTATCAGAGACAACAGATCACAGATCTTTCAATGTTTTATTGCTTATTAAATGTCATACATAAGATGTAATTGGCAAAATGCTATCTTAAAAGGGGATTCACAATATTGTATACAAATTAAAGGTAACCATATCAGAATCGCGGAACATACAACGTAGCAAAATGTGTAATTATTTCATTTAACCCGTTAGTAGTCGCTATAGACAGCGCCACCTATTACAAATTGCGCACTTTTTATTTAACTGTCACCAATAATTTTAAGAAGTAATGTGACCGACGTTTCTTCGATTTTATTCGCGTTTTTTGTAAATCAAATAACACTTCTAAAAATTTTTGGTGGCTATTGAATAAAAAAAAAAAAATCTGAACACTGAAGGATGGGCGACAAATCAACCAACTAGCGACCACTAACGGGTTAAAATAACTACATCGGGCCTCAAACTGATTCTGATGATTTGATGTTCAATTTATTTTACCCCTTCTCTATTTTATCACAACTTGGTGGTAGACTGAACAGCAAAAGATTTGTCTTTGAGATTTTCTAGCCTATTTAAATTTAAAATCGTCTGCACATACAATAAAATTAATAAAAACACTACTGGTTTCGAAACAACGTGGCTTTTTACTTTCTTCTATCTTCAATAGAAGAAAGTATTGGATTCGTAAAAATTTTCGATTTCGGGTTTTTGATGGAATTACATGTTTTGAGAGCTGTAGAACACGATTTGACCATTTTTAGAAAATGTCTGTCTGTCTGTCTGTGTGTGTGTGTGTGTGTGTGTGTGTGACAAAATATTGTGGTAACTGTACCTCAGGAACTACTGGACAGAATTTCATACAAATTGGTATGTAGTTGCACATAGACATGAATTAGTGCCTATCAACTTTTGGTAAAAATCGTCTTACAGGTTGCGTTGCCATCTCACTTTTTGTAAATTTATAACATGGTAATATAGGGCAAAAATTTTCAAGATGGGTATCTTTCGAAAGGTCTCGTCATTACCTTTAAAACGAATGGTTGAACTATAAATCTGTGATAATTTAAAACAAAGTTATGGATTTTTATTTTACTTTTTACGAAAAATAACTTAGAAAAAAAATCTTATTATTTTTTTTTAAAACAAAATTATCAAAACTTGGTATTTAGTTGGCTCCTGACATAAACTGGTGCTGATTAGATTTGGGGATCAATCGCACAACAGGAGGCGCTGTGATCGTATTTCTTCTAAATTTTTAACATGGTAGTGTAGGACAAAATTTCGTATAAATGTACATAATGAGAGTTATTCTTAACCTGTGATTGTAAAATTAATATAAATTGTTATTGCTAATAGTAGTAGTTAATTCGGAAAAAGAAATTGTGCATGTGGGGGCTTCGCTTCCCCCCCTGGGGGGAAGTACCCTCTGGGGTGGTGTAAATTTTCAAGATGGGTACCTTTCGAAAGGTCTCGTCAATACCTTTAAAACGCATGGTTGAACTATAAATATGTGGTAATTTAACACAAAGTTTTCGATTTTTTTTACTTTTAACGAAAAAAAAAACTTGGATTTTTTTTTTTTTTTTTTAAATATTGTTACTGAGTGAATTTGTATAGGAAAATATAGAAGAAAGTCTCGTGGTGGCCACAACATAGTAGTATGTAACGTGTCTTATACAGTCACCAATTAGATGATGAAGCGTAGTGTGTTGTGCGTGTAATCAAATATCGAATATTGCTAAAACGCAGCGTAAATTTTCAAAGTCCCTCTTTTTCCGTGTTTTTAGAATTATGCCGTCACGTGTACGGTAGGGGTGCGGCATTGAAGTTTGTCAGTGCACGGCATTTACACTTTTCACTTCGAAGACCGGTTTCCACCCGTCAAAAACGTGCGGTTCTTCCGCGAGTCGAAAAATCTGGTAGAAAGTGGGATCGATAACTTTAGCCTTATAAGTGGGGCTGGTGGTTTCTCTGAAGACTCGTGACGAGTTGATTTGAAGTGTGCGTTCGAGTGTTCTGATTGGAATACTCTCCTCTGATCGAGTCCAGTGGGCGCTGCTGGTATACACGGGTAACCGAAGGAGGTGTCTGAATTAGACGGGGAAAAGTATGAGATTTCCCTCTCCTCGAAGCTCTCTGCGCATTCCGGCAGAAACCCAGGTGATGCTGGGGTCTGTTGTGCACCTTGTTGTGCGGGGGGAACCCAGCTTTGAAAAATGCGCCTGGCGTTGCCCTCCTGGGCGACGTCCCTCCCGAGAGCCCTTTACCAATGCTTTATCTGCCTGTCCGCCAACAGCTCGGCCCAGTGTCGTAGTGGGGATGTGCGGAAGTGTGTTCTTTCGAAGGGTTTTCTGCCCTTGCGTCTCTTCGAACGCAGGAGAGCCTGTACTCCCATTTCGACCTGTGAATAGTCGAAGAGGGGTAACCCTCGCGCTGATTCAAAACAGCCAATCTGACCTATCAAAAGTATATATCGAACGAGACAGACTATAACTCGGGGACCGCAACATCTACGGCTCCTGGAGTAACACGGACCAATCATATAACTCTGTACGAACGAGTTGCAGCGCAATCCGCACAAGCGAGGCGAACAGAAGTTCCCACAGTGATGTGAGCAGGTCTGTCTTAACTGACTGGTGGTGCATGACCGGAAGGCTTCTGTACGACCCTGGTTGTAACGACTCGGTGCTCATATGGGGTGATAGCCCGAACAAACAGGGGCTGTCTAAGTTTTCCTGAGCAGAGCTTTTCATGTGGCAGTACAAGGAGGCTAATCTAAAAAGGTAAGCGAGTGCAGATCCTCCTAGTTGGCATGAATGTGCGAATCGGCTAGTGTGGTGATCGCCGTTGGGAGCGCGGCATTTTGGACGGCCTTGTGCTGTCCTCAGAAGGTAAACAAGCCTTCTGGCCGCCAAACCGAGGCTCGGCAAGTATCGAGGGCCCCAAGCCCCGACTTTGACCAACCTAGGTTGGACCGATGGGTGCAACACGGGCTTTGTAATGCTGACTGCCGGCCTTGCCTGGGCCACTTCCCTGCTGTCATGTGATTGGTATATTGCTGTCGGTTGAGACCTGCACGATGTTGGGTCGTCACTGACGGGACTGTATGGATACCCTTCTATCCAGGACAGTCGGCGATGGGGCGCGCAAGCGTGCCACATGTCTTACCCTACTGATGTCTTGTCGTTGCGATAGTAATCCTGCTCAGTACGAGAGGAACCGCAGGTTCGGACACTTGGTACATGTCCTTGGCCGAGTGGCCAGTGGGGCGAAGCTGCCATCTGTGGGATTACGACTGAACGCCTCTAAGTCGGAATCCCGTCTAAACGCTGCAACGATATCGTTCGTGCCTTGCGCGTCGATGGGCTGCATTAGCTGGGTTTGCACCCCTCGGGGTCTTTCCCGGCGACGAGGCCTCTTCGACTTGGAGCATCCAGGGAGTGCGTAGACCGTGCGTTCCCCGTTCCTAGTGACATACCTTGTAGGTGTGCGGGTGCCAATTCGTCTGTAGACGACCTAGGTACTTGTCTGGGTGTCGTACGTAGTAGAGCAACCACCATACTGCGATCTATTGAGACTCATTGAAACCTTTGGACAGCCCCTGCCTGCCTGGACGAGCCAAGCTTAACGGGTTGGATGCTGCCCGCCGGAGTGAATAAATCGCCGGATCACTGCATGATAGCTGCCTATTGCCAGACAGTAATCTAGACGCAACAGAGAATGAGCTGTGTTCGATGGCTCGTTCAGACTTCTAACTTCAATCGAGAGAGGACCACTCTTCTGCTAGGCAACAAGGTGACATCACAAGACAGCTCTGGTAAGACAGGGTTGCGACTTCTGCTTCTGGACACATAATGCTCGACTGCCACACCATACCTCCAGATCGCACAAGGTAGGAAGCGCACCGGCACGCTACCTGGGTGCAGAAATTTAGAAAATGTGCACACTATCGGAGAGCCAAAAGAAAGGAGAAGAAAAAAAAATTGAATTTTGGGAAGGGGGAAGCGCAGGGGGAGCCGAAATGATATGTTGTGCACTCAGATTTATGCCGAATTGAGGAGGCCAAAAAGAAAAAAAAAAGGGGGGGGAGCTAAACACCGAAACTGCTGAACGACAAACGAGAGTAGAGAATTAAAAAAAAAAAAATTAATTCTTGCCACAGGTGGAAGGAAGGAAAATTTTTTGTAGCGCATAGTCTAGAGATTTGAAGTGGCTGGGCGAAAAAAGGGGGGAATGGGACCATGCGCCAATGGCCTAAAAGGAGAGGAAAGAGGGACCATCGCAATTTTGATCCACCACGGGGGGATGGTGCCCCGCATTGGTAGCCCGACGACTGCTTAACGACCCCATCGAGCACTTGACGGTGCAGCACATTTTTACGAGGACCAGACACCGCCACACCCTCGGTATGTTGACAAAAAAAAGAAGACAATTATAAAAGTAAAAAAAAAGAAAAGAAAAAATATAAAAAAAAAGAAAAAAATAAATAAAAATAAATAAATAAATAAATAAATAAATAAAAAATAGAATGATTATAGTAAAAATAGATAATAGTAAAATAATAATAATAATAAGTAAATAATGATAATAAATGATAATAAATAAAAATAAGTAATAAAAAGATTAAAAAAAAAAAAAAAAAAAAAAAGAATAAATAAAATAAAATAAATAAAAAAGGGAAAAAAAAAAGAAAATATATATATATTTATTTAAGACGGTTAGTTGTTAGTTATGCAAACCTTCTAGGCTTCGGAGAACTGCAGGGAGGCGAGTAGAGAACAGCGGAGCTAACAGGAAGAGCCACGGGATGAAAAAAAAAAAGGGGGGGGGAGAGAGCCGCTCTAGCTTGGCTCCCGGTCACCTTACCCACTCAAGGGTCCGGTTCAGGAATACCAAGGGGCTCAGAAAAAAAAAGAAAAAAATGAGGGGAGAGCCGCTCAAGCTTGGCTCCCGGTCACCTTACCCACTCAAGGGCCCGGTTCAGGAATGAATACCAAGGGGCTCTTAAAAAAAATTGAGGGGAGAGCCGCTCAAGCTTGGCTGCCGGTCACCTTACCCACTCAAGGGCCCGGTTCAGGAATACCAAGGGGCTCTAGAGAAGAAAAGGAAAAAAATTGGGGGGGAGAGCCGCTCGAGCTTGGTTCCCGGTCACCTTACCCACTCAAGGGTCCGGTTCAGGAATACCAAGGGGCTCTAATAAAAAAAAAATTTTGAGAGCCGCTCAAGCTTGGCTCCCGGTCACCTTACCCACTAAAGGGTCCGGTTCAGGAAAACCAAGGGGCTCAAAAAAAAAAAAAATGGGAAAGAGCCACTCGAGCTTGGTTCCCGGTCGCCTTACCCACTCAAGGGTCCGGTTCAGGAATACCAAGGGGCTCTTAAAAAAAAAAAAAAAAAAAAAAAAAAAAAAAAAAGAAGGCACCCTCGATGAGGCAGACACGGGGTCCTGAACTAGGAACTGTAGCACTAACACCTCCCTGCACTAACCCAAACTAACCCGCAGAAGGGAAAAAAAAAATTTTTTTAGTTAATATTTAACAGTTAATTAATTAGTAAATTCTGTTATGAATAATTTATGGAGAACAAAAGCTAAATAATTAAAAAAAAAGAAAGGAAGGAAAGGGAAGCATGATCAAGATTCGAATGAGTATTGAGACTCATTGAAACATTTGGACAGCCCCTGCCTGCCTGGACGAGCCAAGCTTAACGGGTTGGATGCCGTCCGCCGGAGCGAATTAATCGCCAGATCACTGCATGATAGCTGCCTACTGCCAGATAGTTATCTAGTCGCTACATAGAATGAGCTGTGTCCGACGACTCGTTCAGGCTTCTGACATCAGACAGGGAGACTGCTGACTCCTGATCAACACAACTGCAAAGTTACTTCTGATGACAGCTCAGGAATGGCAGGGTTGCGACATCCTTGACACATAATGCTCGACTGGCACACCACACCTCCAGAATGCCCAGGGAACGGAGCGCACAGACAAGCTTCCTGGATGCAAGAATTTTGAATATGTGCACAACTAGCCTAGAGCCAGAGAGGGAAAAAAAATAATATTTTTTGATTTTTTTTTTTGGGGGGGGGGGGAGAATCGCAGATTTACACCGAAATGAGGAGGCAAAAACAATGGGGGAGGGGAGCTAAACACCTAAAATAAAAATGGCTGAACGGTCTACAAAACAAGGAGCTATTAAAAAAAAAAAAAAAAAAAAAAAAACGCTACAAACAGTATTTCTTATCTTTTTAAGAACTCGCCACGGATGGTTGGAAGGAAATTTAGTAGCACATAGCGTAGAATTTTGAAGTGGCTGGGCCAATGGGGGGAAATGAGCTATGCACTAAGAGGCCTAAAGGGAGAGGAAAGAGGGACCATCACAATTTGGATCCACCACGGAGGGATGGTGCCCCGCGTTGGTAGCCCGATGACTGCTAAACGACCCCATCGAGCACTTGACGGTTCAGCACATTTTAACGAGAACCAGACACCGCCACACCCTCGGAGAAAAAAAAAATATAATAAATTGGTTTTAGTGAATAAGTAATTGGGAAGTAAGATTATTGCTTTTGGAATGCTTAAATTAGTGGGTGAGTAAAGCCCTCAAGGCTCCGGAGAAATGCTGAGAGGCGAGAAGAGCACAGAGGGGCCAACAGGGAGCAGGAGGTTGGACTAAGAAGCTGAACCTCCCAAAACGGCTACCCTCTGGACCGGGCGGGAGAAAAAAAATGGGGGGGAGAGCCACTCAGGCTTGGGTCCCGGTCACCTTACCCACCTAAGGGTCCGGTTCAGGAAAACCAAGGGGCTCAAAAAAAAGGGGGGGGGAGGGGAGCCACACAAGCTTGGGTCCCGGTCACCTTACCCACCTAAGGGTCCGGTTCGGGAAAACCAAGGGACTCAAAAAAAAGGGGGGGAGGGAGAGCCACTCGAGCTTGGGTCCCGGTCACCTTACCCACTCAAGGGTCCGGTTCAGGAAGACCAAGGGGCTCAAAAAAAGGGGGGGGAGAGCCACTCGAGCTTGGGTCCCGGTCACCTTACCCACCTAAGGGTCCGGTTCAGGAAAACCAAGGGGCTCAAAAAAAAAAAAGGGGAGAGCCACACAAGCTTGGGTCCCGGTCACCTTACCCACTCAAGGGTCCGGTTCAGGAAGACCAAGGGGCTCAAAAAAAAGGAAGAGGACCCGGAGGCAGAGGGGCCGAACAAGACAGGGGCCCAACGACTAAATGGGAGGACAGTAGCACTGGTTCCTCCCAGCACTAACCCGAAGAAAACCAAGGGGGGAGAAGCGGAAAAAAAAAAAATAAATAAATAAATAAATAAATAAATAAACGAAAGAAATAAAATAAATAAATAAATAAATAAATAAAAATGAAAAAAAAATAATAAAGTAATAAAATAAATAATCATTATAAAATAATAATAATAAATAATAAATATATAATAAAGTAATAAAATAATTAATCATTATAAAAAAATAATAATAATAAATAAATAAAAAAAAAATATTTAAAATGAAGTATTATGAGAATAACTAAGAATAACAATAAGTTAAGCATTTAATTAAATAAAATGAAATATCTTAGACGGGATAACTGAGGGAGCGCTGATTATGGATGAGTTTAGCGGGAAGGAAAAAAAAATAGATAATGAAAACAATAATATGTGCATGATCAAGATTCGAATGAGACACTACGGACGTAAGGTGGCTTGCGAGGCCCGATGCGAGGATTCACCCTTTTGGATCCCTTCCTGGGATTCTGGAGTTTTGGACTTCTTCTGTTCGGACCTAAGAATGCTGATAGGTGAATCCAAAGCGGTGTGCTGAGCGGTAGTGCCTAGCTTCTTGATCACGCCATTCATACAGCTCATGAAAAAAAAAATTATTGGATTTTGTACTTAACTGAGATTAATTAATTTAGTTACTTAATGTTGTTTTTATGAGAAAAAAAAAAAAAACTATCCTTCAATCATGCGCGGTCATGAGCGTGGTGCGGACTTACAGACCAATTAAGACCGAGGAGCGTTTACATTTATATGCACATTTTTTATACAATTTTTATTTTTTAATAATTTTTTATACATTTTTTATTATAATAGTTTTTTATACATTTTTATTTTTTTTTAATAATTTTTATTTTACAAAGATTTTTTAATATTAACATTTTTATTTTTACCGGGCCTCAGGTAATATCGATGCTAGCCGCTTTAACAACAAGGGCCTCGTTCATGACCTAAAATAAACAAAAAGTGGCGGTAGCGGTAGGTGCCTCTATTGGCTGGGAGGTCCTCTCTTCTTTCGGTTGTTTGTTACTATTTTCCTCTGAAGGTTGTAGACAGTAGTAGAAGGAGTTAGTTGTGGGAGGTGCTGACACTGCTTGTTGTTATTGTGAGATGTCATCTATGTTGTTCGTGAGCCATCTGACTATGTGTTTTGCCTTGTTCTGTACGTGTGTGTTTTGTGCTAGCTGTTTGTACCATAGTGTTTCATTTGCTTGTGTTATTTGGGCCAGATGGTGTTTATCCGTTAGAGGGCAGGCTGTTAGATAGTGAATTGTTGTGCCTAGTGCACCACAGGCACAGTCCGGGCTTCTCTTCTTAATGCGATGGAGGTAAGCCGGAAAGGCCCCATGTCCTGTGTAGACTTGTGTCAATAGCTTGCAGCTGACCAGTGTTTTAGTGTCCACTTTTGGGAAGTATCTGTGTGTTAGCCTACCCGTGTCCCCATAGTCCCACTCGAACTGCCATTGGTCCATTGTTAACCCTTTAAGGCTTCTCTTTAAGTGGGAAATCGGTTTTTCAAGGTGGAAGTAATTGCGGTTTGTATTGTTTTCCGCTGCTGTTTTTGCTAGTTTATCTGCCTCTTCATTCCCGTATATTCCTACGTGGGCTTTAACCCATTCTATTTTAAAGGTGTTGTTAGATCTTCTGATTTCCGAATGGATTTTATGGATCATGTTATCTGTCGTAAATGGTTTAGAGAGGGCCTGTATGGCTGACATGCAGTCCGAGTGGATGCTATATGAAATGCCCCTTGTATTTCCCCACTCCGCAGCTTTGAGTATAGCCAGTAGTTCGGCCTGGAAGACACTGTTGCACTTTCTTAGGGGCGCTGACCATTCGTAGATTTTGGATGTGTTTCCAAAGGCTACATAGGCCGAGCCTGTAGCTCCTGATTCCAGCTTCGAACCCTCCGTGTAAATTTGTATGTCGTTTGCTGAAGAGCCGATTTGTGGTTCTGGTGTGTCGGCTGGGTGCTTGCGCCAAATGTTTTGCTTCGCGACATAGTCAGTGTGGTTGAACATTTTGTTGTGTAGGTTGTAGTTCTTGTGGAGTCTTGTGATTGTGCCATATGCTGCCTCGTATTGTACTTGGAGGTGTACTGGAATCAGGCCTGAGAGAGCCAGAAGTGCCGATGTTGGGGCTGTTCTGTATGCCCTTACGATGGCCAGCGCAAAGTGCCTTTGGCAGCTGAGCAGTTTGTTTTTGTTCTGCTGCGTTAGATTGTTCCCCCAGATCGGGGATGCATAGATCAGTGTCTTTTCCACTACTGTTTTGTACCAAGTTTTTACCAGGTTTGGCTTTAGTCCCCATCCCCTTGAGACCATACGTCCAAACAGATTGAAGGACTTGTAGATTTTTTTGTCTGGTTCTCTATGTGGGGTTGCCATCTGAGATTTTTGTGGATAGTTACACCTAGATACTTCATTTTTTTTTGAGTCTCTAGCGCTGTCCCATTATAGTGTATCCCTTCTAGTTTGTGGGAGCATGCAGTCGGGAGGTTTCCTAGTCGTGGTCTGTTGAGGTCTAGCAGTTCCGTTTTACTCCAATTAATGGTTAGGTCGTTTTCTATTGCCCAAGTTCTGAATTTTTGTATTGCTGTATTTGCAGTGTTTATGAGTGTTTCTGTGTTTTTTGCTGAGATTGTCAATATGAAGTCATCTGCGAAGGCTTGGATCTTTGTGTTGTTCCCTCAGCTATGGTTGAGTGCTGTCTCAGCTATTAATAGCCAAAGGAGGGGCCCTAGGCAGCTTCCTTGCGGACAGCCTCCGAATGTTTGTATTGTGACTATTATTCCATTTTCCTCCAGTGTCACATACCTGTCTTCCAGAAAGCTTACTATCCAGTTAACGAGGTATGTTGGACAGCTGGAGTTCTTGAGGTTGTTGATCAGAGTCGGCCAACGAATGTTGTCAAAGGCACCTTTGATGTCTATTGAAATTAGCAATGTTTGTTTCCTATCTGTTCTGTCCTTGTTTATGTTGTCTATCAGTTTTTGTAGTGCATTTTCTGTGGAGGTGCCTTGTTTAAAGCCGAATTGATTTGGGTTCCAATAGTTTGTAATTGTTAGGTGATGGTTAATTCTGCCGTGAATTATTCTTTCTAGTATTTTGCTGATAGCTGGAAGGAGGCATATTGGCCTATAATTTTTTGGGTCTTTGGGATCCTTGCCTTCTTTGTGGAACAGAACTACTATACCGTGTTTGAATTGTTTGGGGAAATGTTCCAGCTGGAGGCATTTATTAAAAAGTGTGAGGAGGAGGTTCTGGCTCACGTGGTTGATTTTTTTGATTAATCTGTAGTCAACATAATCATGACCCGGGGCTTTGTTTTGCTTTATGTGGTTAATTATCCTGTTGAGTTCCTGTGAGGTGATTCTGCGCGGGCTGCCTTCGTCGAAGCGGGGGATAGAGTGCTTAATCTGTGCGGGGTGTGTTCGTTCGTTAGGGGTGTGTTCGTTCGTTCTTCATCTGTTCTTCCTTGGTCGTATTCTACTTGGGGTCTTCCTTCTTCGGTGTAGTAAATATGTGTTCTTCCTGACACGACATCCATTGTCTTGGTAAGTATAGTTTTGCCTCCCTCGACTTCCGCTTTCGTATCGCCAGTAGCTGGCGGTATATGTAGCAGAAGCGATTTGACACTCATCCTTTTTTGACAGGAAGGATTGTCGACCCACATGTCGATACCTTCGCTGTCTAAGAAAGAAAAAAAAAATTTCCCCCCAATATTTTGTGTTCCTGTGTTTTGATATTTCGAGTGGACTTGTGTTTAAAATCTACACTACCTGTATTCTTGTGTTTTTATGCTAAAATTTACAGTGGTTTCAGTGTTCTGATATTTCGAGTGGATTATTAAAAATTAGCTTGATATAAGTTAGTTATTAACCGACTTCAAAAAAGAAGGAAGGTTATCAATTCAAACCGTATGTTTTTTTTTTTTTTTTTTTTTTTTTTTTTTTTTTATGTTTGTTAGCTCATAACTTCTGAACGAATGCTCCGATTTTAATACTTTTTGTTTTGTTGAAAAAGTCTTGGTCTGAAATAGGTCCCATTGTAATATCTTTACGATCTAAAGAAAATACAGAGTGCCCAAAAAATCAGTTCCAACTCTTTTAACTGCTAAACGGCTGCAGCTATAGTGATAAAAATGGTATGTAAGTATAGCAAAGTGGCCATGCAGTTCAAGGTTAAACCGCTTGAAGCGCCGCCTGGTGGAAAATAGGGGAGATAGTGTTCCTATCTCGAAAACGGTTCTAGAGAAAAAAGTTAATTACAAAATTGAAGAGTATCATCGATTTAGTAAAAAAAGATTGTTTAGACATTCATGCTAGCGTTCCTATCTCGAAAACGGTTCAAGACAGGGGAAAAAAGTGAATTATAAAATTGCAGAGCATCATCGATTTAGTACGAAAAGATAGTTTAGACAGTGATGCTAAAAATACAATGCTGAAAACGTGCATTTGTTTGTTCGCAATTACTTACACTATACACACTTGAACTACATTGCACACGTTGTAGCGTAGCTGGTGAGACATATACAGTCGGTAACAAAAGTGTCCGAACACTAGCAAAAATTCCTATGTAAAAAAAGTACACTTCATGAGGTTTTTGTGAAATAAAACCTTGTCGAATCCTGTTCTTAGTCAGTGTAAGAACAGGATTCGATAAGGATTTAGTTAACAAAACCGTATGGAGTGTACTTTTTTTACATAGGCACTTTCACTAGTGTTCGGAAACTTTTGTTACTGACTGTACGCTATATAGTTCAAAATACGGTTTCTTGAAACTTTTTGTTTTGTTGTAAAGATCTTGGTCTGAAGTAGGTCCCATTGTAATATCTTTACAATCTAAAGAAAATAAAGCGCCATATGGTGAAAAACAGTGGAATTAGCGCTCCTAACTCAAAAACGGTTCAAGATGGGAGAAAGGTTAATTACGAAGTTGTAGAGCATCATCGATTTACTACGAAAAGACAGTTTTTAGACATTATTGCTAAAAATAGAATGCTTAAAACCTGCAGTTGTTTGTTCGCAATTTCCTACACTGTGCACACTTGAACTACGTTGCACACTTTGCAGCGTAGCGGATGACATGTATACTCTGTGGTTCAAAGTACTGCTACTGTAAGCGGTCACTCGTTTAGCGCAAAGTCGTTTTCATTCAACTTCAGAAAGGAGGGTGTTCCTAATTCGAATTCCTATGTTTGTTAGCTCATAACGTCTGAACGAATGCTCCGATTTTGATAATTTTTGTTTTGTTGAAAAGGTCTTCGTCTGAAATAGGTCCCATTGTAATATATTTACGATCAAAAGAAAATACAGGGTGCCCAAAAAAGTCAGTCCCAACTCTTTTAACTGCTGAACAGCTGCAGCTATAGTCATAAAAATGGTATATAGATATAGTAAAGTGGATATGTTGAAAGCGATTCAACCGCCTACAGTGCCACCTGGTAGAAAACGGTGGAGTTAGCGTTCCTATATCGGAAACGGTTCAAGACAGGGGAAAAAAGTGAATCATAAAATTGCAGAGCATCATCGATTTAGTACAAAAAGATAGCTTAGACATTAATATTAAAAACAGAACTGTTATAACGTGCATTTATTTGTTCACAATTTTCTATTTTATGCACACTTGAACGATATTGTATATGTTGTAGCGTAGCGGGTGACATGTATGCTATGTAAAATTTAAAGTATGGTTATTGTAAGCGGTAACATCGATTAACGCACAGACGTTTTAAATCGATTTCATAAAGCAAGAGGTTCTCAATACAAACCATGTTTCTCGTTGTTGTTGTTGTTGAAAATTGTTAGCTTTTAACTTCGTAAGAGATGATTTAATTTTAATAATTTTTTTGTTGTCGTAATGATCTTGGCCTGAAATAGGTTTCATTATGATTTCATTAAGATATAAACAAATTACAGGATACTCGCAAAAGTCTGTTCTCACTCTAACTGCTGAACGCATGCAACTACACTGGTAAAAGCAGTATGTAAGTATCGATGTTGAAACTTCTGACCGTCAGATGCAATGCATATTTTGCTCTTTGCTTGAACTTTACGCTTCCAATTTCCAGCTCAGCGGGTGACACGTAGTCACTGTAAAGTTCAATATATATGCCTAACAGAATTTTTGGTTACGAATACAGCATATCCGTTCTTTACATTTCAAAAGACATTTTAATTTAACGTATGTTCATTCAATAGATAGTTTTTTCTTATATCTGATAAAGGCAAAAAAAGTGACACAACTTAAAAATGCAGCATTTGAGAAAAATCAACTTAAAAATAACTTGACTAGAATAAAACTGGCATAACTGCCTCTCGAGTGGATAACTTTGTAGATGGAGATGTAACTTTTTTGTTCACATTGGGTGCATTTCATGTATTTTTCAGTGACATAAACCATTTTTTGAGTTATGTCATATTTCTTGGAATTTGTAATTTGTGAAAATGTCATCGAACGTCTTCAGATATTCTGCTACATGAATAAGTTTTCACTGAAAAGAGAAAAATAAATATTTTTGTAAAAATATTAGAACCGACTCCAAAAAGCAACTACTATTCAAACAACTAAAGAAAAAAAAATAATAAAAAAAAAATTGTTACGAAATGAAACTGTAAATTGCGCCTAAAAGTATAAAATAATTTCCCTCGCCAAACAACCTTTAACACTACAATTAATCATAACTTTTGAAGTCGGCGCAAATTTAAATAAAAATTGATACCTTTATTCAATACAAAAATCAAATCCTATTCAAAATACACGTCTTACATTGTCACCTGCAAATAGGAGCCGAAAACTACTTTGATTCAAGAAAACAAATAAAATTTCGTAAGCAGCAAAAGTTGGCGAAGTTGCTGGTATCTGACGTCCTTGGTGAAAGAGAAATCGCAAAATTATCTGGCAAACATATTTAATTTTTTTGGGATATCATTATTATTTTGATAAGGTATATTAAGAGAGCAATCAAGAATATGAAACAATACTTCGTACAATACATATTAAGAAAATGTACATCTTGCGTGTATATTTTTGCATTACGTTTTGATCGCCAAATCCAAATGCCACCAAGGATGATAGTTATCAAAGTTATACCAAATTTACAAAGGAAACTCTAACTTCGTAGAAACATAAATACCGAATTGTGAAGAATGTTCACTGTTCTATGTAGATGTTACTAATAGACCAACTGTATACAGTGATAAAATAATAAAGGAAATATGAAAATGGATCATTCGAGGCAACAGCATTTGTTGCTACCGATTTAAAAACAAACCTTTAAAAACTTATTTAATTTTATTTAATTTTGCGCCTACTTCAAAAGTTATGATTAATTGTAGTGTTAAAGGTTTTTTGGCGAAGGAAATTATTTTATACATTTAGGCGCAATTTACAGTTTCATTTCGTAACAATTTTTTTTTCTTTAGTTCTTTGAATAGTAGTTGCTTTTTGGAGTCGGTTCTATTTTTTTACAAAAATATTTTATCAAGTTTTAGGGTCAACCGCTGAACAGGAGGCGCTGCTATGCAGTAATTTTTACAATTTCACAAAACGCTATATTTCAGGAACCCAGCATAAAAATACATATAAATTTATATGTAGATGCATCTTGACATATACTATTACCTATCAATTTTTGGTGACAATTTCTCAACAGGTGACATTGCTATGCAGCGATTTTCACAATTTAAGGGAGGGCTATACCCCAGGAACTGCTGTATAAAAATTCATATAAATTAATAAGTACATACACTTTAACATAAGTTAGTGATATTCAGCATTTGGTACTAATTGCTCATTAGGTGGCGCTACTATACAGCGATTTCCTGAGTTTGAGGGAACACTATATTTCAGATTCTAATACATACAATCAAACACTTAATATGTGAGAAAGCCATTATGAGACATAATACTGATACAGCTTGGATGTATATCTACCAATATATTGCTCTATTATAGTGCAATTTTTCGCGAGAACGGGAATGCTACATTTCAGCTTCTATTGCATTTAACTGTACAAAACTTGATATATAAGATAAACATTATGAAAACTCTCTTTTTTTAAATAATAATTTTAATAAATTATTTTTACCGAGTGAATTCGTATAGGAAAATATAGAAGAAAGTCATGTGGTGGCCACAACATACTAGTTTCTTTTTTTTTTTTTTCTTTTTTCTTTTTCAGGTGCAAAACACGTCACAACGTCAGGTGCAAAACACCTATTAGAGGTAAAAACAAGACTGGTAAAAGGCAACGTGTCTTTTATACATAAAGCAAGACTAAGATTTTGATCCAAAGTAGTAGCATGTGCTTTGCATCTGAATAAGAAAGACCACATCCTTACAAAATTGGTAGTGTTTTCAATAATTGTATGGCATGTTAAGAAGTTTTTAAGTTTAACTATTGATTGTGTGTGTACAACTGTTCTTTAATATATTATTGTCTTTCAAGTCTAGTGTTTTATCTTTATATAAAGACTGATTCAAATGAAAAGCCCACATAAGTGTATATTTATTTTCGTTCAATAAGTTTAAATCTAGTTCAAAAGCAAATTGATCTGCTCTCAGAATAACTGCTATACTTGTGCAAAGCCAATATAGCTATGATTGGTATTAAAAAAAATTTTCCCCGTATGCGACATATGTATTTTCGAACCATAAGCGTGCCGTGAAAAACGAAGAATATATAGAAATTATAAAAAAAAAAAAATAGTTGACCTATCTGGTGTTTTATATGAATTTAATTAGATGTATATATTTTTTTAATTTGATACTTAATGATTCTTTTTTTTTTGTTGTTGTTATTCTTCAATTCAATACCTAATAAATAAAATCCATTACTAAAGACTAAAATGAAACAAAAATGAGTGAGATAATATTAATGCAAAAGTCTTTTATCATATGTAGATAATCAAACCCAAAAATAATAAAAATTTCGAGTGAAAATATCAACATAAATTCAGCTAATATTAGAAAAAAAAATAGAAAAATTTCCTTTCAATTCATGTTCCAATCCATGTAGAATTATTTATAATTACAGGATATTAGAAAAGAAAAAAAAAGTCTTTAAAATTATTGTATTTTTCTGGCTATGAAGTATGTCGAAGGAAAAAAAAAAAAAAAAAAAAAAAAAAAAAAACGGTCAAAAGCCATTAATTTTGAGGAAAAAAAAATTAAAAATTTGTATTAGTTAAAAGAACAGAAAAAGTTTTTTTAAAATCCCTTTGAATATTTTTTTTTTCCTTCTGCATGCCCCAATTAACTATTTTGATTTTTCCTTAAAAAAATAAAAAAAAAAAAAAAAAAAAAAAGAAAAAGATAATTGTTTAAGGGATTTTTTATTGCTTTTTAACAGCCCATTATTTCTATTTCTATTTCCTTTTAAAATTTCAATTATCTATATTTTCCGATTAAAGGATATTTGATTAAATTTATTTATTTTTTTATGTAAACTGAAAAAATGAGTGAAATTTATTTCTCTAGTGAAGTAACTATATCACTTTCACTAACTATAGGTATTAAAATAGATGCATCACAAAATCTTAATAATGGATAATATATAAATAATTTTTTCATCAATCATTTCATGTAAGATATATCTTTTCCTACATGTAAGCTATATCATAATAAATGTATTCTGAATGAATCTGTGCAGGTACATCAAACATAATTATCACAGTTGTTTTGTTTTTTGAATTTTGATTCAGTCACATTATATATAATATTGTGAGAAGAGAAATCCTGGTTCGAGATATTCATTTTCGACACACGAAACTAATTTGCATGAGATAATTAATATTTAAACACCTGTTATTTGGTGCATATTCTTGGTGCAAATTGTAATGTGAGAATCGGTACGATACACTACATATATTTATTAATCTAACTTCACTGAAAATAATTCTGTTACTGACATCTGGAAACTAATTTGTCTATCTAGTAAATTAAGTACCGTGTCGTCCTTAGAAATTCAAATTCTCTTTGCTAGCGAGTTCTTGAAACCCTATCATAATTCTAGAGCGTTTTCCTAAACTATCGTGAACAAACCAATTTAAAAATATCTGCAAATAAATGCGAATGCAATAGGCGGGTTTCCGCAACTACAATCTTGGTTTATTACCCAATTCTAGAAAATCAGCGATAATTTGTCGCATTAAAAAAGATTCAGAACATTCAGAATATACTTTCCTCATCTAGAAATGTGTAGACTAGACATTCTCGATCATTTCGTCTATTCAGTTTATTGGCGTGCTTTATGCGCATAGCTAGAAAATCTATATTTCTAGTTAAGATACTTAGAAAATGACCACTTATTCATTCTAGATGGAGGTGGTATATCATTTTTCTCAGTGTTCCTCGAAAAAAAAAATATATATATATATATATATATATATATATATATATATATATATATGACGGGAAAATACGCTTAACGCTTAAAGGGACAAGTCTCTGCTGCAAAACATTAGTACATTTCTTATTTAATTAAACGAAGAGTATATACATTACAGTATGATTAATTTCTACTGATAATGATTATTTTGCACAATATTTCTTTAAATAATTCATAATTACGGTAGTAAGGTAAATGATGCAAATATGGCCAATGCAGGTAACATGGCTAACCCGCAATGATATTAATTTCAAGGAAATCGAAAATATGACACTTGAACTTAGTCGCTCGAAGTCAGAAGAACATAGTTTAGTACTGCGTTGCCCGCAATCCTTGATCACGTGCAAGGAGAGCAAGCCATTGTTGATTTGTCGTTAGTTGCATTGGCATTTTGTAATTTGAAACGAAATATATCTTTTTACTATTATACATAAAATTTTAGCTGGTTTAATGCTCTTTTAATCTCTATAAAAGAATTTCAATAGCTGAGTTTTCAGACAGAATTATAAACGCTTTTTTAAATTTCTTTATTGTTGATAATATGCCCAATGGGCATAATTACCCGAACGTATCAAAATTTAACCATAAGAACGCTGTATTCTCACTTTTGAAGGGGTCCCATCTTGATTACTTAATTGGGAACGACATTGCAAAAAATTACATTCTTCTACCACGTTTACCTCCTAATATAACCCATGAGTTGCAGACGTTCGATAAATCCTGTTTTGGGCCATTTGGTTATTTTGGGACCAAGAGGTTCTTTTATTTTTAGAACATACCAACCATGAAAACATTACAAAAGCTTGATTTGGAAGAATATTTTTACCAGTTTAGGATAAAACTATGACTCCCTCAAACGTTAACACGTTGAGCGCCTCGCGAATTCTTAAGGAAATCCCATTCAGGCCACGCGCGCTGCTTAGAAGCGTGTTATGTTTACCTTGTTTAAATAAAGTCCATTAAAATGCCTTATTGATATAATCCTATAATAAGTAAAAATTAAGTACATTTTAATAAATTGACAGTAATTACTTAAAGCTATGTTTTTTTTTTTTTTTTTTTTTTTTAAAGTTTTGTATCATATTTCTCACTGTCAGCCACAGATGGTTGACATGGTGCTGAACGTGTAAAAGATAATTTCAAAGAGACAGGATCCTTCCTGTCAATTCCATCGTATATATCCTGTCAATGTAATCCCAGAGAAAGCATTTAGTCCAAGTTCTATTTCTGACAACCCACCCCCAACAAAGAATAGTCCAAAAAGTGAAAAGCAACTTTATACCCTGGGACATCTTCTGAAAAACAAGTTCGTCATACTGCTTGTTCCTCATGTACTCCTGGTTCTTCTTCACCCTCCAATTGTAACTTTTCATCGTCTAGAGATAATCCCACAAATGGTGCCTCTGTTCATGACTCATCATTTCAAGAATTACTGCCATTATTACAAAAAAATAATAAAATTACTTGTGTGATAAAACGTGTAATGAACTATCGTGCTCTAATTTTTAAAAAAGATGTATTTCCCAGAGCTCATTAAAGTAATACTGCAGACACTGAAATATACCAAAAGCGATTAAAAAAAAAAAAAATCTCAGTCAGCGAATAATAGCACAAACGTTTCCCGAACAAAGAAAAGTGTTAAATAAAATTGGTTTAGCGGTATTTGCAACAAGGAAAAAGTTGGGTATATGAGATTATGTGCTGTGTGTCATAATTATGTGCACGGGGAATGTGACGGGCTTACCAAGAAAGATAAGGAAGTTTTTACATGTGAAGTTAAGATAAATTAAAAACATTTTTTACCGTAAAAGGTTTAAAATTTGATGCTTAAAAATTTGATGAAGATTGTTTAAAATTGTTTAAAATTGTTTAACATTATTTTATAAATTTTCTTCTTACTTATTTTTTTATTAATGTCTGTAAAGTTTACAAAAAAATAAATTTATTTTTGTAATACGTGATGCATTTTTATGCGTTATACACGAGTGTCTTCATTATATATCACCTATGGGCATACGACCTTCATAATGAGTGGACTTAAAAAAAAAAAATATATCCTGCAGTTTTAAATATTGATTTTTGTAAATTTTAAATTTTTCCCGGTACTAAAAGAGCCCACTTTTTTTTAGACAATTCCTTTTTATTTATTTATTCATTAATTTTAAATTTATTATTTCTATCGCTAAAAGTTTCTATCCTTAAGGTGGTCATAATACCTGCACGTACATTATTTCTAACGGATTTAAATAGAACATATTTCATTTTAATTATATTAATACTTAGCTCCGTTTTTAATTAAAATTTAAATATTTTTATATTTATTTTTATTTTATGTATAATCAAATTTAATGGATTCTAATCGATTAACTTAGTTTCGACAAAATATTATTTTTTTTCTATTCATTCATATTTTGAATTAAGGTAAAATACAAAATAACACGGGAGATGAATATTAATTTTATTCGTCTGAATACAATTCTCTTACCAAATTTTCTACGAAAGCTTTATTCATTTGGAATGTGACACACGAACGAAATACATTTATGAATATAGACTGAGATATAATATTCTCTTAACGCCGACAATGTTAATATGTGTTTTCATTAAATGAACCAGAAACGTATTAGCAATTAATAAGTATTTTAATGAAAGATATATTTTCTGCATGTTAAATCGCTAAATAATTTATCATAAAGTAAGCGACACCAGACTGTTATTAATTATCATCCTGGGATATTAAAGAATTTATGTTTAATGATGTTATTAAAAAGTCAAACTCTTATGATTAAGAATAGACGCGTTTCAATTTTCAATTAGAATAACTTGTCATAACATAAATTCATAATATCCTTTAAATTATCTGTCGTCGTTAATGCATTAAGTATAGATGATCGAGATTAATTATGAAGTACGAAAAATAACTGAAAGTAAAAGAAATTTTGATTTAGGTTATTTTCGAAGAAACTAAAAATGTTTAATTAGAGTTATTTTTGTGTATGTAATGTGTCGTGATATTTCATAAATACCTTTTATTTAATTAAAATAGATGAAATTTAAACTACAAATATTTATGAACATTTAATTTATTTTCATTTATTATTTCCAAAAAAAAAAAAAAAAAAACTCAATGAAATGTTACACACATTTTAGTATACATTTTTATGACAGATAATTGCTTACCTATATATATATATATATATATATATATATAATAATAATAATAATAATAATACATGCGATTATTGACTGACTGACTCAATACCATTGTGGCGATTCTATGAGATATTTTTGGTAACATATTTTGATACGAAGTTTGAATTTTGAGGCCTGACTTTCCCTAAATATCGTTTTGCAAAACGGTTTTAGAATATCTGCTGCACTTGTGCAAAGTTAATATATTCACGATTGGTATTGAAAAATGTTATCCTCATACGCAATATATGCGTTTTAAAAACATTTAACATGCAGGAGAAAACGATGAAAATGTAGAAATAATAAAAATATTTAACCTATCTGGTATTTTATACAAATCTAATTAGATGCATATGTTCTTTTTAAATTGTTTCATCATTTCTTTTACTTATTTTTATTACTTTTAAATTCTAATATGAATTAATAACATTCATTAATAAAGCCTAATGTTAAAAAAAAAAAAAAAAAAAAAAAAAAAAATATGGTATTCTTAATGCAGAAGTCAAACGTTATTATTTTTTTTTTATCATGTACAGATGAAATGATCTAAAATGTAATAGAAATCGTGAATGTAAATATAAATATAATTTCAGCTTTGATATTTTTTTCGAAAATCTTAGAAATTAATTTTACCACATGTTCTATTCATTATACCACTATTTATAATTACAGAATATATATATATATATATATATATATGTGTGTGTGTGTGTGTGTGTGTGTGTGTGTCGATAAAAAAAGAAAAAAATAGAATTAAATACATTAATATTTTTGAGTAAAAAAAGCTTGTTTAAAAACTTTGCACCAGTTAAAAGAACTTTTTTTTTTAATCCCTTTGAATTTTTTTTTCTTCTTCGCGAATCAATTACAATATTAACTATTTTGATTTTTTTATACTTTTAAAAGTACGGATAATTATCTAAGGGAAGTTCTGTTATTTTCTATTCCGAGTAACTATATTTCTCGATTAGGATATATGTGATGACATTTATATTTTTCATGTAAATAGAAAAAAACGTGTGCAATTACTTTCTAGAATGAAGTAACTATTTCACTCTAAACATTAATGTTGTTATTTTTTTTCACTAATTATATACATTAATATAAATATGTATCAAAATTTTAATATTGAATTATAAATAAACAAATTTATCATTTTTCTAAATGTAAGATATATCATTATAAAAAAGTATTTTGCGTGAATCTGTGACAGTATATTAAATACAATTATCATAAATGTTTTGGTTCAGTCACATTAAATATAACAATGTGAGAAGAGAAATTAGGATTCGAGCGATTCATTTACCAGACACAAAAAAAAGAAAAAAATCGCACGAGAAATTTATAATTCAATGATTTGTCATTTGGCACATATTCTTGATACACAGTATAATATGAGAATTAGTACTATACACTATAGATATTTATTAATCAAAATTTCACCAAAAAAGCAACACCTGTTTCAATATTTAGTCACACTAGCCTCTTATTTCGACACTTCATGACGAAAAAAAAATGCTTAGCGTTTAAAAGGTTAAAATTCCTACTAATATACATATATATATATATTTATTTATTATTATTATTATTATTATTTAGTTAAATAAAGAATATATATATTACAGTACGTTTTAATTCTACTGATATTGATGACTTTACACTACATTTTTCCAAATATTTCATTAATACGGAAGTATTTTTAAATGATTTAAATAGAATATGTTTCATTTTAATTATTTTAATATTTAGCCCCTTTTTCGATTCGGTAAAAATCAAATATTTTTATTTCATCGATGATAAAATTTGATGCCTTATATGGGTTTAACTTAGTTTCGTTAAAATATTATATTTTCTATTCATTGATACATCAAAACAAGGTATAATAATAAAATAATAATAATAATAATACTGCAGATGTATACGTATGTTAATTTTATTCGTCTGAATTTAGTGAATTATCCTACCAATTTCTCTACGAAAACTTCGTTCACTGGGAATGTGACATACGAACGAAATATATTTATTAATATAGATTGAGATAATACTTTCTAAACGCCGACAGGAACTTATTAGCAATTCCTAAGTGTTTTTATGAAGGATATATTTTCAAAATGTTAAATAAGTGAATAATTTACCGTAAAGTAACCGACATCAGACTGTTGTTAATTATCATTCTAGGATATTAAAGAATTTATGCTTAATGATGTCATTAAAAAGTCAAAATTTCACGGTTAATATTAAACGCGTTTGAACTGTCAATTAGAATAATTTCTCATAGCATAAAATTAAAATATCTTTTAAATTATAATCAGTCGTCTTTGATATATCAAGTGTAGATGAGACACCTTAATTATGAAAAATGAAAAATAACTGAAAGTGATTGATTAGAATTAAGGTAATTCTGAAGAAATCAAAAATCTTTAATTAGAGTTATTTTTATTCTGTGTAAATAACGTATATGGACACTTTATAGTTAGTTTCTATAAAATTAATGTTTTTTGTAAACATTGTGTGATTTTACAACATTGAACAGAAATAAAATTTGTGTTAATATTTCTTTATTATACGTTTTTACAAATGTTGTACACGCACACACATATATGTGAATATATCTATACAAAAAAATTTCATTTAACATTTATTTATAAATATATCTAAAATAAAAAATTTATAATAAAATAAATTTATTTAAATAGCAAATACTTTCGTCATATACAGCACACGAATTTTAATAAGGAAACTAAACTCTTGTTTAAAAAGATGCATTTTAATCTACCAAAATTTATAGACATTTCATTTATTTTCAATTATTACTTACAAAAAATATTAATCAATGAAATGTTTGAGCTTCTTTTAGTATATATTTTCGTATCAGATTATTGCATATTTATGTATATAAAATAATATATCGATATACTAACTGACTGACTGACTCAACAATACTGTAGCGATTCTATGTAAATTTTAGCTACTCCGTTACAGACTTTGATGTGAAGGTTGGCCAAAATGCCGTGACCCACACTAAAAAGCTGTTCTGCAAAATTCTAAGATGACAAAAATAAGTTCCGCAAATTCGTGCAGGTGGCCAAAAAAAAAAGAAAAAAAGCGAACGTAATTGGGTTCCAAATTATGTCACAGTGAAAAAGTTGCACACGATAAGACTAGGTTTGAATGCAAAAAGAGACGATTTCGTGTTTTATATATTTGGTTTTAAAGGGAAAGGGAGGAAATTAATTTGTTAGGAAAATTTTAAAATTCTTAAGGATATAAAAAAACAAATGTGAGGATAAGTGCGATATTTATTTATTTATTTTATTTGTTTATTTATTATTATTTATTTATTTATTTATTGTGTGTGTGGGGGGGGGGGGGGGTAAAGAATAACAGCAAGTGTATCATTCTAGAAAATTAGCTTTAACTTTGTTAAATTAGTCAAATTTAAATTTAAATAATTGAAAAATAGAAAACAGATTTAGCATCGTTGTGAATACCAAATACAAAATGTCATCTATGTACTAGTAAATTATATTTTTATATTTCCTATTATTTTTTTCATAAAAATTAAAATAAATGTTATCACAGGTGTTACTACAAAGTGCTCCTTGGTTTGCCTCCAACGATCTGTTAAAGTAAATCACCATTCACTAAAATATAGTTTTCAATACAATATTTTTCAATCTTTTATATTAAGTTTTTTTTTTTCTTTTTTCTTTTTTTTTTTTTTTTTTACATTTCATATTATTTAAACAAATCTTAAAAGTCATGTAATTAAACAGGAAAATCTTATTATTAGAAGTTTCACACTTTTTTTATAACATCATAAGGATTTTTAATAGTGTAACTATCATCACAATCTCAATTTTTTGTAGAACTTTCCTTCTTTTGTTAATATATGTGTTGTTATAACCAGCAATAGTTCTAAGTTTAATCGAGATATTATGAAACTTAGGCGTAGAAAAAATGCATGGAAATTTTATTTTAACAATTCTAACATTTGTTTCTGTGCTTATGAACACACATACGCATATATTTTAAATTTATATAAGACACAGTTATATAATAGCTGCAAACTTTTAAATTTTTTGCTATTAAACATTCTAATAGAAATTGTATATATTCAGGTAACAGTTTTCAAAGATTAATAAAATGAAAATTTCTGTTAAAATTTTGTGGAGCCAAAAATTTGACGACTATGGTATATTTATATATATTAAGTACTGTAAGATATATAGGTATACCGTACAAATGCTCTGCACAAGAAATTAATATATATATATATACGATTTCAGTAGCTTTTATTGTGTTTAGTTCTGCGAATTTACTCCCAATGTAAATATCTGCATAAAATTTTTATAAAATAAGTTTATATATCTTTTCTCTTAAGATGAAACAGTCAGCCGTGTTTTCAAACAAAACAAAATTCCGTTCATTGCTTCATTCAATTTTGTTTACAGAGTTTTGGTGCTTCATCGGAATTCTACTCACGCTCCTCTATAAATCGTCTGCCATAACAAACAATTCAAACTTGCTGAGGTGAAAGAGGCAGACTGAGATTTTTTCGCTGTGATTACCAAAAAGAAAATTTAATTGCGAAGAATGAAATATATTGGAAATTTGTTAGTTCCGTTAACTGAACAAAATATTTTCTTCTTCTGAACCCAAGGAAAACATTTTTGCATTTAATCACATTAGGAATATATTTTGAATTTCGAAAAACAATAAACTTTGAGAAATTGAAAAAATATTAGAAACTAATATGCTTATTTGAAGCACTATGTACATTATATACACAATACCAAGTTAAATTTATATAACTTGTCATTTATTATTTATTTTTTTATTTTTATTTTTTTAGTTTAGAGTGTCTTCATAATGCAAAATGTGTATAATATGGTTAGTGTAAATTTCAAAATTTCAAATAATAATTTGGAGGAAAAAAAAAAAACTTGATAGATTTCATCATTTATTTACATTGTTTAAATTGCAGCTGTTATTTTATTTTTTTTTTTTTTTTAAATTCAATTCTATCCTATGCGTAAAACAGATACGTTTTACTTTATAAATATAGTTGATCAATAATATGACAAAAATTCTTAAATAATAAAGAAATATTTGAAAAATAATATTTATGCATATTTATGGATAAATATAATACGACGGCATATTTAGTTATATACCTTTACAGATGTTAAAGTCATCTGAAAAATAAATAAATAAAATTTTGATAACAAAAAAAAAGAAAAAAAACATAGTTTATTTTCTCTTTATAATATAAATATGAAAAATATATAAGCACAAAAATGTTTTTAAAAGTAATCAAAACTTAAGAGTCATTCATGTCATTACTTTTAATAAAAGAGTGGTAAAATATTTTCAAAGTTAAGAAATAGTAAAGCCTATAAGAATTATTTGAGTATATCTTGGAAAAAGGTAATATTAGTGTCTGATATTGTTTGATATTATAGCCAAAATGCTTTCACAATTGAATTTATTGTTTAATATATCTTCTTTTGCTAAAAATCTATCCTATTTTTAAATATATATATATATTATTTTAAAAATTTCAATAAAATGTCAAAAATACTTAATTAATAAAGATATATTTGAAAAACATAATATTTAGAATTTTTCAGAGATAAATATAATAATACAATGAGAAATTTAATTATATTTCTTTACAAAAGATTAATTCAGTAAAAAAAAAAAAAAAAAAAAAAAAAAAAAACTTAACATTTTGATACAAAAAACTGAAACATAATTTATTTGTCCTTTATCATTAAAACATGAAAAATATACTTTCAAAATTATGAAATATTAAAGCCTCAACCTTTTTTTTTATTTTAATCATATCTTCAAAAGAGTAATATTAGTGCAGTATATTGTTACAAATTATACCTAAAATGGTTATGCAATTTATTTTATTGTTTATTTATTTATTTATTTTACCAAATTATTGTTTGTTGACAAAGGATATTTTAAGAGTTTTTTTTTTTTTTTTTTTTGTTTATTAAAATTTATATAATGTATCAATTTTTGAATTCATATATTGAATTATTAGTAGACAGCATAAAAATAATGTTATATAAAAGCAATAGATATATGATTTGCGTTATTTGTAATGTATATATAAAGAAAGTTAAATATATTTAGATTAATTAATTTTTTGCTAAAATCAAAATATGGAGTTTTGCTAATAGTTTTGCTTTATATATATATATACTATATGATTATTTATTTAATTCTGTTGTATAATATATACTGTATTACAAATTGTTATTATTATTATTATTATTAAATTAATTTAAAAACAACAGATCTCGAAATATATATTTTTATCATGAAAAACGGCAGTTTTTCTAGTGACGCAAGCGCAAAAACAAACGAACGCCACGACACTCAACGGAAACGGAAAAACGAACGAAAACTGCGACACTTATATATACAGGAATTTTAAGATCAAAGTAACCGCTGAAAGCCGACACTTAATATCTCAGGAAATATGGGAGGTTATGTTCTGATATTTTCAAAATAGACTTTCACCTTCTGTCTGATCCTACCCTGAAATCCCTACATTTCTGCGTGCAATATATTTCGAGATATGAATTGGCTCATTTAAGTTGTAAATGGACGGCGTATGTAAGGAACAAATTTTTCTCGAATATGGCTCGAGCGAATTTAGTTTAATTGATATATGATATTAATCACTTTTATCTGATGTGCCTGACATCTCCCTTTTCCCTAGGAAAACTCTTGTTTTTTTTATAACTCAGTTTAAAAATCGAACTATTTTTTACTCCGAAAATACCGTGATGCGGCAGTTTCGCGGACGAATTTCTTCTCTTCCATCTGAAATACTGAATATCAAATAATCGTTTTGGCTCCATCTATCGGGGAGCGTCAAAAATAAACACAAAAAATAAAATAAAAAATATTTTTCTTTTTTTAATATATATATTAAATGAGTTATTTATTTAGGTACTTGTATTTTATATGACATTTGTTTATCAAAAATATTCTTTGTATTTACATTGTTTTCATGCTGATACGTTGTTAACTTTCAAAATTGGTTCTATTTTAAAAGGTGATTGCAACAACAAAAAATTTTTCCTTTATTTTCATAAAAATGACAAATAATATGATAATCATATGCAAATATTTGTAATTTTTTCAAAATTAGGTGATAAATCACTTAAACTACGGATTGAAAAAATTCTTAAAACAGAATTTGAAAATAATTAATTTGCTCATTAAGTTTCTAGTATATATATAATATATAAATTACAAAATGTTAAGCTATAATAAAATTTTGAATAGATTAAGATTTTTTTTTTTTAATTAAATTCATAACAAACTATACTACTTAAATATTTACCAGTATAAAATTTTCACTTTTTAAAGATTTTTCTATTATTATTTATTTTTCTCTTTTAAATCAAATCTATACCTAAAACATTATAATAAGAAATAAATATAAATAAGAAATTTTTGTCATTTTTAAAATGTACTATATTATGCCTTTGTAATGTTGCATGTGTCCATCTTTTTTATCACTTTTTATAAAATTTTGAAATTTTATTTAGTTTGTTATTTTGTTCGAGTGTGACCTATAAAACAACACTTTTAATACAGTGTTATTACCATGCTCCTTTAATTTTGCGTTTTGATCATTAATCCCTAAAAAGTAATGATATCAATACAAAAAACCCTTAACGGGTTAAAAGTTTGTGACGCAGCATTGTACTTTATGGCTATAAGAATTAGAAATACGGGTCTTAAAAATAATGATATCAAATTTTCAGTGACGCTTTGATATTAATTAAATTATACATAGATTTTCTTATTTGAATTTGCTTTTTCCTTTTATTTATATTTACAGTGTAAACGTTATTTTCAACATAAAATAATATATAGCATTTACTCATTGATACCTTTCCATTCACATCTCTTATACTATGAAAGCATGTGTTTTAAAAGAAATTATATGAAATCCAAGTAACGCAGTGGTGTTACATTAAGTGATTTGTTTTTAAATTTCTCTGCAATTATTTTGTTTTGCATATTAAAGTATATGTGCACATTGAAATATTGCTTTTAATTTTCAAATATGCTGTCAAATATATCACTTTCATTAAGCTTATATTATGTACTGAAATATATTTATTTCAATGAATTATTCTACCTTTTGCGTCACGCCATCCAAAACTGTAAGTAAAATATATGGAAATGTTTACTTTGTGTCATTTCATCCAAATAAATTCAAAATGCATGCAAATAGATATCGTGATGCAAAGAAAAAAACTGTGAAATTTTTTTCAGTTTTGGATGGCGTGACGCAAAAGGTAGAATAATTCATTGAAATAAATATATTTCAGTACATAATATAAGCTTAATGAAAGTGATATATTTGACAGCGTATTTGAAAATTAAAAGCAATATTTCAATGTGCACATATACTTTAATATGCAAAACAAAATAATTGCAGAGAAATTTAAAAACAAATCACTTAATGTAACACCACTGCGTTACTGGAATTTCATATAATTTCTTTTAAAACACATGCTTTCATAGTATAAGAGATGTGAATGGAAAGGTATCAATGAGTAAATGCTATATATTATTTTATGTTGAAAATAACGTTTACACTGTAAATATAAATAAAAGGAAAAAGCAAATTCAAATAAGAAAATCTATGTATAATTTAATTAATATCAAAGCGTCACTGAAAATTTGATATCATTATTTTTAAGACCCGTATTTCTAATTCTTATAGCCATAAAGTACAATGCTGCGTCACAAACTTTTAACCCGTTAAGGGTTTTTTGTATTGATCTAAATTACACATATAATAATAAAAAATTATTTTAATTGCAACTTTTAACTTTATCTATATATATAAAAGAGCAGAGTCTGTGTGTGTGTGTGTGTGTCTGTCTGTCTGTCCGCTATAAAAACCTAGGCCGTTTAACCAACCGGGACAAAATTCGGCACGGTTAATGTTTACGACCCGAGAAACACAACGCCGCAAGTGATTTCACAAAATTCGCCCCCCAAGGGGAGGAGGGGGCAAAACGTAATTTCACAAAATCCTTCATATCTCATACAAAAAAACAGATATCCGTAAAATTTTTGCTTTAAAATACAGCTAATAAAAATGTCTAAAAATCTGTTTCTGGAATTTTTGAAATTCGCTCTCATAGGGGGGCGGGGGGAGGGGCAAAACGTGATGTCACATGCGTAAAACGTGATTTCGCATAATCCTATATATCTCAAAAAAAAAAAAAAAAAAAAAAAAAAAAAAAATAGATATATGTAAAATGTTTGCTCTAAAATATAGCTAATGCAACTATCTAAAAACCAATTTCTGGAATTTTAGAAATTCAGCCTCCAGGTGGGGGGCTATGGAGCAAAACCAATAGAAATACAGTTAGGCCGTTCAAAATTGGTACAGATAGGTTTTAGAGACCTGCAAGTCGAATGGGGATATTTTCGATTGTGTAAAGTTATTTGGAGGGGCAAGAATTTGGGAGGGGAGGGGGGCAAAAAAATAAAAATAGTGTCAGATCGTTCAAAATTGGTACATAGAGGTCTTCGATACTTACAAATCGATTGCGGATATTTTTGAATTTGTAAAATTTTTAGAAGGGGCGGGTAGAGGTGGGGCGGTAAGGGGGGCTATGGGGAAAAACAAATAGAAATACAGTTAGGCCGTTCAAAATTGGTACAGATAGGTTTAAGAGGCCTGCAAGTCGAATGGGGATATTTTCGAAAGTGTAAAGTTATTAGGAGGGGCGAGAAGCGGGAGGGGAGAGGGGGGGCAAAAATATAAAAATAGAGTTAGATCGTTCAAAATTGGTATATAGAGGTTTTCGATAGTTAAAAATCGATTGGGGATATTTTTGAACAGCATATTATAAAGCTACTGCTCAATTTTCATGAAAATATGTGGATAAACAAAAACAATAGATTACATTTTGTTTTATATTATGCACTATTTTAAATTGAGATATGCCGTTGAAATTTCGTAATGTTTGGTTTTAACGCCCGATAATTCGATTCTCAATATTTTTGAAAGTGTAGAATTATTAGGAAGGGCTTAAAGGGGATAGAGAGGGGCGAAGGTGAAAAAAAAAAAAAAAAAAAGAGTTACAGCGTTTGAAATTGTATTATTAGGTTTTAAAGAAAAATAAATGGATTGCGGATATTTTCAAGTGTAAAATTATTAGAAGGGATGGAAAGGGGGGAGGGAAGGGGCAAAAAAGTAGAAAAGGAACGTTGTTTCGGAGAAAAAAACGGAAAACCAAGAACGCCTTTATTATTTTATACTTTTGCAGAGTTTCGAATTCTGATACTCCTTTCACATTTCATACTATGGATTTTTACCAGTATTTAGCCCGGAATTACGCAAGTTTCGGAGAAAACCGCGAAAAAGTCAGACATAAATCGTTTTATAATAGTGTTTATATCGTTTTTGTATCTCAGCTTCTAATCAGCATAATTTCAAAAGTAATATGTCATTTTGAAACTTATTTGAATTGAATTTCAAGAGTAGACGCCACAAATTTCTATCACCTTCCATTAACCGACTACCGTAAGTAATGGAATTCGAGATTTCACGTGATTTACACGTTTTAAGGTGTCCTGATTAGGTTTTTCTTTTGTATCTCAGCTACTAATTAAAATAGTTTTATAAGTAATACATTATTTGAAAGCTTTGTTGATTTGGAATTGAACAGTAGATTACAGAAATTTCTACCACCAGATGGTGCTCTAATATTTTTAAATTTCAATATTTCGAATTCTGAATATGATTAAATTATTTTTAATACATCATTCGAAAGATATTTTGAAGTGCTTTTACATTATCGAAAGTGGAATTCGAGATTTCACCAGATTTACACGTTTTAAGGTGTCCTGATTAGGTTTTTTTTTTTTTTTTTTTTTTTTTTTTGTATCTCAGCTACTAATTAAAATCATTTTATAAGTAATACATCATTTGAAAGCTTTGTTGATTTGGAATTGAATAGTAGATTACAGAAATTTCTAACACCAGATGGCGATGCAATATTTTAAAATCTCAATATTTCGAATTATAAATATGATTAAATAATTTTTAATACACCATTCGAAAGATAATTTAAAGTTCTTTTATATTATCGAATAACCTACATCAAATTTATCCAATAGAGGGCGCTAATCGCAATTATTCGAGATTTCACCTGATTTATATATTTTAAGGTGTCCTAAAGGGGGGCAAAAAATTAGAAATTCAGTTTGTCCTTTCAAAATTGGTATATATAGGTTTTGGGTGCCTACGAATCGAATGAGGATATTTTCAAAAGTGTAAAATTAAGGAGGGACAGCAAGGGTGGTGAAAGAATAAGCGCGCGCAGCGAGCATATATATGAATTCATGACATGAAGGCAGAGGGGACCCGGTATGAGTCTTTACCCGATCAGTTTTTTTTTTTTTTTCAATTCCTTTTCTTAAGAACAAAAGTTTATGAGTAATAACATGGAATTTTCAGAAATTGTAAGTGTGGTGAAGGAGTACGCGCTCGCAGCGCTCATACATATGCATTCCGCGTGCGCATCGCGCATCGGTCTACGCTGCCGAAGGCAGAGGGGACCCGGTGCGACATTTTTCCCGATCAGAGTTTTTTTTTTTCTTTTTTTTCACATGATAAAAATAATGCAATTTTGAGAATTCATTAATTATAATGATTCATTTAAAAATAGTGACCAGCGAAATGGTCGTAGCCTGCTAGTTCAATAATTTTGCTTTATTTAATTAATTTATAAATTTAGTACGCAACTATTATTTTGATTATTTTTATTTGAACAATTACTTTTACGGGAAAAAAATCCTTCTACAATGTTTAGTGAATATATATATATATATATATATATATATATATATATATATATATATACTGAAAACTTACGTACTTTAATTACAAATTGAGTAAATTTATTTTATAATATAACATATACAATGTAAGGAAAATATTAATATTGTTAACTCAAATTATTATATTTTTATGCATTTATTTATTTGTTTGGTATCGTGATTTCAACTATTGCTACTTTTACAAAAACGTGTAAAACCCACCTTTCTGAACGTGTTTGTAGAAACATGGCAGTTTCTAAACACATTAGTAATTGAAAATAAAATTGGTATGTATATTACTAGTCATCAGAGCACAAACTGCTCAGATTATTACTACCATTGTCCAACAAACTTAGGTAATAGAAGTATTGTATTCGGTCTAAAAACTCGATATCGAGTCTGCATTTTATTTACCCGTTTTAACGTCTCCTGAGTTTAAAAAAATAATTTTTGGCAGTTGATCAGTGTGTATGCATGTATGTGGGGAATCTTGGGGTTAACATATCTCCGAAACGAGTAAAGATAAAAAAAAAAAAAAAAAAAAAAAAAAAGACGAAACTTCAGAATTGATATACATCTGGTGTAAAAATAACTTTTCCAAATTTTCGTAAAAATTGAAACAACGGAAAAGGGACATCGAAAACCGGAATTGGGACCGTAAGTACGTATCTCAGAAACGACTCTAACGATTTTCATCAAAAATGATGTATAAACATCCTTTCTAATGATATAGTTGGTTACTTCAAGAAAATTGATAGGGGTATTGTATAAATAGCTCAATATCAGGTCTCACAAGTGCATTCCTTTAAAAACGGCTGTTCGGATTTTTTTCAACTTCGCCATATTAACTCCCTTTCAAATATCCTTTTACATGTAATTATTGTTTACTGGTTCGTAATTGAGCATAACAAGTTTGGTAAAAGTTGCTATCTCAAAAACGGCTCTAACGATTTTCTTGACAATTGTTACGTATCTTAGATATCCTTTCTCATGTATTACCTGGTTATTACAGGGAGATTAACAGTCATCTGGTAAGGTAGATCAGTTTAATACAGACATGCAAACGTAGCATTTCGGCTTGCAAAACCGTTTACAATGTAAAATCGTACATAAACATAACACATTGCTTTCAAACACTCTTGCAAATTTACTTAAGCTACAGACCTTTTGCAAAACTGGTTGCAACTACAAATCAGACAATATGGTGGATATATTGCTCAAAAAAAATATATCGACGGTAAAAATGTTTAGATTTAACGAGATTGCGTCCATATGAAGAAAGATAATTTAATTCGTAGAAAAATACGGTTCATTAAAAGAGTTTGCACAATTCCTCAGGGATGTATTTGCATTGAAGCCATATGTGAATAAGATTTTTGGCTGTTATGTAGCTTTTAATACATTGACATAATATATTAAATCTTTTTTCAGATTATAAAAATCATATCATAGATTCCGGATATTTTAGCTTTTTGGAGCGATATTGTAATATCATTTTATTTTCATAAATTTTATGGTTTTTGTTTTAAAAATAATGACATTTATATACAAAAGAATCAACTGTATGTTATAAAATGTATATTTACTGATTCTTAAACTGAAGACAATATATATTATTTAAAATATGTTATATCTAAATGCATTTATGAGATTTGTTGATAACTACGGTAAAGCTGAGGTAGAATTTGCTTAATTATTCTTTGTTTAATTATTTATTTGTTTATCTAGTCAATTCAGATATTTGAACTTAAAATAATAATAGTAATAATAAACGAATAAACAAAGCATTATAGAAATACTACCAAATGATTCCTAATGCTGGAGCCATTAATTACCCCCTCACCTGCCAGTTCTTTTTCTTCATTATTTTATTACACATTTCACAAATTTTTATTTATATTTTATTTATATTTTTTTTTGTATAATTATCCAATAAGAATTATTTATAAAAGTTCAGATGAAACCACATTGTTTTTACTTTATGAGAGGAAATTATTTTTGAGTTTAACCTTTTAAATTGATTATTAACTTCAAAATATGTTTCAAATTTACTGAAAAGTTTTGATTAAAAAAAAAAAAAAAAGTCTATATTCATTCCTTTTTTAATGACAATTGATAATCTTATCAGAAATCTTATTGAAACTGGCCATTCTCTTCATACCCGAATTCTTGAACATAAAATAAGTTTCAAAAACCGCGATATACGTTCTAAAATAGTGCAACATGCCCCATAGAAACCGACCATCTACCTGATTTTAGCAATACTAAAATAATCATATCTAACTGTTCAAATTTTCCTCGAAGGTTGGTACACGAAGCAACAGTTTTCCCCGCTTAATGAGGCATGCGCAGTTCCCCCTGACTACACTGTACTCTGTTAAAGGAGTTCTCTTGTTCTACTCAACAAATTACTTTTTGGTGTTTTACTGATGAAGAACCTGTAAAAGGCTCGAAACGTTTAAATTTACGTTTTGTGTATTTTAATGTTTTAAATTGTATATTTTTAGAGTATATTGTCTCAGTTTTGATGTGATTAAAGTTTAATATAATTATATATGAGACGTGATGATTTCTAAATATTTTAATCTCAGTCATTGATTATATTATTTAAAGTTTTGAATAGTGTCATTTCTGTTAATGTTGGGAATTTCAAAAAGAGTTTGGTATTGTAAGCATAAGATACTGTGTGTTCACAGAAACATGGTCTATTCTTCTTATATCTTAAAGTCGAATTATCATTCATTTATCCCGATAGGAAAATATTTCATTAATAATAATAATAATAATAATAATTTAAAAAAATTATTTTCTAAATAGTTTTTTTTTTTTTTTTTTTTTTTTTTTTTTTTTTTTTTTTAATTCTAACTTTTACAGATTAATTTTAATTTTATTTTCAAAAATCTCTGACAAAATCAAATAATTTTGTAACATACATTTATAATTTAAAAACATTACATGTGTTATGCAGAATATTTGCTAAAATTTTTGTAAATTTTATTAATAATCACTTTTAAAATTCACTACAAGTAGTTGAAACAGTTACATTTATTTCTTTTATATATAATACTATTTTTATATTGGTAACATATGCAAGAGATATGAATATTTTTTATACTGTTTATATAATATCAACATACAAAAATCTTATATTTATTTTCAAAATGAATGAATAAATGAATAAAAAAAACCACTGAATTTTTATTCGGATGTTGTTCGATGCATGTTTTCTTGTTTCCTATTGCATTATCGTTCATCGCAATCATTTATAATTGCAAGCAGACGTCACTCATGGCCAGCGTTACAAATAAATATGTATTTGCAAACCCCTTGACAAATTTTCATTTTGTAATTGCAAACGATTCATTTGTAAGTGTTACGTTTGCATGTAACCATTAGATTGCGGAAATTGGTATTTCAAAAAATAACTCTATTTTTTTTTTTCTTTGATCGCGATGCAAACTCTATTTTATATGTCTTTACTCGTGTATCAACTTTCTCTTACCGGAAATTTTTTAGAACAATTTCTTCTGATCACATTATCTCCAAAAATGCATGTAATACGTGCAATAGTGGGTAATGGAAGACGCACTGAGAAAAAAACTTTATAACTGACATTTAGATTCCAGATTATGGCTCTAGTAAATATAGTTCCATGTAATCCTTATAAGTTCTAGTCCCCTTTAAAAACGAGTTCTAAAAACCTTTATAAGAATTCTAGAATGATTGCCGACATTTACGAGGTCAAACATATTTAAAATTTCTCTGCAAATAAATGTGATCATAAGAAGCGAGTTTTAGAAACTATAATATTAGTTTATGACCCAATTCTAGAAAAATCAAGTAAGAATTTCTCGCAATACAAAAGATTCAGAACATTATTTCACCATCTAGAAATTTAAGGACTAGAAATTCTTGACAATTTCGTCTATTCAGCTTATTGGCGAGCTTAAAGGCATAGTTAGGAAATCTATATTTCTAGTTTAGGGATTTAGAAACTGACCCCTTGTTCGTTCTAGATAGAAGCGGTATATATTTTTTTCTCAGTGTGTGTGGTTGGTTCACACCAGATTCTTTTTTCAATATATGTCTTTTATTTCAAAGATTAGAAACTTAAAAGAAATGCACATCATTGCACGTAGATTCCAATTAATTGAATTGTAACTGAGCGTTCTCTCACCATTAATTTGTTTTTAATTATGTACGCATTTTTAATTCATCAACATAATATCTTTATATATGTATTTTCTTCTTATATGTATAGACAAACAATGTAAAACGAATACACGGACGATTATACAAATACATGTTTTTTGTGAACAAATATAATTCAAGCATGGAAATTCGGCGCAGAATACCTACCAGTGTTTATTTAAGATATTTCGTTACTTATGAAATTTTTTATTTAAAAAGACGAAAATTTTGTTTCATAAATAGTGGTTCAGAGTTCTGCACCTATCCTTGACTGACACATCTTATTGAACTTTTCACTTTTGTTTATTATCCCATTTTAATCCCATTGCCCTATTTAAAGCACAGCTGAAAAATAGAATGTGTAAGGACAAATTTCATACCCTTTATCCCAGTGTCTTATCTAGAAGACATTTCAGATTTTCCGTAATATATATATATATATATATATATATATATTGGTTTGTTTAGGTTTAATAAACCTATGAAAATGTGATCCATTTCAAATTTGAACAAATTGAATAAAATGGGATTAAACAAATCAACTAAGTTATTCGCCGATCAAATTTCTGTAAACGCCTAAAAACAATTAACTACTCAGATTGTCAAGAAAAAAAAATCTCATTTAGATATGTTTAAAATTATAAATATTAATATATATATATATATATATATATATATATAAATTTCATACTATTTTAAAATAGTTTTCGCTGTTATCAGTTTATTGTAATGTATTTTTGTATATATATTAAGTTTTTCAATAGTTATATCAAATCTATATTAATATAAACATAGTTTTGTCTGTAAATTTGTCAGATTCAAAAAAAAAAAAAAAAAAAAAAAAAAAAAAAATGCAAAATCTTCACGTTTTATACGCCATAAAAGATGAAAAAGACTTCAGAAAATTTATTATGTATGTGTGTGTGTGAGAGAGAGAGAAGAGCGTTACAAAAAATGGTACAAATATACTGAAAACAACCATGCGTCTTCTTTAGAATATTTGCAAATAGTTATTTTTGTTTTTTGCAATTTTCGATTTCGGGGAGGGGAGGTTAGAAGGGGGGAAAATTCGAAACCCTCTTTTCAGTGATAAATTTGTCCTGAGAAATCTAGGCAAGCTGTGGTCACGTATTTTGTTGCGTAAATTCTTTATATGTATCCGATTCCTATTGTAACGGGATTTTATCAAATCCCTCTCCTTTCACCCCTTGGGGTCAATGGTGGGAGCAGTAAACACGTTTTCAAGTGTAACTTTGCTCTGAATTATATTAGTAAGATTAATTTTTATGTTTGGGTTTATTATGTGTACCCTACATGCATTATAATGGGATTTTGTGAAACATCTCCACCTCCCCCTTTTAGAGGTTAGAAGAAATACGTTTTCAAGACTAACTCTTCTGCAAATTACCACAGGAAATATATATATATATATATATATATATATATATATTGTCGATTTTTTATGCGTACCCAATACACACATCACAAAGAGATTTTGTGAAATTACTTTCTGCCATAGGAAGAAGGAAACAACAACAAAAAAAGTTTTCAAGCTTAAATCTGCTTCAAAATATCTTAGAAAAGCGATTTTTGATGCGTAGGTCAGTTATACATATCCAAGACGTAGTCTAATGAGATTTTCCGAAATTCCCACTCTTTCCCATCTTATGATCGGGCGGAGGGTGTTTGCGCAAAAACATGTTTTCAGCATAACACTGTTGATCTGAGGATACTGATACTTTTTATGTCGATTTGTTATGTGTACCTAATACACACTTCACAGAGAGATTTAGTGAAATTAATATCTACCTTCTCTTATAGGAATATGGGAAGAAAAAAAGTTTTCTAGCTTAAATCTGATTTATATTATCTTAGAAAAGCAATTTTTGATGGGTAGGCCAGTTATACGTATCCAACACGTAGGGTAAAGAGATTTTCCAAAATTCCCCCCTTTGATGTTCTGAGGAAAGCGATTTTTTTATGTATCGGTTGGCTATGTGTATGCAAAACGCACTCTAAACTTATTCTTTGAAATTAGCCCCTCCTCTTGAGGTGGGCATCAGTGGTGACTCGTGAACCGAAAATAGGTTAAGAGCTCAAAAGTAATATTTAAGTATTTTTAATCATATTTTTTATTAAGCATGGTCTTAACTATAATTAACTAAAAATACTTATTTAAATGTAAATTTATATTCTGTAAATGATAACAGCGTAAAATACAGTGTGGCTCTTCACCAATTTTCGGTTCTTGAGCCGCAACTGGTGGGCATGCAAAAAACATGATTTCAAGTTTGAATATCATTCACATTTTCATAGACTGGCGAGATTCGGCATGTGGGTGTTGATTAAGATTACTCAATATGCACAATGATTTCTCGAAATTTCTAACGTACTCTCTGGGGAGGGGAGCGGGGAGTAAAAATGTGTAAATCGATGCCGAAGGCAGTAGGGACTCGGACTCCTCATGTTGAGGGCGAGAAAACCTCTAGAAAACGCAGCGGAAAGTTTAACCTAGATTTTGACTGATTTTAGCGTTTTCATTTTTGAGATTTCATTAAATGATATGAAATTTAAAGAATTCATTTAAATAGATTGTCCAGCGAAGCGGTCAAAGCCTGCTAGTAATAATAATAATAATAATAATAATAATGACGGTCGAAATTATTTTTAAAGTTTTATTTTTATCAGATTACTATTATTATTATTTTGAATATATATTTTGTTATTTAACAAAATTTTTGGTTTTAGCAGAGCTAAAACTTTCTTATATTTCAGATAGCACTATATACACTCATTGCCATAAAAATTTGCGCACTACGGAATAATTGTAGGATCGTAATGAAACTTGGAATAAAGGTACATTTTAGGCAGATATGCAAATGATTAGAAATGCTTCCTTATTGCACATTACGTAATGCCACCATAGGAAGTTGTACTCCATTCTCCTTTAAGTTTGAATCAGGTAAGCTTGTTTGCGAGCATTTAAAATGTCGTAAAGGGACGCATTTTGAATAAAGATACCGCTATGCCGCCATCGAAGACAATATGATTACCTCTTAGAGTCCGAGAAGGAAAGAATCATCGGGATGAAGGATGCTGGGTAGTCAGCTCGGTGAGTAGCCCGCCACCTAGACCGTTTTGATTTTACTGTGAGGAGATTTTTGGACCAAGGACATCGTTTAGACGGCGACCAGGCGCAGGGCGCCCTCGACAGGCCAATAGTCGAGAAGACCGTCACATCATATGACACGCAAGAATAGCGCCAACTATCTCATTGCCAACACCTTCACTACGGGTCACTATGTTTGTCCGTACCACTATAAAGCACCTGGTTGAAGGATATTTGCGTTTAACCCCAATTACTTGTGTTTACCCAACCCCCACTGTTGCCTCCGTTTAGAGTGATGGCGCGATCAACGGGATTGTACTGCAACCGAATGGAAACAGGTCGTCTTCAACGATGAATCAAGATTAAATTTGGGGAATGATGACAACCATGGACGTGTGTGCAAGTACCATGATGAATCTTACAATGTTGCCTTTGCTTTAGAGTGGCAGAGTGGAACACCACAATCACAGCTGGTTTGATGGTATGGATTACCATCGCATGCGTTTCATGGTCACGTTTATGGTCCTTCTGCGTCACAATGACAACCCAGTGGTATTTTCGGAAAATGATTCATCACATGTGTTTCCCCTTCTGGCAGAGATCTCAGAACTCCCTTTCAACACGATAATGTTCGGCAACATACAGCAAGGGTATAACAAGACTGACTCCGCCAGATTATCAGCCTTTCCTGGCGTGTTCGATCCTCAGGTTTGTCACCCATTGAGCATATCTGGAATAATTTTGGACGGCAATTTCACAGCCTGCGAATTTGGTCGATTAAGCGACGTATTTTCAGACACTGCGGAACGATATGCGGCAGAATATCATACGGGATTTGTATACATATATGCCCGCTCGTATCACATCGTGCATTTACGCTAGAGGTGACCAAACAGGGTACTAAAACCTCCTCTCGTTTTTAATTTTTCCTACGATAAATGATAATTTCGTTTTGATTTTTTAATCACTTATTTATATCAACATTGTACTTACCTATATAAAATTTCCTTTCTTTCTGACGGTTCTTACCTGGTGCGCAAATTTTATGGCAGTTAGTGTATACAGATTTAAAAAAAAATTGTTTTTTAATCATCAAAATTCCCATGTAAAATAAAGAAAATTTTGTTATAAGAAATAATAGTAATAAAAATTAAAGAGGCTATTGTCCATGTAAAAAATATACGTAAAGTGAAGTTTTTCGATTATTTAAATTTTTGCATTAAGTTTGACAGTAAATGTGTTGGGAAAAAATATTTTTAACTGTAAGCATACTAAATATATCTAAAACATATTTTAAACTGGGATTTTCGATATAAAATTATAAATAACATTTGACTACATTATTTTTAAAATGATAATAATGAAATATTTTGAATGAATTTTTAATATAATCAAACGAATTATGTATATATATATATATATATATAACATAAATATCATCATAAATAAAAAAATAATATCCTCGTTTAACTTATAAGTAAATATCACATTTCATTTTCATTTACTATATTTATTATTATTATTATTATTATTATTATTATTATATATACATATATATATATATATATATATATATGTTTGATTTCCTTCTTATTCTATTCCACATTAATTAAATGTATGACAATTAATGCCAAAAATTCACAGTAAACTTAAATTACAGCCGATCTATGAAAAAAAAAAAAAAAACTTCCCGCACAGTCTTATCTGTTAAGTTGTAAATCCCCTAACTTTCCTTAATAAACTTTAAAAATGTTACTTAATGCATTTCTTTTTTGCTGAAAGTTTCTCGCAAATTGTACTTCAATTGTTTAACGAAAAATCTTGCTATCAAAAAGTCATTTTATAGATTTTTTTTTAAACACACTTCAAGAGTGTATTTTATATTATCTAGAGAAAGATTTAAAATTAAAGGTAAAATAAAAATGATACTTTTTTAGTGATAAATTTAGAAAGTAATATATTAGGCAAGCAATGAAAATGTAAACTTTGTAAAAAAAAAAAAAAAAAAAAATACTCGCCTATGGTGCGAGAAATGTAAAGTCATGCGTCATGCTGCATAAAAATTTCTTATTTCTGTTTCATAAAAAAAAAAAAAAAAAAATCAGTCTTTGGGGACTGCCGTTAGAACTGAAAAAAAGGTAACTTGTGAATTGTATCGTCGAGCTATTAGATTATTAATTTCGAATTATTTATCGTTTGTAAAGAAGTGTTTATGATCTGTATTATATGATTCGGCACAATATTTGTAGCTACCCAAATTAAATGAACTAAGCCTTATATTAGGTAAAAATGTTGATTACTTATGAAATTATTTTAATTTCAAAATATTATAGCGCCACCAGGCAGTAGAAATTTCTGTAATCTACTGTTCAATTCCAAATCAACAAAGCTATCCAATGATGTATTACTTATGAAATTATTTTAATTAGTAGCTGAGATACAAAGAAAAACCATTCAGAAAACCTCAAAACGAGTAATCAGGTGAAATCTCGAATTACACTTTAGATAGTATAAAAGAACTTTAAAATATCTTTCGAATGATGTATTAAAAATAATTTAATCATAATTAGAAATTGAAATATTGAAATTCTAAAATATTACAGCGCCATCTGGTGGTAGAAATTCCTGTAAGCTACTGTTCGATTCTAACTCAAGAAAGCTTTCAAATGATGTATTACTTATGAAATTATTTTAATTAGTAGCCGAGATACAAAAGAAAACCCATTCAAGACACGTCAAAACGTATAAATCAGCTGACAGCTCAAATTCTACTTTCGATAATATAAAAGTACTTTAAAATATCTTTCGAATGATGTATGAAAAATAATTTAATCATAATTAGAATTTGAAATTTTGAAATGTTATAATATTATAGCGCCATCTCGCGGTAAAAATTTATGTAATCTACTGTTCGATTCCAAATCAACAAAGCTTTCTAATGATGCATTACTTATGAAATTATTTTAATTAGTAGCTGAGATACAAAAGAAAACCCATTCAGGATACCTTAAAACGTGTAAATCAGGTGAAATCTCGAATTCCACTTTCGATAATATAAAATAACTTTAAAATATCTTTCGAATGATGCATTAAAAATAATTTAATCATAATTAGAAATTTAAATACGTGTATTAGAATAAAATTTAATTTGCAATTAAAATGTATTTTTTTTTTTCTAAAATCGGTGAAATTTGAACTGCAACAGTCCCATGTGCTATTAATGGCGCACAGTAAGTTTCAAAAAACTTAGAAGAAAACTGAAGCATTTTGAAATTTGCAACTTTTATTCCTAGTAGAAAACCACGTGATGTCAATTGGCAAAAAATATGTTTCTTCCCGATGAGATTCTCTGCGACTGGGTTGTCATAGTAACGAACGCCTGCAGAAGTTCATTCAAAGCGTTAGCTGACGATGACGCGAGTTTCATGATTTTTGTTCACCCAAAAGTGCTCAACGCGCCTTAAGAAGTTTTTACTTCAATAAATAAACAGGAAAGAAAATTACGAGTTCTTTATATTACAGTTTGAATGCATTTAAAGGATCGATATTTATCTTTACTAATCATATAAAAACAATTTGGGGAGTTTCTAACTCGATTTAACAAGATATTAAAAGTAAGCATTCAATTCTCGACATTGTGGTAGAGGTATTTGTGTTATCATATCTTCTAACCAAATAAATATATTTTTAAAAATTTAAACTACACATGATTAGAGACGGATATTGAACCTCAAATCATACAAAAATTCAAATGTTTTCGGTGCGGATCATATAGCGGCGTTTAATGGGTTAAATTAAAATGATACTGTTATTAATTGTACGTTTTAATGTTGTACATTTTTCATGTACATAATGTTTTAAATTTTTGTTGTGCCCATAGACTGGTGCAAACAGGGAAGTAGACAAGAGAGGGCTATAATTAAATGTACAGTGCCGGAAAAAAAAAAAAAAAAAAAAAAAAAAAAAAATGTTTACAGTTAAGGGAAAAAAAAAAAAAAAATCTTTGCATGTCAGTTGCCATTCCCGCCATAAAAATGTGTCAAACCCCAGTGATTACACGTGGTGTTGTCGATCAAAGACGACTTCTCCATATCCTATCAACACTGTCATCACTAAGGTTCGACACACGTTTATGGCGGGAACGGCAATTGAACATGTATTTTTTTTTCCCTTGTCGCTCAAGTTAAACATTTTTTTTTTCTTTTTTTTTTTTTTTTTTGTAACTGCGTATAGTACATAATAATTCAGATTGAAGTATGTGTCCCTTTTTCTTATGTTTAGTGATGACGTGTTATTTATATACACATAGTAAAGTCTATAGTAAAGTCTTTAGAAGCACGAGAATTTAAACTTAGTGTATAACAATTTTTATCTGAAGTTTAAAAAATGCGTCCAACTAATTAGATAAGCTGTCTTAGCACAGGCATATGATTATTTTGGGAGTTATAAAAGAGTTTCTAATACTTCAACCCTTGAAAAAAATTATCTCCTTTAAACATCACGCAACTATTTTGCACAATTATTATAATAATCAATCAGTGAGGGTTCTTCCATGAGTGTATTTTAATTAAACGTATTTTCTTTGTGTTTGTAGTCTCACAAGTGACATAGAGTCCCTGCTGTAGAGGTGAGCTTCCGGATTCGATATCAGACCTAACCGTCCGTAGTAGTACTTTTTTTTTTTTTTTACTTGCATAAATATAGGATAAGGACCCTTAGAATGATCCCTCACCTACACACCGTACACACCGCTAAGATCTACGACCTTAGCGCTATCAGTTGCGTTTGAAACTAATATCCTTGTGTTTGTAAATTTATTTTTTTGTCATCAACAACATTCCCTATGAAAAGTCGTGTGAGTGACGTACCCAATTATTTATGATAAATTGATACATTATCATTAAATATAAAAATCAGAATAGAAATATAGATATTCAGGTCCCATAGCTTGTCGAAAAAATCAGAAAATATATCTATATTATTCTGATTGATATAAAATTATTTCTAATTACTGAACAACAAAAAATAATCTTTAAAATAATTATTGTATTTTTGGGTATGAAATATATTAGTAAAAAAAAAAAAAAAAATGCAACAGAAATTGTGTTAACCTTTGAATCTATTGAAAGAACAGAAAACCCACTAAAATCATTTTGATTATTTTTTCTTTCCTTCTGTACCGTCCAATTATAATTTTAATGTTTAAAATTTACTCCTTGTTTTGAAAATACTAGTTTTTTTTTTTTTTTTTTTTTTTTTTTTTTTTACATTTTATTTTGTTTAACCTTTTAAATAATATGTGTTTCCCGTATTAAAGGATATATTACGGTATTTATGGCTTATATAAGTGGAAACAAATCTATAAATTCAATTTCCTTACTGAAAAACATATATAATGCATAAAAAATGACAACTCAACTTTTGCTCACTAATCAGTTATAATTAGAACATTTAATTCCAAAACATTAGTAATGTATTATATATAAAACATATAAATCTTCTTCAATTGAAATAATGGTTTTCTAGATCTTATATTTATTTTGTTTATTCTATTACGCATGATTCAATACAAAAGCTGAAATTTAACGATCATGGACGTTTTGTTTTGTAAATAATGGACAGATGTACAATATATAATATAGTTAGAATTGGAAGTGAGTTTCAATTCTTTAATTTCCCAGATACGCACGGGCCGAGGTAGCCCAGTCAGTAGAGCGCCGGCCTCGTAATTGGAAGATTGCGGGTTCGGTACTCGAGCCGGCCAAAGACCGTCGTGCACACTAATGGTGGCTGGTGCACGTAAAATCTGTCGTGGCCGCAATGTCCTCCGTGTTCCCATCAAAAATTATACCTCTGGGGGTCACCGAAGCGGGAGAGCCATCCCTTCCGTGGAGGATCAAAATTGTGATGGCATGTCTCCGGACCACATTTAGGGCTGTGTCCCAGACCGTCACCATTTGCCCATCTGCGCAGCACTAGTGCGACGTAAAACCCAACCAACCAACCAACCCAGATACGCACAAACAAAATAAAATATTGCAAGGAAAATACAGTATTTTATCCATTCTTTGTTATATTCCTTTTTCTTATTCAATATTTATTTCATATTTAGTCTTACATTACGGTGCGGCTATAATATATATATATATATATATATATATATATATATATATATATATATATATTACAACTCGAGGGGAAACTGATTTAAAGTTATTTATTTTCAAGGCATGAAAATAAATCTCATAAATATATATATATTTTTTTTAACCGGTAGGATAAACCCTTATATTAAATGTAATATTTCTTTTTGATAAACTGCAGTTATGTTAAATATATTAGAGTATAACACGTTAATATACTACTATAAAATATTAAAGAAAACACATTATTTTGAACTGAAAATGAATTATAACAATGATTATATTTTACTTTGACTAAGTAAAGTAATAATAAATGTAGTAATATTCCTTAAATCCTATAAACAGAATACATTTACTTCCCCATTATTTTTTTGTAAATGTTCCATGTCTTTTTTTTTTATATCATTAAAAAGAAATATTATTCATATTTAATCAACTATTTTACCCACGTCAAAGTTTCAAGTAACTTTTCGAAAACTAAAGTTTTATTTTTATAATATAGTTTATGTTTCTATTCACGCATAAAATCATTCCATTCTGGTATAGTTTAACAGTGAATATTTTTATATAAAATAAATATTCAATTTTTATTTAAAAATTGTAAGTTTGAGTACCATACACATACTATCTAAATACCTCATTGTACGGTATGTCGTACAAAATCAGTGATGACCTGGAACCGTCATTTTCTTTTTTTTTAATAGTTTGATCGCTAACTTTTATCATCAACTTACTTTTGTATAAATAACGTAAAGACTAGGATCATTCCTTGACTAATAACACTGGTCTACAGTGGTTCGGTAACAACGGTCAAATTTTCATTTTTATTATTGATTCCAATTTTTATTTAAATATCTGCAAGCAAAAAAGTCCCACCACGCCACATTTTTCTGTTAGAGTATCAGAAAATGGCAATTTTCACGAATTTTTATCATATTCACAGTACCACAGGTTGTAACCCTTCCTGCTGGCAACCCAGAGTCCTGGCAAATCAGAGTCCTGGCAACCATGCTTGTTCCATTTTTTTTTTTTTTTTTTTTTTTTGTTAAAATATGAGAAAATGGCAAATTTCTTTTTTTTTTTTTTTTTTTTACAATACAGTCGACAGCAAAAGTATCCGAGCACTAGCAAATAATTCCGATATTTAAAAAGTACATTTAATACTATTTTGTTAAATTCGAATCATATTCTTAGACTAACTAAGAACATGACTCGACACGAATTTATTTAACAAAGCAGTATTAAGTGTACTTTTTTTAGACAGGGATTATTGCTTTCAGCACAGATTAAATAATCGTAACAAAAAATCTGTACGTGTTACAGATTTTTCGCTATTATTTTTGAATTCTGCACTACAAAATTAATTGAAAATAGTTAATTTCATTTTTGTTACCCTCCATTTTTTTGTCGACTAGGGTAGTTACTTAACAAAACACCATTTAGTGTACACTAAGAGACCAAAAAAAAAAAAAAAAAAAAAGCCGCACTAAGATATTTTCCTTTTCTCTTTATTCACACGCCAATTTTATCATTTAAAAAACAAATTTTCGAACAAATTTTATTACGTCGCCCTCCATGTGCCCTTTACGATTGAGCCCAGAGTTGAAAAGAAAGTGCAATTATCAGAAAATTGTCACTTTATTGTGTATTTCATAAATGGTAACGATAAGATAATTAACGATGCCACAAAAGTATTAATTTTAGAAAAAAAATCAGAACATATTTTAATACGCGAGATGGCAAAATAATTATATGTTAACGAAATATTGGTGAGATGATTTTTAGCAAGATATAGAATTTTTTGGCTGTTTAAAATGAAAATTTTTCTTTAGACTGCCATGCTTCTCATAAAAGCGATATGACCTCAAGTTAAAAAGCAAAAGCTTAAAAAATCGATTTGTATCATGTTCATAACTTAGAAAATATTTCAAAAAAAGTGTATAGAAAAATTCTTTCTACAAATACAGTGTGGGAACAATTAAATAAAGCAGTTTAAATATCCAGAAGATCTGCAAAAAAAAAAAAAAAAAAAAAAAAAAAATAGCCATGATATTAAGAAAAAAATAGCAGTTAATTAGTGAGTTAAGCTTGATTTCGCTGATGAGTCATGTTTAACTTACTTCTAGCTGATGAAGAAAGATATTAAAACGACAAAAGTGTATCCGACATAATGCAAATCGCCCTCTTAAAACATTGACACATTCTACGTACATTATGGTACCGAGGAGCATAACTTTTAAAGGAGTCGGGCAAATTTTTATGCTCAAGGGATCGATTAACTCGAAATATAATGCGGTTATTATAAAGTGGAGCCTTACCGACTATTTTGAAGGCATCCCAGACTTTCCCGCAAATAAAATTTTAAGATAATATTGTACCTTGCTAAAGGACGTCTGCGGTACGTTTGTTTGATTCAAATGTTAAAATTACCTATCCATTTTCCTGAGCATCTATAATTCCCTAAGTAATTATATCTTTTTAACTTTAAGTTAAATCCCACAAAGAATATTGTGGAGTTTCTTCTTTACCTGACCAGGAATAGCCTAATCTCAATCGGCTCGAAAATGTTTAGTCGAAAAGAAAGGCGAGAGGGGGGGGGGGTGTTCGAAATTTGCAGCCTACAATTCTGCAAGAATTAGAAAAAATATTTATGATATTTGGCACAGTGAAATTTCTGAAATTTATATTATAAAATTGTATAATACTACGCCTTTGCACATTAAAGCAGTAATTACATATTAAGGTGGAATTACCAATGCAGAATACATATTTTTGTTAGATAATTGTTTAGATATAACGACTAAATAGTTTTATTTCATATATTAAAATATAACTTCTTTGTTTCACATAATAAATCGTAATCGAATACAAAGTATATGCTTATCATATCACGTTTAAAAAGAAAGTTTTAAGTAGATTTTTATTATTTACTTCATACAGTGTAATAAAGTAATAACGAAATCAAAAATGTATATAGGTATCATTTCATCCCTTTGGTATAGTATGCAAACATGACAGTTTTATTTGTTATAACCATTAGTTTTCAAATTATTACAAAGAAAAAAAGATATAAGTCACTTTTTCTGCAGTGCGGCTTTTTTTTTTTTTTTTTTTTTTTTTCCATTAGTGTACATCTTCTAGATAAAAATTATTGCTACCGTTTCAAAAATTTTGTTGCCGATTGTAGTATGGTCAGTTAAAAGACATATTCGTTAGCATAAAGATCAATATGACGACTAAACAAATATTTTTATAACAAAACGGAATTAGGGGCAAATCTTTTAAATACGAACTATTGTTAGCATTTAAAAAAGTTTTGCTGCCGACTGTGTGCATGATCAGTTAAAAGACACCTTCGTTAACATAAAGGCAAAGACCACGACTAAAATATTTTTATAACAGAAAAGTATTAAGGCACATCTTTTACATATGACAGCGCTTTAAGAATTTTTCTGCCGACTGTATATACGTCACTTAAATTAATTTGTTAATTAAATGATAATAGAATATAATACTGCAAACGTTTAGGTATGTTAATTCTGTTAGCGAGAAACCAGTAAAATCTCACGAAAATATTTCTGCAAATCCTTAATACATGAAAGAAATATGATTATTAAAAAACACTGATAAAATATGTTGTACCGTACGGTACTGTTTTTTTTTTTTTTTTTTTTTTTTTTGAAGCTCCGGAAATAATTTGGAATTTAAATCTCCTATGTCCTGAATAGCTGACATAAGGTATGATTTTTATTGCTGCTTGTGTGTTTTATCCAATTTGAATGAGGTTTGGATTAAAATTTTCCAATCATTCCGTGCCACCTTTTAAAAATATTTTTGAAAAATCGATTTTTATAACTTTCAAAGGTACTACCCCCCTTCCCCCTTAAAATGAATATTTAATTTTAAATGTAAGTAAGAAATGAGAATTCTACATTCTTACACTTGCAATGTCTGTTAAGCTTTTATTTAAAATTTTATATAAATTTTTATATATTATTATTTTTTTTTTCATATCAGATAAAAGTCTTGTTTATGTAAATTTTAACTATCGCACTTCAAATGTGTCTCCATTCAGAGAATTTGGTTTATAAATATGAGTCACTTAAATTATGTCTGTTTTTTTTTTTTTTTTTTTTTTGTCTTGTCTGTCACGCTACATCTTTACATTATGAAGTTTTTTTTTTTTTTTTTTTTTTTTCAATTAAAAGATTTGTATTATTTATAAGTAACAAATTCCTATATATAGGCGCACAAAAATTCATTGAGACAAACTAATATTTATTATTTAAAATGTAACAAGAAATATGCATGATGTCTTCACCCTCATAAATGAAATTAACTCATTATAATTTAATACACGAAGGAAATATATTTATTAGTATACTTTGATATATTACTCTGTACGCTGACATTATTTAAATGCATAATCATTAAAGAAACCAGCAACTTATTAGCAATTATTAAGTATTTTGACGAATGATTTATTTTCAGCATTTAAACTGTTAAATAATTTATCGTTAAGTAACCGACATCATACTGATATTAATTATTATTCTAGGACATTAAAGAATTTATGTTTAATGATGTCATTAAAAAGTCAAAATCTTACGATTAAATATAAACTCGTTCGAACTTTCAATTAGTTTAATTTGTCATATCACAGAGTTCCAATATCGTTTAAATTATGATTTGTCGTATTTTACTTACTACGTATGTATGAGGCAGCTTGATTACGTAACATGAAAGACTATTCGAAGTTAAAAGTAATGTCAATTAAATTATTTACAAATAAAAGAAAAATCTTTAATTTGAGTTATTTTTATCTTGTGTATAATATTTGTATATTATCACATTTCATAATTAGCTTCCTTAATTTTATTTTCTTGTAATAAACCTTGCAGAACAAAAATTAATGTATATGTGTGTGCACATATAATATAATTTCTTATTATGTATTTCCTCAAATGTAATATAAGCATACGTATAAATATGTTAATATGTATGAGCATATAAAATGAATGTAGTAAACAATATAAATGTGCAAAAAGTAAATATATATATATATATATATATATATATAATAAATTTTATTAAAATATTTTTTTTCATATAAAAAATTAAATTGAATTAAAAAAAAAGTAAAATGTTTTAAAATGATTGCATATACAAATCTACAAATATTTTTGTAAGTTCATTTATTTTCATTTATTATTTATAAAATAAAACTTAAGTTCCATTAAATGTTTCATTTGCACAATTGCATTATAGATAATGACGTGTATTTCATATTTTACTATACTTAAAATTTCTCCTTGTCATAAATTTTCAAATAAATCCTAAATTTCATTTTCTGTAATTTTTTATTAACAATATTTTTATAGAGCACAATACCCATAAAAAGTGAATCAGACTGACATTGTGAGAGATATTTACATATAAATATTATTTCAAAAATAGAAATATTTGAGCTTCATAAAATAATTTAATACTTAAATACACATTTATTTATACATACACTACCTACCAATAAGTATTTGGAAATTTTTAAAATATAGACGTTTAGTCAAATAAAAAAATTAGAAAAATTCTTCAGGATTCATCTTAAAATTTTGAAAGTATAAAAAGCATGTTATATCTCATAAATTTCAGCAAAAGTTTTTTCCTAAAAAGGAGTAAAAGACTAGTAAAAACTAAACAAAAATCAAAATGTTTTAGATCACCCTGCAAAAAGTAATGTTTAAAATGCGTTTTGGTTGTAGCATGTGATTATGAGGATTCTTTTATTTATTTGTATAAATTTTTATGAGGCTACCACATACATTCATGAAGATATAACAGTTTTTTTAAAAAATTGCCAGAAAAACTATTTTTTTTATTATAATACACTTTGAATTAAAACCAGTACAAAATCATTTTTAGGATACTTGGTATACTACATTAAACACATCATACTGTAATCAGAATGCAAAAGAGTCGGCTTCCTTTTTTTTAGGATCCCTAGTTATACTAAAATCCAACAAAGTTTTAATTCAAAAGTTCGCAATGATCAGATTATAACATTCGGTCAGAATATCGTCAATCAAAATAAATCGATGTCTGTGCTGTATAAGGCACAATTGGTTTCGATATGATATATGGCACTAATGTTAACTCCACAACTATTGATGTATAGATCAAAAACTCACTAAACCTAATTTGATTTAGCAATATAGATGTTAAATTCATTTAGACAAGAATCAGTGTAAATTTAAATCGAATTAGCAATATATCTGGAAAATCTATATTAGCAAAAATCGGCGTAAGCTTAAATCGATTTCACGATGTAAGTTTTAAATCTATATTTCTCGGTGAATTGATACATTGCCCAGACCTAGTGAATGCCTTGTGTGATTTTGGAAGTGGTTTTTCTCAAATAACGGATCGTCCCCGAACTTCGCGAGGATTCAAAAACTATTTTAAAAAATAATTATGATAAGAGCCCCAGCGCAACAACTTAGTACAGAACATGAACAATAGACACAAAATGTGCACTAGCCTCCGAAGAAAGAATGCTTTTTATCAGGCTATCTTGTATATACGGAAATTTATACAATGTAATTAATTTGCCCACTTGACCGCTGAGAAAGATTGTGTTGCTTTAAGGAATATATTGTCTTATTAGGTCAGCAATATTGATAAAAGTTGATGTTCTTCGGCAAACCCCGCTTTACTGTGACAAGTGACTCTTGTCATAAATTAAGTGGAGAGAAAGGGGGAAATTGTTACACATCACAGAATGTTTGTGAACGTAATCGGTATAATAAAGGCGTGATGTACAGTAATACATTATACACAACAGGTATTTACCCCGTCACATCTTAAAGCGAGTTACCGTTACATCATAGCGGTATTATATAAAGGACTATTTAAGTATCGGAAACACATGGAAATTATATATTTACATGTGGAATGATCTGCTTATTTTCAGCAGTTAAATTCCTGAGTGAATGCCTGGTAAGCAATTAAAAGAGGTTTTTTCTGAAATGACCTTTCCTCCACTAATCGTGAGAGGACTCAAAACGCTTGTAGAGTGAGGGTGTTATAAAATCCCCTAAAACCAACCCACTAATTTCGTAGATAGCATGAAAAATGGATACAAAATTTGCACTAGTGTTCAATGAGAGAATTTTCTTTACTAAGAGAATAATACTTATCCTCCTGAGACAACAAAATAACATTTTGTACTTCTCAGATACTTTCAAATGTGAACCCTGTGTATTATTTTGCTATCCTGCTTTATCATATGGTAAAATGTGTACCATTTTGAATGATGAAAATAAGACTCAATCCCTATACATAAGTACTTAAATTCATTACTTCAATCACTACATGCGAATATATATTTGAGAAAATGTCCCTGTTTCTTAGCATTTGACAAGCAGAATATATCAATCCAGTATATTTATTTTTCAAACGTTCCACTGAAAACTTTATTTTTCAATACTCTAGGTTGCGTCAGTGCGACATCTGGTCTCATTTCCTTCCAGAACTAACTATATGATAGACGATTTGACATACTTTCAAGTTTACAAAAAAGATTATTCATATAGTACTATTGTTTCTTCAAAGAAAGCAATGTCATGTATAGGGGAAGGTGGCCAAAAATGGTCCTCTTATTGGAAAAACTTGTGTAAAACAACATAACTGTTTCAATAAAATATTGACCATTTGCTAGTTTTTTTTTTTTTTTTTTTTTTGCACTATATTTTACATTATAAACATACATTTATAATATTTCAAACTTAAACTAAGTAAGAAAATAAGGGAATTTTCAAAAAGAGTCCAAACGATCACTTCACACTCACCAAAGGGCAAAATGATCCTTCATTTAAAATTAATTTTAAATTAACTTTTATCTGCAAAAGTAAAGGATATATATGTAATTATGACAATAAATAAACAAATAAAATAAATTGTACAATCAAATAGCAGACATAATATGTTTTATGAAAAAGAATAATAATAATAAAATAAATAAAAGTGTCTCAGGTAATTTTGAAAAGAACAGGAAAACCAAAAAAGGGAATATTTTAAAATTATGATCCAAAAATAGTAGACATAATAATAGACCCAAAATAAAGCCAGAAATAAATGAAATAATGCTTATTAATATCCAATAAAATTAATGGATTCATAATGATCCACAGATTGGATTACAAAACAATTCACATAATGGATCATTTTACCGAACAACATGGTCATCTGTTTTAAGTCATATTACTAGATGACGCCGAGAAACATAACAAAACCAGCAAGTGTAATGGAAATCTAAAAATTCATTTTATTTAGTAAACCAAATCAAATTTTTTTACATGAAAGGCTGTGTATCTAAATAAACAAGAAAGTTAGTGCTTAACTTATAAGAGATTTTATAAAACCCAATTTTTCAAAGAATTCTATTCAGACGCGTAACACTACAATCGCTTGAACAGCACCTTCGCTTCTTCCCATACAGCACAGAATGTTTCAGTTGTGTTTTAAAATGCTTAAAAACTTTTAAAAACGTAACACATTTCTGAAACATTCAGCCTTTTCTATGTTCTTTCTGTTATGGGATTAAAACGTTTCTGTTACGTATCTGATTTGCTTGTTACGATCGTGGACATTTCTACATTTATGTAAATAACCGGAAAGCAAATAATTATGTAAACAGTCGGAAAGCATACTAAATATTACAGAAACTGAACGTTTCTGTAATATTTAGAATGTTTCCATGTTATATAGAATATTTAGAATGTTTCCATGTTATAAGTTTCTGAAACATTTTGTGTTGTTAGGGTTCTTGATTTGGTAAAACTAGTTTATGGGTCGTTTCAGGATACCTTCCCCAATGTGTGTGCGTATGTGTTAAAAAATGCTTCAGTTTAAAAAAAGAAAAAAAACTTTATTAACAAAAAAATTAGTGTTTAAATTAAAAAAAATAACAATTAATTAATGAATAATTCAGATAATACATTTCGCATAAAAATTACTCTTTAAGTTTATTTTTTAAATAAGAAAATTGCATTTATTTTGATCGTTGTGTTAACGTAACAGCAGAGTTTCATGAGTTATTTACATAGAATATGTCATTAAATCATATTCATCTTGTTTGAACACATGAGGAAAAGCAGACTTCATACAGAAAAATATAAAATCTTTCTTATTACTGTTTGTTTTTATAAAATAATTTTTGTTTATTGACTCTTATTTGTAATTTTATCTCAAATTTATGTTAGCAAATATTTTGTCTATTCAATATCATCATTTCCCTTTTCAAAAAATCTTTTATAATTCAAATTTCTTAATTTAGCCTATGAATTAAAAATCTCACTGAACGTCTGTGATACAATTCAGTACTATGAATTATATCGTTTTAAGCAGTTTATATGCTAAACTTTCGAACAATTCTTTTTGTGTATAATTTAATTAAACCCAATGCATAACTTTATACTTCAGGCAAACCTTTGTTTCCTAGCACTTATATTTACTTAAATTAACGTATTTTATTAATAATATTACTTCATAAAACAAATAAAGAAAATAAAGACATAAAAGCATTTATTTAATTAAATTTGCAGCAAAGGCATTAATTAAATAACTGGAATACCTGCTTTTACAAATCATTTGCGTAAACCTTCCAATTAAATCAGATACTTGTATATATTAATTTTTGAATTCAATAACTTCATTATTTTTGTGTCAATATTTTTATTTAATTTACATTAAATAATTATTTCCTTTGTTCACGTCTTCTCTTTTATAACTGATTTTAATAAAGACTTTTTCCATAAAGAAACATTTAAAAATTACAATATTTTTATTATTAAAAAAAAAAAAAAAAAAAAAAAAACATGATAATGCTTTTTAAAGTGCTTGGGTTGTGTTTTTCTCAAAAATTCATTGAAATTTCCTCACATTTCTGTTATAAGGCAACACACACACACACACACACACACATATATATATATAAAATAAAACATGCTACGTTTTATATACTTTAATTAATATTAAAATTTGATTCGGGTTCTATTTACGCATTCTGAATACATTTTTATTATCATACTATCAAAACCTTTTATTGGATATTAGTTTAGAACTCTACGTATTAAAAATGATACATTTACTGTCCGATTGTACACAAAATAATTTTCATATATTTTCATACGGCCCTCTTCACTTACCATCGCCGGAATCTCGAGCCAAAGTTATTCTATGGGGAAATTTTCTTTACAAATAACTTATTAACTAATACATATTTTTAAATTCTGTTTTCACACTCAGAATATTATCAACTGTTAAATTGGCGGACCTTTTTTTATAAAATGTATTTTATTTTGAAATTGCAAAATGAAAAATGTTCCACATATTGAAAATTCGTATTTTGCAGCTTCAAAATATAATATAAAAAATTAAAAAAAATTATTTTTTAAAAAAGGTCCGACAATTTAAGAGCTGGGAAATTTCAGAATGTGAAAACAGAATTAAAAAATATGCATTAGTTAATAAGTTATTTGTAAAGAAAAATTTCCCATAGAATAACATTAGCTTCAGCTTCCGGTGGCGGTGAGTAAAGAGGGCCCTTAAATTTCGTAAATTAAAGCTAGACCATAGAGATTATCCCTGAAACTTAATCATAAAAACAATTACGCCGTAAAGTGATACATTATATTGATTATGATGGTGAGGTGACATCTTGTACGAAATTTATTATTTATTCAGTGATCTTTAAAGATATACAATGAAATTATACACAGTATAGTTTTGTTTGGTTCTTTTTTTTTTAATTCATTAGATTAATTTATGTTCTTAAGATGATAGTAACCAAGTAAATTTAGATATATTCTAGTTTATGGAAAAAATTATTAGTTATTGTTATTTCTTAATAAATATATGAAAAACGTCATTTATGATGCATATAATTGTTTTGTTCTATGTAACTTATGCCTGTAACTTAACACCTAAGAAGAAGTTTGTAAACAATATATTTTTCTCAATTTCCATTGTCAAAATAAAAGCAAAACTATAAAGGGTCTTTCTCACATTTTTATTTCCATTCAATCAGTGCCCAATGGTAAGGCAATGTTCGATGATTGTAAAGAAATATTGATAAATCCCCCAATGATCTTCCTTATTTTATTTACTTATTTTATTTTTATTTTTATTTATTTACTTATTTTTTTGGAGAAGAAATGAAATTCTGCTCAATCTATCTTTCATAAATTTCTGAATTTACAGGATATTTGTTTGAGGTTTTCATTTCTCAATACGTCTGGCGATAAAATGATTTTTTTTTTTTTTTTTTTTTTTTTTAAAGCTTGTGTAAGCAAGCATTATTTAATAAAATTGCTCGTATCTCAAGATATTTAACAATTTTGCATTCTGATTGCAGTATGCTGTGTCAAATGTAGTATGCCAAATTACCTGAAAATGGCTCTGCACTGGGTCTAAATCCCTACGTGTTATAATTTAAAGAGTAGATTTTTTTTTGAAAAAAGAAAAACGTTATATTTCCACGAATATATATGGTAGACCCATAAACATTTATACAGATAATGAAATAAATCCTCATCACATGCTACTGCCAAAACGCATTTAAAACATTAACTTTTGCAGGGGGGTTTAAAATATTATGATTTTTGTTTAATTTTTTACTGGTCCCCTATTCTTCTTCAGGTAATAACTTATGCTGAAATATATGATGTATAACATGTTCTTTACGCTGCAAAAGTTTTAAGATGATTTTAAAAATGCTTACCTAGATATTTGATAAAAAAACATCAAAATTCGACAGTCTTCAAATACTTATTGGTATATGATTCATAAGAAAATATTGTAATCCCGATTTGCTAAATGGATATTGCATTTCGCATAGTTAAAAAACAAATGATCGTAAATGTTGTACAATTTTATCTGTGACTGTCCATGACGTCTAGCTGCACACCTCCAACTTTAATTTTTCACAAGCTCCCGTGAGATATCTAACATTTTACACGATTTTTTGTGACGTCTGCATGTAGGTATATGTGTGTTTCTCTCGCATAACTCAAAATCGGTTAGACGAAAAACATCGCAAATTGCATATAGGTTTTTTATTGCATCTAATTTTGCACCACACTTTTTGATTTATATATGACATTTTGTTTTAGAAATATTTTCAAAAGTTATATTCATAATGACGAAAATGTAAAACTTTGAACATTATATATGACCTACCGTCACAGAGATTTCAAAAAAAGCTAATTATAGAGCCCTCAAAGATATTTTTATGAATGTTGTCGACATATTTGTATGTAGAAAGTAATTCGTAAAGGCATAAGCAGATTATAGTCACCGAATGTACCCAACAAACACACGACAGTCGGGCCTATTACGGAAGTCGTACGGCATGCCGAACAGTGATTATGGCGCACATACCACCTTCAGTATCGGTTCCATAAAGTTTTTGTCCTCTCCGCCGCAACGTCGCCAAATGGCATCGGCCCATATTTGGATCAGTATCGGAGAAATATATCCTATCGGCGTAACGATAGTCTATGTGTTTAAAACATTATGTAAAGTGTTTTGGCCCACAAGCGTATTTCCGATCACAAAACAGTCATCGGTTTGCCGACTCTGTTGCGATTCCGGACCGAGCACACTTTGACGTATAGATCGACATGCCGTAATTGCCGATGCTGGACCGTACAGCTACCGACAAATATGTGTTTGTTGGGTAATTTATTTAATATATATTTAAGAAACATTTTAATAAATTTAATGTTTTACCACAAAAATGAATAATCAAAGAATATTCTGGAAGAAAACCTATGAAACAGTTATTCGGACTACAGAAATCAAGATAAAAATGTTTAACTACGCTGCAGAGGACATATTTCGATGATTCAGAAACAAAAATCTATTGCAAAGTACGTTGTCAAAAAATGCTCTGTTTGTTGGGTCTTGGCAGTGCTATATACGTAGAATTTCCCACGTAGTTCTGCGCTATAAATTAATGAATTATTCCAAAAAATTCCAGAACTTCACTCCTATTGAAGTTTGAGATTCCAAACATTGAAATTCCTAAACTACGCCTTTTCGCAACGATCGGATACCAAATTCACTAATTTGACGCTTAGTAAAGGTTCACCATCATGGTTAAAAAAAGAAAAAAAAATGAATATATATATACCACCTGTTTTAATTTTTACTGCAATACGTTATAGAAAATTGCACGTATCGAAATGTGCAAGATCTAATCTAAAACCATCAATAATAACTCTCTTTTATTTATAGACTTGTCAGTCATTTATACAACATTTCAAGAACTTTGTTCTGCGTTCTAAACAATGAAACTTACTAGAAAATTCCAGAAAACTTTTCTTATTGAGATATGAGCTTTCACACTTCGCCAATCCTGAATTACAAAATTTTCGACAAATTCGCTTGTCATGTTACCAATTTCTTCGCCAAATCGTCAATGTCGATGTCAAAACCAAAATCTGCGTAAGTAACGAACTTGGAGAATTGGGTTATTAGCGGCGAAATTTGATGAAATATATTTCAAGGCAGCCAGAATTAGTAAACACTTTCCTAATTTTAATAAAGTTAATTGTTTGAAATAACATATCGTTTCTCGCCACTAATTTTCGCCAAAGAGAACAAAACTATACCATCTACACTCGAGTGAATCCCATTAAACTTTAAGCTGCACATTTGCCAATGAGCGAATCTGTAATACGATGTGAATTACTATTTCTGAACAAACTACTCTATTCGTGCTCCACTGTTTGCATAATTCTGTTACGATGACTTTTGCAGTAAGAGTATTTTTTTTTTCTTTCATATGCATTTAGAAATGTTCATGGAATGGAAATTGCCTGTTTATTTACAAACCAGTAACCTGACACAAAAATTTCAATGTTTTCTTAAGAATATGTATATTCTAATAAATGTATAAAGAAGTCATATAATATAGACATATTATTATTATTATTATTAATAATGAATTTCGAAATTTTTTTTTTCTCGTAACAGTGTTTTCACCATTCCCCAAAATTTATATATTATTGGTTAAATCCTACAAAACTATCAGATAATTTTAGTTTTTAGCTACATTATTTATTTATTTAACTAATTTTGTAAAACAAACATAAAAGTTAATATTAATAAATCACAGTAAAATGTATAGTAAATAAGTAGGGAAAATAATTTAATACGTAAACATACTAAATATACCTAAACATATATTTGACATTTGATTGTTTAAAATAAAAAATACATTTTATATTTCACATCTTTATCATTAGTTAATGAAACCTAATTTTTCTACAATTCAAAAATGTAGTTAAACAAATTCAATGTAAATGTAAAAATGTTAATATTGCAAATAAAATATGTGAAACCAACGATTTAAAGCATAAATTGCAATGTTAATGAATATTACATTATCGTTAGTTAATTAATGAATATCCGTTGTAATTGATTTTTGTTTAACAGATTAAAAAAAAAAAAACAAAAAAAAAAAGTACGTGTGGCACTCGAGGACTGCCGCGGTAAAGCTACTGCATAGCATTTTTTATCAACTTATGCAATTATAATTATTTATTTATTTTATTTATGCAGTATTTTTTTTTTCTTTGATATTAATTCAAGTTTTTTCTTTGATATTAATTCAAGTTACAGTTTTTGAGCGTGGTGACCGATAAGAAAACAAATTTTTTTCTTTTATTGAATAAATGAGAATATATCCGCAATGAGAATATATCCGCAATGAGAATATATCAAAATTATCCGCAATCGATTTGTAGGTATCGAAAACCTCGATGTACCAAATTTGAATGATCTAACTCTATTTTTTGAGAAAAGGTATTTTAATAGGTTTTTAAAGGCCTGCAAGTCGAATGGGGATATTCAAGTTTTTTCTTTGATATAATTTCAAGTTACACTTTTTGAGCGTGGTGACCGATAAGAAAACAAATTTTAATAGAGAAAAGGTATTTAATAGGTTTTAAAGGCCTGCAAGTCGAATGGGGATATTCAAGTTTTTTCTTTGTTATTAATTCAAGTTACACTTTTTGAGCGTGGTGACCGATAAGAAAATAAATTTTAATAGAGAAAAGGTATTTAATAAGCTTTAAAGGCCTGTAAGTCGAATGGGGATATTCAAGTTTTTCCTTTGATATTAATGAATAAGATAAAAATAATAAGAAAACAAATTTTAATAGAGAAAAGGTATTTTAATAGGTTTTAAAGGCCTGCAAGTCGAATGGGGATATTCAAGTTTTTTCTTTGATATTAATTCAAGTTACACTTTTTGAGCGTGGTGACCGATAAGAAAGCAAATTTTAATAGAGAAAAGGTATTTAATAGGTTTTAAAGGCCTGCAAGTCGAATGGGGACATTCAAGTTTTTTCTTTGATATTAATGAATAAGATAACAATAATCATAAGATAACAATAATGATAAGAAAACAAATTTTAATAGAGAAAAGGTATTTTAATAGGTTTTAAAGGCCTGCAAGTCGAATGGGGATATTCAAGCTTTTTCTTTGATATTAATTCAAGTTACTCTTTTTTAGCGTGGTGACCGATATAAAAGAAATTTTAATAGAGAAAAGGTATTTAATAGGTTTTAAAGGCCTGCAAGTCGAATGGGGACATTCAAGGTTTTTCTTTGATATTAATGAATAAGATAACAATAATGATAAGATAACAATAATGATAAGAAAACAAATTTTAATAGAGAAAAGTTTTTTTTAATAGGTTTTAAAGGCCTGCAAGTCGAATGGGGATATTCAAGTTTTTTCTTTGATATTAATTCAAGTTACACTTTTTTAGCGTGGTGACCGATATAAAAGAAATTTTAATAGAGAAAAGGTATTTAATAGGTTTTAAAGGCCTGCAAGTCGAATGGGGATATTCAAGGTTTTTCTTTGATATTAATGAATAAGATAACAATAATGATAAGATAACAATAATGATAAGAAAACAAATTTTAATAGAGAAAAGGTTTTTTTAGTAGGTTTTAAAGGCCTGCAAGTCGAATGGGGATATTCAATTTTTTTCTTTGATATTAATTCAAGTTACACTTTTTGAGCGTGGTGACCGATAAGAAGACAAATTTTAATAGAGAAAAGGTATTTAATAGGTTTTAAAGGCCTGCAAGTCGAATGGGGATATTCAAATTTTTTCTTTGATATTAATGAATAAGATAACAATAATGATAAGATATCAATAATGATAAGAAAACAAATTTTATTAGAGAAAAGGTATTTAATAGGTTTTTAAAGGCCTGTAAGTCGAATGGAGATATTCAAGTTTTATCTTTGATATTAATTCAAGTTACACTTTTTGAGCATGGTGACCGATAAGAAAACAAATTTTAATAGAAAAAAGGTATTTAATATGTTTTAAAGGCCTGCAAGTCGAATGGGGATATTCAAGTTTTTTCTTTGATATTAATTCAAGTTACACTTTTTAAGCGTGGTGACCGATATAAAACAAATTTTAATAGAGAAAAGGTATTTAATATGTTTTAAAGGCCTGCAAGTCGAATGGGGATATTCAAGGTTTTTCTTTGATATTAATGAATAAGATAACAATAATGATAAGATAACAATAATGATAAGAAAATAAATTTTAATAGAGAAAAGCTATTTAATAGGTTTTAAAGGTCTGTAAGTCGAATGGAGATATTCAAGTTTTATCTGATCTACTTTATACACAAATTTTACGCGTACAGCTATTCACTGTTGTACATAGATGATAGATACCTATACACCTATATACTTTCTCACAAACAGCTGCTTATGTATTCGTCCGATTTCGGAGCAGCTCGTCTCGATCTGTGCGAGCTTCGTATAGCCGAAGTCTACCGAACTGTGTTAGGTTTTTTTTTCGTTACGGAATTTTTCGATTCGGCCGCCGCGCTCAAAGCCCGCGATAAAAGCTACACTAAGCGACAAAAAAAAAGCCGCACTTGGATATTTTCCTTTTCGCCTTCTGCAACCGCCAATTTTATCGTTTAAAAAGCAAATTTTCGAACAAATTTTATTATGTTATCCTCCACATACACTTTAGCTTTGAGTCCAGTGTTAAAAGCAAATTGCAATTATCAGGAAAATTGTAATTTTATAAATTATTTCAAAAATAGTAAGAATAAGGCAGTTAACGATGGCACAAAAAGTATTAATTTTTGAAGGAAACTTAAAAAATATTTTAATACGTGAGATGGCAAAATAATTAAATATTAACGAAGTATTGGTAAAATGGATTTTAGCAAGATATAAAATTTTTTGGCCGTTTAAACAGGAAATTTTGTTTTAGGCGGTCATGTCGCTCATCCAAGCGAGATCACCTTAAGTTAAAAAGCCATTACTTATAAAATAGGTTTGTATTACATTTAGAACATAAAAGAGATTTAAAAAAAAAAGTGTTTAGCAGCATAATTTCTTCAACTACAGCGCAGCACCTATCAAACGAAGCAGGTTTAAATGACAGAAAATTTGAAAAAAATCCATTCTTAGTAAAAAAAATTAGGAAAGCAAGACCTCAGATGGCTAAAAAATTAAAAAATGATTAGTTAATTATTGGGCTGAACTGGTTCTCTTTGATGAGTCAAGTTTAACTTATTTCGAGCTAAAGAAAACAAGCAGATCTGACAACGAAAATATGACTGACTTAATGAAAATCGCACTTTTAAAACAGTGACACATTCTCCGTACATTATGGTACGGAGGTGCATAACTTTTCAAACAGTCGGGCAAGTTTTTATTCTCAGGGTATCAATTTACTCGAAATAAAACACAATCTTCATAAAAGTGGTGCCTGACCCCGACTATTTTGGAGGTATCTTGGACATTTCTGCAAACAACATTTCAAGATGATTGCACCTTACTAACACGGCGTCTGTGGTAAGTTTATTCCCTTCTAATTGTCAAAATTTCTTATCCATTCTCATGATAACCTATAATTCTGTACGTAATCATATCTTTTTTCACTTTAAGTTAAATCCCACAAAGGATATAGTAGAATTTCTTCTTTACCAGACATGAAAATTGTCCTAATCGCGATCCGCTCGAAAATGTTTCGTCTATAAAAAGGTGGGGGAGAGGGGAGAGGATTCAAAATTTGCAGCCTATAACTCTGCCAGAACTAGAAAAATTTATTTGTGATATTTGGCACATTGAAATTTCTGAGATTTATATTAAAACACTGTATAAAACTATGCCATTTTGCATTAAAGCAGTAATTTCATATAAAGGCGAAATTAACCCAATGCAGAATACATATTTTTAATAAAAAATTGCTTAGATCTAACAAATAAATAGTTTTACTTCATATATTAAAATACAACTTGTTTATTTCATATAATAAATCATAATAGAATACAAAGTGTATGGTTATTACATTATGTTCAAAAAGAAAATTTTATGCAGATTTTTAAAAAGTACCTCGTAGAGTGCAATAAAGCGAATTATTAAATCGAAAATGTACATAGTTATAATTTCATACCTTTGGTATTATGCAAATAAGACAGTTTTATTTGTTTCAAACATTAATTTTAAAGTTATTACAAATTAAAATGGTATAAGTCATTTTTTCTGCACTGCGGTTTTTTTTTTGTCGCTTAGTGTATACAATAGCTTAAAAACAATGTTTAGATGATTTGTCTCTTTTTATAGTCCTCAATAATCATTATTTTATTTATTATTTTATTTATTTTATTTGTGTGTGTGTGTGGCATTAATGTCATTAACTTAAATCACAATTCATCAATTTTTTTTTTTTTTTTTAAGTTGTCATAATCTCTGTTAACTTGCAAATCCTCTAACTTTCCTTAGGCATTAAAAATGTTTCTTAAATGTTTTCCTTTTTTATAAAACTTTCTTCGCAAATTGTTCTTGAATTGTTTAACGGAAAATCCTACTATCAAAAAGTCATTTTATTGATTTTTCTTTCAAACGCTTGACGTGTGTATTTTATTCTGTCTACCAAAGATTATAAAATAAAAGTAAAATAAGACAGGTTTCTTTTTTATAAGCTTTGTTATTTAATTCTAGGATATTTATTTACGAATTGACAACATTATTACCCTTCTGAAGAAAAATATATTATAAAAATATTGCTATTATATTTAAGTTTTAAGCATAATTTTTATTTAAAAGATATTTTTAATTCATCCTTCCTGTGTTAATTATGTAGATACGATTTACAATGATTTAATTTTAACTGAAATTTCGAGACTTGTAAAATATTTCAGAAAAGCAATTACATTAAAATAATAATAACAATAATAATAAACTTGTACTATTAAGTGAGCAATATTTGTATATATATATATATGTATATTTCGCTGTTCTCGAAAACGGTAGTTCGGACAGTCACGTGTTTTAACACAAAGGTGCCCTTCGAAGGATCATTGGGCATATCGAAGTCAGATTTTCGAATTTTTGATTAGTTTTCTTTTAATTAATAAAAATATGAAAATAAAAGTTCCCATTTCTATAATGACGCAGATGAAGAATCTTAGGAGATATTTGATTGGTTTATTTGATTTTCATTGATTTAAGTGTATTTTACATTGAACTACTGCTACGTTATGAGGAATTACAAGATATTTGATTGTTTTTTTTCTATTTTCATTGATATGAGTGTATTTTACATTGAACTACCGCTACGTTATGAGGAATTACGAAAGATTTGATTGGTTTATTTGATTTTTATTGATTTGAGTGTATTTTGCGTTGGACTAGAGCTACGTTAGGAGGAATTACGGGTGATTTGATTGATTTATTTGATTTTCATTGATTTAAGGTAGAGGTGTCCAGTGATTTTTTTTTTTTTTTTTGGTTTTAATATGTTTGACAGTGATTGCTGCGAAAAGGAGTTTCGTGCGTTTTTAGATTCATGCACAGCGAGTAGAGGTGTCCAGTGATGTTTTTTTCTTTTGTTGTTGTTGTTGTTGTTTGTTTTTGTTTCAACATGCGTGATAGTGATTGCCCCGGAACCGAGTTACGTGCGTTTTCAAATTCATGCATAGCGATTGAGGGGTGTCCAGTGATGGTTACTGGTTTAAACAGGCGTGATATGCCGCGAACCCAAGTTTCGTGTGTTCTCAGATTCATGCACAGCGTTGTAGGGCTGTCCAGTGATTTTTTTTTTTTTTTTTTTGGTTTTCATGTGCGTGAAGTGTACATACGTGCGTTATAGTGACTGCTGCGAAAACGACTTACGTGTGTTCTCTTATTCTACCATTCATCGAATAGTGACTTTTACTGTACGAGTAATAGCTTCAACTGTTTCCAGAATATTCGAAGTATTAACATTTCTATTTGACTGTTTTCGAGAATATTCGTATTAATTATAGTTTTATTGCAAAAATTTGAGAAGTTCAAAAAATGTTTGCTATTGTCAAGGAGATCCCATGCTAAAACTGTGAAGAAAATAGTCGCCAATCGAAATATATTCATTTAAACGTTTCAATTATTTAATTAAAAAGAAATCCTTTAAATATAGTGCCCAGCGAAGCGGGCAAAGTCTGCTAGTAATGATTTAAATGAAGAATTGAAAAATAAGTTATTGATATTTAAACAATTTAATACTAAATAAACTTTTATTTAAAAGTTTGATTTGAGTTATATTTTGTTTATATTTGATTGCTGCGACAAAAAAAAAAAAAAAAAAAAAAAAAAGAAAGAAGAATGGTAACTTTATATGTCATTTATTGTGCTTTTCTGTTATGGTTGTTTGTGTCGATATACATTCAGGTGTCAATGCTCACATTTTGGGAACATTCACTTTTCTTTTTTTTTTTTTTTAAACCAAATATTCAATTCATTTTTACAAGATCAATTGTCTTTGAATCTAAAAAAAAATGCAGCGAATTGTGTAAATTTTATATAAAGGACATCTCGAAATTTGTATTTTTTATAGAATTTTAAATATGGGAAATTTCATTTTTTCACCATATTTAATATCTATGGTTATATTTTTTAAAAATAATAAACTAAAAATATTCTATTGGTTTCAATTTTCTAACATTGTGTCATACAGCATTCAATCAATGTAAAAAATTTCAACAGTGCGTTCTCAACGAAAGAATAAACAGCTTGTTCCCTTTTTAGGAACATTGTCGCCTTATTTATTTTTTGTCACCAATAAGATTTTTTCGATTCTTCTCTCCCTTTCCTCCCTCACTTTCACGGGCAAAACTGGATACTTGCGCTTTTTTTTTTTCCTTGACTTGACTATGCCGTTATTAGATTAGAAAAATATCTATGGAGAGAAGATTTTTTTTTTTTCTAGTTTGTTTATTTGCTTCATTGCGTATATTTCAAATTTGAGAAATAAATTGTTAAGAAATTTCTATCTGTGCAACAAGAGCTAGATTTTTTCGAACAGTTAAATTTAGATGAATTTTATGATGATCCAGAAATTATAACTTAGCCCCCAGAACCCATTATAGTGACAGATATATTGACTATAAAAAAGAAAAAGATTTCATCTACATTATAAGACGAATATCCAGAAATAATGCAGATGACTCCGTTCGAGATATTTAGGAACTTTTTCGATGATGAAGTTATTCCAGAAACAGAGCGTTATGCAAATCAAAAGAACAATATCGGATTTACTTTGACAGAAATGGAACTTTGTAGATTCTTGAGGATAATACTATTTTCTAGATTTCATTCACTTCTTCAAGAAGACGTATACTGGTCTAAATCTGATGATGCAGTATTCCTTTTATTCGCAAAAATCTATGAGTTTTCGAAACATTAAAAAAACATTCATCTGTGCAATTTTTTTACGATTCATCTAACTGACAAATTGGCTAAGGTACGCCTATTTATTGGCAAATTTCGCAAAAAAGTTTCAACAGTTTGGGATAATTTCAGAATTTTTGTGCGTCGATGAAGAAATGATATCTTACGGTCATCATTCTGAAAAGATATATATGCGATCGACACCAATAAAATTTGGGCATGAAATGTGGGTTCTTGCATACTCACAAAGATATGCTCTTAATTTACAAGTATACGTTGTTAAAGGTCAGACGACAAGTCTTTGCCTTTAGGAACAAGAGTCTTTTGATTTGTCTGAATGCATTTTATATCCTCCAAAACATGAACTTTATATAGACCTTTTTTTAAGGAATGGTGTATCGAAAAGCCCTTCCACAAATTGAAGGAAACTAAACAAAATACAAATTTAATCTCAACTGTATTCAAAGGACTGTGTAAGTTACTCAAGCATAGACAGAACTCAGACATCTTCTCTACATCCCCAGTCGGACGTCATGGTAGACAGGTTTAACAGCACTATCCTTATTAATTAAACAGAACGATCCTCTTTATGTATCAAGGGGTAGCAAGATTGGGACTTGAAGAAGCTTTTGTTCCTGCTTGCGTATCAAAAGGTTTTCCACGGAACCACTTGCTATATTACTTGCTAGCACAGATAAGTTTTGGGTGTGAATTTCGTCCTCTTTTTTATATCCTGCTTGATTGTCCAGCAGATGCTACTGCATTGCCAGAGGATTACATCCAAGATCTCCAGGTCCGTATTCAAGACGTTCACAACTTTGTTCGAGAGTCAATTCCCATGGCGACAAAAATATTGAAGACTATGTATGACATAAATCCATAGCAAATTTAAAGAATATACATAGCAAATTCAAGAAAGGAGACAGAGTTTTGTTGTGGAGTCTAGTTCGACGTAAAGGACATTCTACTGAGAAGGAATGTATCCTTAAAGCGCATACTCAGAATATTGAGAGAAAAATTACAGAGATACTACTTACATAGGTAATACAAGATAAATCAAATTTATTGGAGGAACCCCACTAGAAAGTCTACATAAAAATAAAATTTCCAAATATTTGGCTCAAAAAGACAAAAAATGCACGTGATTTGACGAGTAACATCCTTTTCACAAAATGTAAGTAATTTTAATGCATTTAAGAATTTATTGCAAAACAAATCGATCTGAATTTAGCGTTACAGTAAATATAGTTTGAAAATAAACAATGAAAGAGTTGCCTGTTTCTTATACAAACTTGTATAGTATATGAATGTTGTCTTTTATTAAAAACGTTTCACACTAGTTATGTAAAAAAAAAAAAAAAAAAAAAAAAATCTTGCAAGTTTCGAATATTTAAATTGCATGTCAAATACACGTTTAATTTGCACATATATTTAGTATTTTAAATGGTAATTGAAAAAAAAAAAAAAAAAAAAAAAAAACAGTATTTTGAAAGTTGCAAATATTTATTTTTACTTTTATTTATCGTTTAAAGTGAATTTTACAATTTGAAAAATTAAATGTATTTTCATTTTTTAAAGAAGAAATTACCACATACAATGTTGTTTGGTTACTGCATAAATAATACATAGGAACGGGGGGGGTGAGGGGGGGACACGGTATTCGCAAAAGACTCAAAAAAAGAAAAGAAGAAAAAGCTTTAAAAATTAAGAAGATAAATTAAAGAAATATTAAAAAAAAGTGTGTGTAAGTTATGGAAAATTTTAAAGCATTTCCGATAATGCATATCCATTAACTGCCGAAATATCGCAAATCTCAATATAAATGTGTATACAATCTATCTGCCTCTTAAAGATGTGAAACATCAAAATAATATATACATCATGCAACTATAAGAAGGCTTTAAATTCCTGGCAAAATGTGAAATGTGGAAAATTATGTTGCAGTTTAAAAAGGGACCAAATGAAGTTTTAATGTATAATTTAATATATAAAATTACGTGAATTGCATAATAGGGTTAAAAAAATAGAAAATGATTATTTATCTGACTAATGATTATTTATCTGACAGAAATACCACATTAGTATGTTATCGCATATTTCATTGACATATGATAGTAGAAGGTAGTATTAAGCGAGCCATTAAGCCCTATGGTTCGACAAAAAGCAAATATATAATGAAAGAGAGAATCAACTGAATGTATGTCACAGAAAATATGAATAATCTGGTGTGTCATTCACACAACTTTCTCTTACCCTGAAATTTAATACTATAAATACAGGTTCGAAATTAAGATGTAACATAACGAGTACTGTTATGTAAACCTATGTTAAAATAATTCAAATTAGGCTTCGGAAGAATTTTATATGATAATTAGTTCTGTGTGAAGGGACTAACGCCCAACTCAACCTCGCGTTTCATTACTACATCTACATTTACATAAAATTTAAATCTGTTATTAAAATTAAAGGTTCACTTAAAAATATTCATACAACTTTCACATGCAACATTCATTGAAACTTATTAGTTCCGATCAAACTTTTCTAGCAACTGATTTATATTAATTTGAAAATACAACTTTTGGATCTCCTAAAATTATTCGTTTTTAAGTTACTCTAAGAGACATAGACAATAATCAAACTTTAAAAAACTTGACTATGGTAATCAGAAAACCTCAAAATCTGTAAATACAAAAACAAGCGATGAATATTTACCTTTAAAACATACATTATTTATCATTTGTCTATGAAGAATTCATTTCCATTCCTGAGCAGCTTTCCTGGACGTGGTAAAATGTTATAATAAAGCATTTCCACTAACAATAAAAAATAATGTTATCGCTTAAATATCTGCAACCCTGTATATCTTTTGAAGAATATGTACAAACCATGTCAAACACCTAAATACAATCCTATAGTAATAATATATGGCACAACCTGATATGCACTTCCATCAATTTTCAGCTATTGTGGTACTATAATCTACTTATTTTGTGTAGCCCTGTAAATTAAGTGAATGTTTTCCCTGCCATATTCTATATAAGGCATGTTTTTATGCATATAAAAATATATATATATATTCATTTCATTTGGTTTAATGCAGTCTATAAATATTAAACTCTACTTACCTGCAATTTCCCCTATAGATGTATTTGCATATTCTTGAGTGTCCCTGTACACGAACCATTTGCTTCATCTCAACGAAAAGCTTAGTGTAGCATCCTTATATGATACACAATTAGAATACCGATTTTGGAATTACTGCTACTGATTATTCTTGAGATATGCTCATAACACCCATACACAGAGACAGACACACAAACAGACCAACCGCTAAAAACATGATTTTCGGATTCAGGGGACCTCAAAGCGTGAAAGTATAACAAAATCTCACGTTCAAAAATTTGACCATAATTTAATACGTTCTCTAACTTATGGGTAAGAGAAAGTAACTAAAACAATACTTTCTCTACCTTATGGGTAAGAGAAAGTAAATGATAATGTGTGTCACTCACACGACTTTCTCATACTCTGAAATTTAATACTATAAATACAAGTTGGATATTAAGAGGTAAGACAACGAGTACTGTTATGTAAACCTATGTTAAACAATTCAAATTAGGCTTCGAAAGAGTTTTATATGATAATTAGTTCTGTGTGAGGAGGGCTACCGCCTCCTTCAATCCCCCGTTTCATTAATGCACCTACATTTATATAGAATTTAAATCTGTTAATACAATTAAGAGTTCACTTGAAATTTTTCAGAAAATTTTGACATGCAACATATCTTGAAATTTATATATCTTGATCAAACTTTTCCAGCAACTAACTTATATTAACTTTTAAATACAACATCTGTATCTCCTAAATTTATTCGTTTTTATATCACTCTAAGAGAAACAGAAAAAGATCAAACGTTAAAAAACTTGACTGCGGTTATCAGGAAGCCTCAAAACGTGTAAATATGCAAAAAACAAACGATGACTATTTCGCTTAAATACATATAGTATTTATGATATCTCTATGAGGAATTCATTTCAATTCCGAACAGCTTCCTTGGAAATGGTAAAATATTATTGTAAAGCACATCCACTAACAACAAAAAAGAATGTTATTGCTTAAATAATTGCAGCCTGAAATACAGTTCAATCAATTTGCAACTATTGTCGCCCTTTTATCTAGTTCTTTTGTGTAGCCCTGTAAACGAACAGTGAATGATTTCCCTACCATATTCTACATGACACATGTTTTTACGCATATACAAAATATATATTATCGTTTCATTTGGGTTAGAGCAGTCTATAGTTGTTAAACTCTACTTACCAGCACGTTCCCCCATAGACGTAATGTATTTTAAGTCTCTTGGGCATCCCTGTACACGAACCATTTGCTTCATCTCAATGAAAAGCTTAGTGTAGCATCCCTGTATCATACACATTTACAATACCAAGTTTGGTCTTTCTGCTATTAATTGTTTTTGAGCTATGCTGATAACACACACATAGACATACACACAGACAGACAGACAGACACACAGACCATTCGCTAAAAGTATGGTTTTCATATTCAGGGAACCTCAAAATGTATAAATACTCACGATCGAAAATTTCACCCTAAAACAATACTCTACCTTATGGGTAAGAGAACGTAAAATGGAAGAAATAAAAAGTACTTTGCTTGGGGGGGGGGGGAATTACATTTTCAGTATCAAAGCGTATGCTCGTGGAAATAAATTTGTTTTTGTGCATTTTTGCTAATCCAAAGACCCGTTTTACTCACCCTTATAATCTATAATTACTATTTAAAATCATAAAAGAGCTTAAAAAATTAATTTCTTTACATTTTTTCTTAAAAATTTGGTTTAAAGTTTGAATAAATTAACATACATGGTTCAAAAATTGTTGTTATACTTTTCTTTCTTTCTTTCTTTTTTAAGTTAAACTTATTTAAATTAATTTGGTACGTAGAATTAGAAAAATGTTATTTGGTAAATTTTATCTAACCGGTGTAATAAAAAGTAAATTTTAATAAAAAAAATGTGTAAATTTCAAACATTAATGTGCAATCTATATTGAAATTTTAGAGTTAAATTTAAGTTTGAAATAATTTTTATCGATTTAAATTTTGATCTATATTACTCGTTGTGAAATCGGTATTTTACAAAAACACAAAATAGCGTGCTGATAAGTAATTGCCGTTTACCATTGTTACATTTTCAAACAGTTGTGCACTTTCTTTTTAATTTATTACATTATATAAATAAATCTCGTTCTGTATTTCTTTAAGCCTTAATATTTAAAGATCAAGTAAAACTTAAGCTTAGTTTAAGTATTTGACGTCAAACTAAAGGTTATATTTTGATTGCACTGCTCGGAATGAAAATTGCCTCTGACACCAATTCAGCATATTCTTATGTAAAATGACATCCTGAATCCGAATATGACCACCATTTTGCCCAATCACCCCTCGTTTTCTACCCCTTTCCTCATTTTTGTCATTTTTTGGTAATTTTATACCCATCAGTTTGAATTGGAAAGGTACAATGATTATTTTAACCGTTAAATATATTCTGACCTGATGAGCTACAGACGTAGAAAGTTCTAAAACACGAGCAATTGCAGTAAGGAGGAAATTTGAGGGGATTTGTGCCTAGAACACAAAAGAAAATCAATAAAAACAATCAGTTTCTGTTTATTTATTTTTTTTTCGCCATATTTCTCTTATTTTTTACGTATTCCAGATTCCAGTTCATGCCATTTTCTTACAAAAACGCCCCAAATAGTAAAAATTATACAGAATTTTTTTTTTTTAATGTTGTTGAGTGGAGTAAATTTTCAAAGCCCTCGCAAGAAAGTTTGACTGATTCAGTGTACGACGTTTACTTTCAATAATTCCCACGTTAAATGTGTTGGGCAGTAAACAGTTAAATGTGTTGGTGAGCCATGGCAGCAAAACATGAACAGTGAAATCGCCTGCTTTGACACGTGTTAAAGGTCATTGCTCTTATCATTGCTGTCGTCAGTATTTATCTACCTTTAGTACACGTTTTGTGATCAGAGGGTGAACTTTATGGTGTTCTCGACGTTTGTGATCTTTAACACGCGTCAAAGGAGGATATTTTACTATTCATGTTTTACTGCTCAAAGAATGTAACATGGGAGTTATTGAAAGCAAATGTCGTACAGTGAATCGGTCAAACTTTGTTTCACGGGTTTTGAGACTTTACTCCACTCACCAAACTTTTGAAAAAAAAAAATCCATTGTATTTTTCATTATTATTATTATTTGGGGTGTTTTGGTAAGATGGGAAACGTTGTAATATGTAAAAAATAAGAGTAATAATGCGAAAAAAAAAATAAACAGAAACTGATTGTTTTTATTGATTTTCTTTTGTTTTCTGGGCACAAATCCCCTCAAATTTCATCCTTACTACAAATGTTCGTGTTTTAGAACTTTCTACCTATGCAGCTCCTCAGGTCAGAAGATATTTAACGGTTAAAATAATCATCGTTCCTCCAAACCAAACTGATGGGTATAAAATTACCAAACTTTGATAAAAACTAGGGAAGGGTGTATATAGAAAACGGTGGGTGTTTGGGGAAAATGGTGGTCATATTTCGATTCAGGAAGTCATTTTACAAAAGAATCTGCAAGAATAGTATCAATCTCGAACTTTTATTTATTTGTTTATTTTATTTTATTATTTTGCAGAGCAGTGTTGTTAGGTTTTCTTCTAAATATATATGTCAAAATTGTAGTCATGAAAGTGCATTTATTTAAAGTAAAATTTTTAAAAATAGTTTAGTATGAAGAGTATGGAAAACGTATTTCTGTAATGAATATTCATCAAAATTTTGCATCAGTTTTTATTGTGTCGACAACGAGCGATACATAGCCAAGAATCGGGCATTTTAAATATTTTTTTTTGCGGAAATTTTACAGTGATTCCAACGGATTTTTTTATAAACATACATAACCTCATGAAGAGCGTATTCTGTCAATAAATAAAAAATAAATAAATAAATAAAAATGCGTATGCGTCTATGGAGACCTTCCTTGTAAGCTACAGTCAATTTGGGTCCCTATACAGTCCTAAGAAATGTGAATGACATCGTCATTCGGATTGCTAAAATACCTTCATCAAAAATGTATTATGATAGGTTAGCCTCATATCATGGTTATCAATACTTCTTAATTTATATATGCGTAATGCAAATTATTGTATATAATATACATATTCGTAAATAGTGTAAACAATATATATACTTTATTTTGCAATTTATATCGTAAATTTATTTCTGCATGCTATATATATAGAAAGAGTTGTACTGCCCGTGACGTAGTTCCCTTGGGTGAGAACAATATTATGAAATTGAAAATAATAAACTTTATGTAATTTGATGGCTTAGTCTGGTTATGAAATGTTTTTGTAGCGCTTCTGCTTCAAAATGTCATTAAAATAGCCTTTTTTTCTATTTAAAAAAAAAAAAAAAAAAAAAAAGGTACAGATTTTTACCAGTGATTTTGACGAGCTTATTGCCCCTTGGCGGAATTGCAGAAAAAATCCTTATTATTGTTAAATCTATTATATAAGCTTTAAATCGGATATTTCTTGAAAAAACTTAAAAATTCTGGAAAATTTGCTAGACTATAAAGAAGACTTCATTGCGGTCGTCAACAGTTTAGGTAAAGTCAAGCTTTTGCTTTGTTAAGAGCTCTATTTCACTGAATCTCTACTATTGTATACTGCGTATGTTTTGTGTGTTATGCTTATGGTACAGTTTATGCTTTGGTTTTTGTGTTGTCAGCTATTATTTTGACCGTGTTTTCTGGTTTAATTGAAGTTGATACTTGGTTGACAGTTTTGTAATCTTCTTGAACATTTTGTAACTAAATTTTAAGCTTCTTCAAGATCGGTAATTTAGTCACGGGCAATTCAAGAACTGAGTACGCAACAATATATATATATTGCATTTTTAAATTCCGCAATTAGATTTTTAATTCCATTAAAATTTCCAATACTATGTCTCACTAATTACAAATAATATTTGATAATGAAAGGAAAAAAGAATAATACTATTAAAAATTAAGTTTTAAAAATAATAATTCTCAAATACTGTTTAAGTCGGTTAGTTTTATATATATATATATATATATATATATATATATATATATATATATTTATATATATATATATGATATTAAAAGAAATTTATATACTCTACTATTGAATTACACTAACAATACAAGTTTTTTTTTTTTTTTTTTTTTTTTTTATGGATACTAAATCAACGAATTAATAATGTTGTCTTTTACATGTTCAAGATGATAAATACAGAGCTTTTGAATCTAACTTTTTACATTTACATGCTATGAAGAAAAATCATAATAATTTTAAACCAAAGAAAAAAATCAAATATTTGATTCAGAACGATTCAATATAGACATATTATCAATCAACTCTAGTTGGAAATCCTAAAATAATAATAATAATAATAATAATAATAATAATAATAATAATAATCTCTAATCCCAAGCTTATATCAAGTGATTGCTAAAACTTAATTTCCAACTTTTCTTTGCACTAATCATACGAATATTTAACTACTTTTTACCCTTCGTATACTATTTTTTTTAATCAAATTTATGATTTTTAGCTCAACTCGATTTCTTTGCAACTCCTGATTTACGAATTTCCCAAGAAAACACTTTGACGCTTCACACAATTTCCTCTCATTAGTTTCTGCGTATATAGGTGTGTTTAGAAAATACAGTCGTGAGCAGCACTGCAAAATCAAAATCGGTAGTGCAAGAATTAATACTTAATGACCAGTATTTTTTGTTATACCATACCATTTATGAAATTTCATCAAATCACTTAAAGCTGTCATTTTCAGCAACACAAGATTACAGCCTTTTCAGATTGTTCATATATCTGTGTACAACCTTTTTCTAAGCATATATGAATGACGTGGCACATAACTGAAAGTTTTACAGAATTGTTTCATTCTAAATCACCAGAATTCTTCTTCACATAGCACTGACAAATTGGTGTTGAACAGAATATTGCCCTATCCATGCAATGCTCTAATACACATTTACAGTTTACAAATTAGTATAAGTTGTATCTCTGTGATTATCTAGCCTGTTGTTTTCTTTATGATCAAGTAAAAGATTCTTAACTTTCAAGGATTGTTGCAGACATTAAAGGACTAAGGCTAAGAAAAAAGCCCTTTTAATCCGTTTAATTAAATTCAATTCTTAAACTATATTATTGCGAATTATAAAGTTTGCATCACTGGTGCAAAGACAATATATTGGTTATAAGCTTTTGTTTGCTTGTTTGTTTATTACATATACATATACATCAGATTTCTATGCTTGGCTTGTAGTCCACTTGTAAATCTTAGTCAGGTAATTACAGATAGCACATGGCAGAATTAAAATACGAAGAAATGGAAAAACACCCAGGACCAGCGAGGGAATCGAACCCGCTCTCCTACTTATAAGCTCTTAAAAAATGAATCATCGAAAGATACGTATTTTCAAAACAAATGCCACGCCGTGAAAAATGTAAACAATGTGATTATATTTATCTATACGATATTTTAATAGAATACGATTTCTTAAGATTTAACTTTAACTTTATATCCTGTAATAAGTTATTCTTAGTTTTGTATTTTATTTTATTTCATTCCGCTAATAACAATCCAAAGAAGCACTCTACATTTATGTTTGAAATTTGACAAACATTATGAAGTATTATTATTGAAAATTTATAGCGTTATTTTTTTAACTATAATTATAGGAAGCATCTCAAAAATAATGAATTTACCAAACGCAATTCAGTTTCTTTCTTTCTTTCTTTCTTTTTTTTTTATTTAATGTTAGAAAATATTTGTTTTACGCGATGTTTTAATCGATATAATATTAATTTTAAATACAGTAATAAAACAAAATAATAATTTACACTGTATTTTAAATATGAACTATCTCTTAAAAATGTAAGAAACATAAAAATAAAAAGCACTTTAAATTAGGAAAGAACTTTCGTTAAAAGTTTGCATCGATTAAAAGAGAGTAAAATCGCTTTTGAAATCACTTTTAATATTTTTTTCCTTCTGCACAGACCAATTATAATTTTAAAGTTTTTGATTTTTTTCTCCTTCTTTAAAAAAGTACTGATAATTAGTTAGAGAAAGTTTTTTCAAATTTTTAACGGTCTATTACATTTATTATTTTTTTTTTTTTACTTTATTTTACATTTTACATTACCTAGGTTTCCCGAATTAAAATGTATATGATGACATTTATATTTTTTGTAATCAGGATATAAAATGTAAAAAAAAAAAAAAAAAAAAAAAAAAAAAAAAAAAAAACCATAATAATAATAATAAAATAAATGTAAATAAATAGAAATATCGCACTTAAAAAATCAGGATTATTTTACCCTAATTACTTATAATTAAAAATGTAATATAAAAGTGAATATAAAAGTTTAAATAATCGATAGTTTTGAATTCCCTGGTGTCTTCTACAATATTTTTCCTCAGAGTTTTACATAGTTCTGAAAATTCAACTTTTGCAGTGATATTTTCCTTCTCTTTTACATTAGCCATCGAGTCTCTTCCGAGATTCTTTTAGGTTTATCTTCATCTGAACCAACACTATTTTTGCTGATTCCAGGACAACATTGACAAAATTCAAAGTAAATTCATTGATGTCTTCACTATCCTCAAGTAACTGAATTCTGTTCTTTAGTTTAAGCTGGAAATCTTGTTTTTTAGCTTGTAGAAGCTGTGGCTGAATTCTTTTGTTAAGAATTTGCAACAGAGTCTGTTTTTTTTCCAATGCAACCTAGAATTTTAGCGCTTAATAATAATAATAATAATAAAAATAATAAATAAAATAAAATAAAATAAAGAGTCTCAGGGTACATAGGGCGGGGGGGGGATGAACATTGAAATATCAATTGGAAACGGAGGTCTATCCCCATTTTTATCTAAAGGTCTCTTCAAGATAAAAATTTTGGCAAAATTACATTTGCCCTACTCTGCATTTAAAGCATTTATGACGGATTAAAATTTTCTTTTAAAAATCTACCATTTTCCCACGGAATCTTGAGAAAAAAAACTTGTTGAAAAAAAAAATGCTTAATCAGTTTGAGAAAGACTTTATATGTGTTTAAAAAAAAAGTAGAGCTGGCGAGAAATAGGGTTTCTAGAGCGGTCCAAATTTTAAATTTCAAACGGGAAGCAGTTCTCTGTTTATTCTTTGTATTTTTTTTTTTCCTAAATAACCATATTTTAAGTGTTTTCTGTCTTACCATGTTTCTTATGAGATTAAATATACTGCAAATAATACCAATCTCTTATCTGTATTTCGAGATTACGTAGGAATTTTTGCAAACAATAGAAAAGATTGCTCCGTGAAATTAAAAAAAAAAAAAAAAAAAAAAAAAACAATAAAAGGATTGCTCTTACAACAATGAACCTATGAACAACCACATTTGACCTTTTTATCAATCGAAAAAACTAAGCACGTGTCTTGCAAAAAAAGCAGGAAGACACCAAACCTTTCAAAAGTTTTTTTTTTTTTTTTTTTTTTTTTTTTTTTTTACTTATTAATTATAAACGCCAGTCTTATGGTGCATTTTTATTTTATTTTATTTTTATTTTTATTTTTATTTTTTTATATATCTAAGGAGATTAATTTTAAAATTTCAAATGATAGGTGTTTGCCACCTCTTTGAATGGTCTTTGAAATAAAATCATTTAAAAAAGCCTTGTGGTATTTTTTTTAAGAATTTACGAATGATAAAAGTGTTATTTATTTATTTATTTATATTTTTCGAATCGTAAGAAATGGCTCCGAATTTTCGAAATTTGCAAATTAATTTGAATCTTTAAAAGCTAGGAAACACCCTCTTCTTTGAGATTTCAAAGTTTGCCTTTTGTTCCACTGTGCCACTACAGCCCCAATTTTTTTAAATCAAAACTCCCCATTATTATGATGTAATAAGTTTTATATTACTTTTTTTTTTTTTTTTTTGAGATATTCCTCTGTGTGCCTGAAATCAGGGTTGGTAATCCACGTACTTTTGAGAATGAAATCATTCCGCCCTTTTCGCTGCTACTATTTTTATAGAATAATATCTATCGAATGTAATCACGACACATTGCTATAAAAATAAAATAAATAGTTCTGCGTGAAAAAAATGGTAGTGCAAAAGCGGAAATATTTCGTCCCTTAAAGTGTCCTGTCAAACTGACGTACGACCCCCGCTGAAACATAGGGCAGAGAGTGCGACTTTTCTTGTGAAATGTTTAATCATATATAATATCCTTTAAAATAATTCTAAAAAAATATATATGCATTTAAAATGTTTGTTATGAGTATACATTTCCAATGAGCTTAAAAAAAAAAAAAAAAAAAAAAAAAAAAAAATCTGTTTGAAATTTCCATGTTCCAGGTCATTCTGCGATGGCCTTTTTCTCCTCCATCTTCTATTTTATCAAACAAATAAAATCTCTGTGAAACTGATTGATTTCATTCTTTCTTTCTTTTTAATTTTAATTTTAATTTTTCTTTTTAATTTTAATTTTCCTGTTTCTTAGCATTTGACAAGCAGAATATATCAATCCAGTATATTTATTTTTCAAACGTTCCACTGAAAACTTTATTTTTCAATACTCTAGGTTGCGTCAGTGCGACATCTGGTCTCATTTCCTTCCAGAAGTAACTATATGATAGACAATTTGACATACTTTCAAGTTTACAAAAAAGATTATTCATATAGTACTATTGTTTCTTCAAAGAAAGCAATGTCATGTATAGGGGAAGGTGGCCAAAAATGGTCCTCTTATTGGAAAAACTTGTGTAAAACAACATAACTGTTTCAATAAAATATTGACCATTTGCTAGTTTTTTTTTTTTTTTTTTTTTTTTTTTTTTTTGCACTATATTTTACATTATAAACATACATTTATAATATTTCAAACTTAAACTAAGTAAGAAAATAAGGGAATTTTCAAAAAGAGTCCAAACGATCACTTCACACTCACCAAAGGGCAAAATGATCCTTCATTTAAAATTAATTTTAAATTAACTTTTATCTGCAAAAGTAAAGGATATATATGTAATTATGACAATAAATAAACAAATAAAATAAATTGTACAATCAAATAGCAGACATAATATGTTTTATGAAAAAGAATAATAATAATAAAATAAATAAAAGTGTCTCAGGTAATTTTGAAAAGAACAGGAAAACCAAAAAAGGGAATATTTTAAAATTATGATCCAAAAATAGTAGACATAATAATAGACCCAAAATAAAGCCAGAAATAAATGAAATAATGCTTATTAATATCCAATAAAATTAATGGATTCATAATGATCCACAGATTGGATTACAAAACAATTCACATAATGGATCATTTTACCGAACAACATGGTCATCTGTTTTAAGTCATATTACTAGATGACGCCGAGAAACATAACAAAACCAGCAAGTGTAATGGAAATCTAAAAATTCATTTTATTTAGTAAACCAAATCAAATTTTTTTACATGAAAGGCTGTGTATCTAAATAAACAAGAAAGTTAGTGCTTAACTTATAAGAGATTTTATAAAACCCAATTTTTCAAAGAATTCTATTCAGACGCGTAACACTACAATCGCTTGAACAGCACCTTCGCTTCTTCCCATACAGCACAGAATGTTTCAGTTGTGTTTTAAAATGCTTAAAAACTTTTAAAAACGTAACACATTTCTGAAACATTCAGCCTTTTCTATGTTCTTTCTGTTATGGGATTAAAACGTTTCTGTTACGTATCTGATTTGCTTGTTACGATCGTGGACATTTCTACATTTATGTAAATAACCGGAAAGCAAATAATTATGTAAACAGTCGGAAAGCATACTAAATATTACAGAAACTGAACGTTTCTGTAATATTTAGAATGTTTCCATGTTATATAGAATATTTAGAATGTTTCCATGTTATAAGTTTCTGAAACATTTTGTGTTGTTAGGGTTCTTGATTTGGTAAAACTAGTTTATGGGTCGTTTCAGGATACCTTCCCCAATGTGTGTGCGTATGTGTTAAAAAATGCTTCAGTTTAAAAAAAGAAAAAAAACTTTATTAACAAAAAAATTAGTGTTTAAATTAAAAAAAAATAACAATTAATTAATGAATAATTCAGATAATACATTTCGCATAAAAATTACTCTTTAAGTTTATTTTTTAAATAAGAAAATTGCATTTATTTTGATCGTTGTGTTAACGTAACAGCAGAGTTTCATGAGTTATTTACATAGAATATGTCATTAAATCATATTCATCTTGTTTGAACACATGAGGAAAAGCAGACTTCATACAGAAAAATATAAAATCTTTCTTATTACTGTTTGTTTTTATAAAATAATTTTTGTTTATTGACTCTTATTTGTAATTTTATCTCAAATTTATGTTAGCAAATATTTTGTCTATTCAATATCATCATTTCCCTTTTCAAAAAATCTTTTATAATTCAAATTTCTTAATTTAGCCTATGAATTAAAAATCTCACTGAACGTCTGTGATACAATTCAGTACTATGAATTATATCGTTTTAAGCAGTTTATATGCTAAACTTTCGAACAATTCTTTTTGTGTATAATTTAATTAAACCCAATGCATAACTTTATACTTCAGGCAAACCTTTGTTTCCTAGCACTTATATTTACTTAAATTAACGTATTTTATTAATAATATTACTGCATAAAACAAATAAAGAAAATAAAGACATAAAAGCATTTATTTAATTAAATTTGCAGCAAAGGCATTAATTAAATAACTGGAATACCTGCTTTTACAAATCATTTGCGTAAACCTTCCAATTAAATCAGATACTTGTATATATTAATTTTTGAATTCAATAACTTCATTATTTTTGTGTCAATATTTTTATTTAATTTACATTAAATAATTATTTCCTTTGTTCACGTCTTCTCTTTTATAACTGATTTTAATAAAGACTTTTTCCATAAAGAAACATTTAAAAATTACAATATTTTTATTATTAAAAAAAAAAAAAAAAAAAAAAAAAAAAAAACATGATAATGCTTTTTAAAGTGCTTGGGTTGTGTTTTTCTCAAAAATTCATTGAAATTTCCTCACATTTCTGTTATAAGGCAACACACACACACACACACACATACACACACACACACACACACATATATATATATACAATAAAACATGCTACGTTTTATATACTTTAATTAATATTAAAATTTGATTCGGGTTCTATTTACGCATTCTGAATACATTTTTATTATCATACTATCAAAACCTTTTATTGGATATTAGTTTAGAACTCTACGTATTAAAAATGATACATTTACTGTCCGATTGTACACAAAATAATTTTCATATATTTTCATACGGCCCTCTTCACTTACCATCGCCGGAATCTCGAGCCAAAGTTATTCTATGGGGAAATTTTCTTTACAAATAACTTATTAACTAATACATATTTTTAAATTCTGTTTTCACACTCAGAATATTCTCAACTGTTAAATTGGCGGACCTTTTTTTATAAAATGTATTTTATTTTGAAATTGCAAAATGAAAAATGTTCCACATATTGAAAATTCGTATTTTGCAGCTTTAAAATATAATATAAAAAATTAAAAAAAATTATTTTTTAAAAAAGGTCCGACAATTTAAGAGCTGGGAAATTTCAGAATGTGAAAACAGAATTAAAAAATATGCATTAGTTAATAAGTTATTTGTAAAGAAAAATTTCCCATAGAATAACATTAGCTTCAGCTTCCGGTGGCGGTGAGTAAAGAGGGCCCTTAAATTTCGTAAATTAAAGCTAGACCATAGAGATTATCCCTGAAACTTAATCATAAAAACAATTACGCCGTAAAGTGATACATTATATTGATTATGATGGTGAGGTGACATCTTGTACGAAATTTATTATTTATTCAGTGATCTTTAAAGATATACAATGAAATTATACACAGTATAGTTTTGTTTGGTTCTTTTTTTTTAAATTCATTAGATTAATTTATGTTCTTAAGATGATAGTAACCAAGTAAATTTAGATATATTCTAGTTTATGGAAAAAATTATTAGTTATTGTTATTTCTTAATAAATATATGAAAAACGTCATTTATGATGCATATAATTGTTTTGTTCTATGTAACTTATGCCTGTAACTTAACACCTAAGAAGAAGTTTGTAAACAATATATTTTTCTCAATTTCCATTGTCAAAATAAAAGCAAAACTATAAAGGGTCTTTCTCACATTTTTATTTCCATTCAATCAGTGCCCAATGGTAAGGCAATGTTCGATGATTGTAAAGAAATATTGATAAATCCCCCAATGATCTTCCTTATTTTATTTACTTATTTTATTTTTATTTTTATTTATTTACTTATTTTTTTGGAGAAGAAATGAAATTCTGCTCAATCTATCTTTCATAAATTTCTGAATTTACAGGATATTTGTTTGAGGTTTTCATTTCTCAATACGTCTGGCGATAAAATGATTTTTTTTTTTTTTTTTTTTTTTTTTTTTTTAAAGCTTGTGTAAGCAAGCATTATTTAATAAAATTGCTCGTATCTCAAGATATTTAACAATTTTGCATTCTGATTGCAGTATGCTGTGTCAAATGTAGTATGCCAAATTACCTGAAAATGGCTCTGCACTGGGTCTAAATCCCTACGTGTTATAATTTAAAGAGTAGATTTTTTTTTGAAAAAAGAAAAACGTTATATTTCCACGAATATATATGGTAGACCCATAAACATTTATACAGATAATGAAATAAATCCTCATCACATGCTACTGCCAAAACGCATTTAAAACATTAACTTTTGCAGGGGGGTTTTAAATATTATGATTTTTGTTTAATTTTTTACTGGTCCCCTATTCTTCTTCAGGTAATAACTTATGCTGAAATATATGATGTATAACATGTTCTTTACGCTGCAAAAGTTTTAAGATGATTTTAAAAATGCTTACCTAGATATTTGATAAAAAAACATCGAAATTCGACAGTCTTCAAATACTTATTGGTATATGATTCATAAGAAAATATTGTAATCCCGATTTGCTAAATGGATATTGCATTTCGCATAGTTAAAAAACAAATGATCGTAAATGTTGTACAATTTTATCTGTGACTGTCCATGACGTCTAGCTGCACACCTCCAACTTTAATTTTTCACAAGCTCCCGTGAGATATCTAACATTTTACACGATTTTTTGTGACGTCTGCATGTAGGTATATGTGTGTTTCTCTCGCATAACTCAAAATCGGTTAGACGAAAAACATCGCAAATTGCATATAGGTTTTTTATTGCATCTAATTTTGCACCACACTTTTTGATTTATATATGACATTTTGTTTTAGAAATATTTTCAAAAGTTATATTCATAATGACGAAAATGTAAAACTTTGAACATTATATATGACCTACCGTCACAGAGATTTCAAAAAAAGCTAATTATAGAGCCCTCAAAGATATTTTTATGAATGTTGTCGACATATTTGTATGTAGAAAGTAATTCGTAAAGGCATAAGCAGATTATAGTCACCGAATGTACCCAACAAACACACGACAGTCGGGCCTATTACGGAAGTCGTACGGCATGCCGAACAGTGATTATGGCGCACATACCACCTTCAGTATCGGTTCCATAAAGTTTTTGTCCTCTCCGCCGCAACGTCGCCAAATGGCATCGGCCCATATTTGGATCAGTATCGGAGAAATATATCCTATCGGCGTAACGATAGTCTATGTGTTTAAAACATTATGTAAAGTGTTTTGGCCCACAAGCGTATTTCCGATCACAAAACAGTCATCGGTTTGCCGACTCTGTTGCGATTCCGGACCGAGCACACTTTGACGTATAGATCGACATGCCGTAATTGCCGATGCTGGACCGTACAGCTACCGACAAATATGTGTTTGTTGGGTAATTTATTTAATATATATTTAAGAAACATTTTAATAAATTTAATGTTTTACCACAAAAATGAATAATCAAAGAATATTCTGGAAGAAAACCTATGAAACAGTTATTCGGACTACAGAAATCAAGATAAAAATGTTTAACTACGCTGCAGAGGACATATTTCGATGATTCAGAAACAAAAATCTATTGCAAAGTACGTTGTCAAAAAATGCTCTGTTTGTTGGGTCTTGGCAGTGCTATATACGTAGAATTTCCCACGTAGTTCTGCGCTATAAATTAATGAATTATTCCAAAAAATTCCAGAACTTCACTCCTATTGAAGTTTGAGATTCCAAACATTGAAATTCCTAAACTACGCCTTTTCGCAACGATCGGATACCAAATTCACTAATTTGACGCTTAGTAAAGGTTCACCATCATGGTTAAAAAAAGAAAAAAAAATGAATATATATATACCACCTGTTTTAATTTTTACTGCAATACGTTATAGAAAATTGCACGTATCGAAATGTGCAAGATCTAATCTAAAACCATCAATAATAACTCTCTTTTATTTATAGACTTGTCAGTCATTTATACAACATTTCAAGAACTTTGTTCTGCGTTCTAAACAATGAAACTTACTAGAAAATTCCAGAAAACTTTTCTTATTGAGATATGAGCTTTCACACTTCGCCAATCCTGAATTACAAAATTTTCGACAAATTCGCTTGTCATGTTACCAATTTCTTCGCCAAATCGTCAATGTCGATGTCAAAACCAAAATCTGCGTAAGTAACGAACTTGGAGAATTGGGTTATTAGCGGCGAAATTTGATGAAATATATTTCAAGGCAGCCAGAATTAGTAAACACTTTCCTAATTTTAATAAAGTTAATTGTTTGAAATAACATATCGTTTCTCGCCACTAATTTTCGCCAAAGAGAACAAAACTATACCATCTACACTCGAGTGAATCCCATTAAACTTTAAGCTGCACATTTGCCAATGAGCGAATCTGTAATACGATGTGAATTACTATTTCTGAACAAACTACTCTATTCGTGCTCCACTGTTTGCATAATTCTGTTACGATGACTTTTGCAGTAAGAGTATTTTTTTTTTCTTTCATATGCATTTAGAAATGTTCATGGAATGGAAATTGCCTGTTTATTTACAAACCAGTAACCTGACACAAAAATTTCAATGTTTTCTTAAGAATATGTATATTCTAATAAATGTATAAAGAAGTCATATAATATAGACATATTATTATTATTATTATTAATAATGAATTTCGAAATTTTTTTTTTCTCGTAACAGTGTTTTCACCATTCCCCAAAATTTATATATTATTGGTTAAATCCTACAAAACTATCAGATGATTTTAGTTTTTAGCTACATTATTTATTTATTTAACTAATTTTGTAAAACAAACATAAAAGTTAATATTAATAAATCACAGTAAAATGTATAGTAAATAAGTAGGGAAAATAATTTAATACGTAAACATACTAAATATACCTAAACATATATTTGACATTTGATTGTTTAAAATAAAAAATACATTTTATATTTCACATCTTTATCATTAGTTAATGAAACCTAATTTTTCTACAATTCAAAAATGTAGTTAAACAAATTCAATGTAAATGTAAAAATGTTAATATTGCAAATAAAATATGTGAAACCAACGATTTAAAGCATAAATTGCAATGTTAATGAATATTACATTATCGTTAGTTAATTAATGAATATCCGTTGTAATTGATTTTTGTTTAACAGATTAAAAAAAAAAAAAAAAAAAAAGTACGTGTGGCACTCGAGGACTGCCGCGGTAAAGCTATTGCATAGCATTTTTTATCAACTTATGCAATTATAATTATTTATTTATTTTATTTATGCAGTATTTTTTTTTCTTTGATATTAATTCAAGTTTTTTCTTTGATATTAATTCAAGTTACAGTTTTTGAGCGTGGTGACCGATAAGAAAACAAATTTTTTTCTTTTATTGAATAAATGAGAATATATCCGCAATGAGAATATATCCGCAATGAGAATATATCAAAATTATCCGCAATCGATTTGTAGGTATCGAAAACCTCGATGTACCAAATTTGAATGATCTAACTCTATTTTTTGAGAAAAGGTATTTTAATAGGTTTTTAAAGGCCTGCAAGTCGAATGGGGATATTCAAGTTTTTTCTTTGATATAATTTCAAGTTACACTTTTTGAGCGTGGTGACCGATAAGAAAACAAATTTTAATAGAGAAAAGGTATTTAATAGGTTTTAAAGGCCTGCAAGTCGAATGGGGATATTCAAGTTTTTTCTTTGATATTAATTCAAGTTACACTTTTTGAGCGTGGTGACCGATAAGAAAATAAATTTTAATAGAGAAAAGGTATTTAATAAGCTTTAAAGGCCTGTAAGTCGAATGGGGATATTCAAGTTTTTCCTTTGATATTAATGAATAAGATAAAAATAATAAGAAAACAAATTTTAATAGAGAAAAGGTATTTTAATAGGTTTTAAAGGCCTGCAAGTCGAATGGGGATATTCAAGTTTTTTCTTTGATATTAATTCAAGTTACACTTTTTGAGCGTGGTGACCGATAAGAAAGCAAATTTTAATAGAGAAAAGGTATTTAATAGGTTTTAAAGGCCTGCAAGTCGAATGGGGACATTCAAGTTTTTTCTTTGATATTAATGAATAAGATAACAATAATCATAAGATAACAATAATGATAAGAAAACAAATTTTAATAGAGAAAAGGTATTTTAATAGGTTTTAAAGGCCTGCAAGTCGAATGGGGATATTCAAGTTTTTTCTTTGATATTAATTCAAGTTACTCTTTTTTAGCGTGGTGACCGATATAAAAGAAATTTTAATAGAGAAAAGGTATTTAATAGGTTTTAAAGGCCTGCAAGTCGAATGGGGACATTCAAGGTTTTTCTTTGATATTAATGAATAAGATAACAATAATGATAAGACAACAATAATGATAAGAAAACAAATTTTAATAGAGAAAAGTTTTTTTTAATAGGTTTTAAAGGCCTGCAAGTCGAATGGGGATATTCAAGTTTTTTCTTTGATATTAATTCAAGTTACACTTTTTTAGCGTGGTGACCGATATAAAAGAAATTTTAATAGAGAAAAGGTATTTAATAGGTTTTAAAGGCCTGCAAGTCGAATGGGGATATTCAAGGTTTTTCTTTGATATTAATGAATAAGATAACAATAATGATAAGATAACAATAATGATAAGAAAACAAATTTTAATAGAGAAAAGGTTTTTTTAGTAGGTTTTAAAGGCCTGCAAGTCGAATGGGGATATTCAATTTTTTTCTTTGATATTAATTCAAGTTACACTTTTTGAGCGTGGTGACCGATAAGAAGACAAATTTTAATAGAGAAAAGGTATTTAATAGGTTTTAAAGGCCTGCAAGTCGAATGGGGATATTCAAATTTTTTCTTTGATATTAATGAATAAGATAACAATAATGATAAGATAACAATAATGATAAGAAAACAAATTTTATTAGAGAAAAGGTATTTAATAGGTTTTTAAAGGCCTGTAAGTCGAATGGAGATATTCAAGTTTTATCTTTGATATTAATTCAAGTTACACTTTTTGAGCATGGTGACCGATAAGAAAACAAATTTTAATAGAAAAAAGGTATTTAATATGTTTTAAAGGCCTGCAAGTCGAATGGGGATATTCAAGTTTTTTCTTTGATATTAATTCAAGTTACACTTTTTGAGCGTGGTGACCGATATAAAACAAATTTTAATAGAGAAAAGGTATTTAATATGTTTTAAAGGCCTGCAAGTCGAATGGGGATATTCAAGGTTTTTCTTTGATATTAATGAATAAGATAACAATAATGATAAGATAACAATAATGATAAGAAAATAAATTTTAATAGAGAAAAGCTATTTAATAGGTTTTAAAGGTCTGTAAGTCGAATGGAGATATTCAAGTTTTATCTGATCTACTTTATACACAAATTTTACGCGTACAGCTATTCACTGTTGTACATAGATGATAGATACCTATACACCTATATACTTTCTCACAAACAGCTGCTTATGTATTCGTCCGATTTCGGAGCAGCTCGTCTCGATCTGTGCGAGCTTCGTATAGCCGAAGTCTACCGAACTGTGTTAGGTTTTTTTTTCGTTACGGAATTTTTCGATTCGGCCGCCGCGCTCAAAGCCCGCGATAAAAGCTACACTAAGCGACAAAAAAAAAGCCGCACTTGGATATTTTCCTTTTCGCCTTCTGCAACCGCCAATTTTATCGTTTAAAAAGCAAATTTTCGAACAAATTTTATTATGTTATCCTCCACATACACTTTAGCTTTGAGTCCAGTGTTAAAAGCAAATTGCAATTATCAGGAAAATTGTAATTTTATAAATTATTTCAAAAATAGTAAGAATAAGGCAGTTAACGATGGCACAAAAAGTATTAATTTTTGAAGGAAACTTAAAAAATATTTTAATACGTGAGATGGCAAAATAATTAAATATTAACGAAGTATTGGTAAAATGGATTTTAGCAAGATATAAAATTTTTTGGCCGTTTAAACAGGAAATTTTGTTTTAGGCGGTCATGTCGCTCATCCAAGCGAGATCACCTTAAGTTAAAAAGCCATTACTTATAAAATAGGTTTGTATTACATTTAGAACATAAAAGAGATTAAAAAAAAAAAGTGTTTAGCAGCATAATTTCTTCAACTACAGCGCAGCACCTATCAAACGAAGCAGGTTTAAATGACAGAAAATTTGAAAAAAATCCATTCTTAGTAAAAAAAATTAGGAAAGCAAGACCTCAGATGGCTAAAAAATTAAAAAATGATTAGTTAATTATTGGGCTGAACTGGTTCTCTTTGATGAGTCAAGTTTAACTTATTTCGAGCTAAAGAAAACAAGCAGATCTGACAACGAAAATATGACTGACTTAATGAAAATCGCACTTTTAAAACAGTGACACATTCTCCGTACATTATGGTACGGAGGTGCATAACTTTTCAAACAGTCGGGCAAGTTTTTATTCTCAGGGTATCAATTTACTCGAAATAAAACACAATCTTCATAAAAGTGGTGCCTGACCCCGACTATTTTGGAGGTATCTTGGACATTTCTGCAAACAACATTTCAAGATGATTGCACCTTACTAACACGGCGTCTGTGGTAAGTTTATTCCCTTCTAATTGTCAAAATTTCTTATCCATTCTCATGATAACCTATAATTCTATACGTAATCATATCTTTTTTCACTTTAAGTTAAATCCCACAAAGGATATAGTAGAATTTCTTCTTTACCAGACATGAAAATTGTCCTAATCGCGATCCGCTCGAAAATGTTTCGTCTATAAAAAGGTGGGGGAGAGGGGAGAGGATTCAAAATTTGCAGCCTATAACTCTGCCAGAACTAGAAAAATTTATTTGTGATATTTGGCACATTGAAATTTCTGAGATTTATATTAAAACACTGTATAAAACTATGCCATTTTGCATTAAAGCAGTAATTTCATATAAAGGCGAAATTAACCCAATGCAGAATACATATTTTTAATAAAAAATTGCTTAGATCTAACAAATAAATAGTTTTACTTCATATATTAAAATACAACTTGTTTATTTCATATAATAAATCATAATAGAATACAAAGTGTATGGTTATTACATTATGTTCAAAAAGAAAATTTTATGCAGATTTTTAAAAAGTACCTCGTAGAGTGCAATAAAGCGAATTATTAAATCGAAAATGTACATAGTTATAATTTCATACCTTTGGTATTATGCAAATAAGACAGTTTTATTTGTTTCAAACATTAATTTTAAAGTTATTACAAATTAAAAAGGTATAAGTCATTTTTTCTGCACTGCGGTTTTTTTTTTGTCGCTTAGTGTATACAATAGCTTAAAAACAATGTTTAGATGATTTGTCTCTTTTTATAGTCCTCAATAATCATTATTTTATTTATTATTTTATTTATTTTATTTGTGTGTGTGTGTGGCATTAATGTCATTAACTTAAATCACAATTCATCAATTTTTTTTTTTTTTTTAAGTTGTCATAATCTCTGTTAACTTGCAAATCCTCTAACTTTCCTTAGGCATTAAAAATGTTTCTTAAATGTTTTCCTTTTTTATAAAACTTTCTTCGCAAATTGTTCTTGAATTGTTTAACGGAAAATCCTACTATCAAAAAGTCATTTTATTGATTTTTCTTTCAAACGCTTGACGTGTGTATTTTATTCTGTCTACCAAAGATTATAAAATAAAAGTAAAATAAGACAGGTTTCTTTTTTATAAGCTTTGTTATTTAATTCTAGGATATTTATTTACGAATTGACAACATTATTACCCTTCTGAAGAAAAATATATTATAAAAATATTGCTATTATATTTAAGTTTTAAGCATAATTTTTATTTAAAAGATATTTTTAATTCATCCTTCCTGTGTTAATTATGTAGATACGATTTACAATGATTTAATTTTAACTGAAATTTCGAGACTTGTAAAATATTTCAGAAAAGCAATTACATTAAAATAATAATAACAATAATAATAAACTTGTACTATTAAGTGAGCAATATTTGTATATATATATATATGTATATTTCGCTGTTCTCGAAAACGGTAGTTCGGACAGTCACGTGTTTTAACACAAAGGTGCCCTTCGAAGGATCATTGGGCATATCGAAGTCAGATTTTCGAATTTTTGATTAGTTTTCTTTTAATTAATAAAAATATGAAAATAAAAGTTCCCATTTCTATAATGACGCAGATGAAGAATCTTAGGAGATATTTGATTGGTTTATTTGATTTTCATTGATTTAAGTGTATTTTACATTGAACTACTGCTACGTTATGAGGAATTACAAGATATTTGATTGTTTTTTTTCTATTTTCATTGATATGAGTGTATTTTACATTGAACTACCGCTACGTTATGAGGAATTACGAAAGATTTGATTGGTTTATTTGATTTTTATTGATTTGAGTGTATTTTGCGTTGGACTAGAGCTACGTTAGGAGGAATTACGGGTGATTTGATTGATTTATTTGATTTTCATTGATTTGAGGTAGAGGTGTCCAGTGATTTTTTTTTTTTTTTTTTTTTTTTTTTTTTTTTTTGGTTTTAATATGTTTGACAGTGATTGCTGCGAAAAGGAGTTTCGTGCGTTTTTAGATTCATGCACAGCGAGTAGAGGTGTCCAGTGATGTTTTTTTCTTTTGTTGTTGTTGTTGTTGTTTGTTTTTGTTTCAACATGCGTGATAGTGATTGCCCCGGAACCGAGTTACGTGCGTTTTCAAATTCATGCATAGCGATTGAGGGGTGTCCAGTGATGGTTACTGGTTTAAACAGGCGTGATATGCCGCGAACCCAAGTTTCGTGTGTTCTCAGATTCATGCACAGCGTTGTAGGGCTGTCCAGTGATTTTTTTTTTTTTTTTTTTTGGTTTTCATGTGCGTGAAGTGTACATACGTGCGTTATAGTGACTGCTGCGAAAACGACTTACGTGTGTTCTCTTATTCTACCATTCATCGAATAGTGACTTTTACTGTACGAGTAATAGCTTCAACTGTTTCCAGAATATTCGAAGTATTAACATTTCTATTTGACTGTTTTCGAGAATATTCGTATTAATTATAGTTTTATTGCAAAAATTTGAGAAGTTCAAAAAATGTTTGCTATTGTCAAGGAGATCCCATGCTAAAACTGTGAAGAAAATAGTCGCCAATCGAAATATATTCATTTAAACGTTTCAATTATTTAATTAAAAAGAAATCCTTTAAATATAGTGCCCAGCGAAGCGGGCAAAGTCTGCTAGTAATGATTTAAATGAAGAATTGAAAAATAAGTTATTGATATTTAAACAATTTAATACTAAATAAACTTTTATTTAAAAGTTTGATTTGAGTTATATTTTGTTTATATTTGATTGCTGCGACAAAAAAAAAAAAAAAAAAAAAAAAAAAAAAAAAGAAGAATGGTAACTTTATATGTCATTTATTGTGCTTTTCTGTTATGGTTGTTTGTGTCGATATACATTCAGGTGTCAATGCTCACATTTTGGGAACATTCACTTTTCTTTTTTTTTTTTTTAAACCAAATATTCAATTCATTTTTACAAGATCAATTGTCTTTGAATCTAAAAAAAAATGCAGCGAATTGTGTAAATTTTATATAAAGGACATCTCGAAATTTGTATTTTTTATAGAATTTTAAATATGGGAAATTTCATTTTTTCACCATATTTAATATCTATGGTTATATTTTTTAAAAATAATAAACTAAAAATATTCTATTGGTTTCAATTTTCTTATAACATTGTGTCATACAGCATTCAATCAATGTAAAAAATTTCAACAGTGCGTTCTCAACGAAAGAATAAACAGCTTGTTCCCTTTTTAGGAACATTGTCGCCTTATTTATTTTTTGTCACCATTAAGATTTTTTCGATTCTTCTCTCCCTTTCCTCCCTCACTTTCACGGGCAAAACTGGATACTTGCGCTTTTTTTTTTTCCTTGACTTGACTATGCCGTTATTAGATTAGAAAAATATCTATGGAGAGAAGATTTTTTTTTTTTTCTAGTTTGTTTATTTGCTTCATTGCGTATATTTCAAATTTGAGAAATAAATTGTTAAGAAATTTCTATCTGTGCAACAAGAGCTAGATTTTTTCGAACAGTTAAATTTAGATGAATTTTATGATGATCCAGAAATTATAACTTAGCCCCCAGAACCCATTATAGTGACAGATATATTGACTATAAAAAAGAAAAAGATTTCATCTACATTATAAGACGAATATCCAGAAATAATGCAGATGACTCCGTTCGAGATATTTAGGAACTTTTTCGATGATGAAGTTATTCCAGAAACAGAGCGTTATGCAAATCAAAAGAACAATATCGGATTTACTTTGACAGAAATGGAACTTTGTAGATTCTTGAGGATAATACTATTTTCTAGATTTCATTCACTTCTTCAAGAAGACGTATACTGGTCTAAATCTGATGATGCAGTATTCCTTTTATTCGCAAAAATCTATGAGTTTTCGAAACATTAAAAAAACATTCATCTGTGCAATTTTTTTACGATTCATCTAACTGACAAATTGGCTAAGGTACGCTTATTTATTGGCAAATTTCGCAAAAAAGTTTCAACAGTTTGGGATAATTTCAGAATTTTTGTGCGTCGATGAAGAAATGATATCTTACGGTCATCATTCTGAAAAGATATATATGCGATCGACACCAATAAAATTTGGGCATGAAATGTGGGTTCTTGCATACTCACAAAGATATGCTCTTAATTTACAAGTATACGTTGTTAAAGGTCAGACGACAAGTCTTTGCCTTTAGGAACAAGAGTCTTTTGATTTGTCTGAATGCATTTTATATCCTCCAAAACATGAACTTTATATAGACCTTTTTTTAAGGAATGGTGTATCGAAAAGCCCTTCCACAAATTGAAGGAAACTAAACAAAATACAAATTTAATCTCAACTGTATTCAAAGGACTGTGTAAGTTACTCAAGCATAGACAGAACTCAGACATCTTCTCTACATCCCCAGTCGGACGTCATGGTAGACAGGTTTAACAGCACTATCCTTATTAATTAAACAGAACGATCCTCTTTATGTATCAAGGGGTAGCAAGATTGGGACTTGAAGAAGCTTTTGTTCCTGCTTGCGTATCAAAAGGTTTTCCACGGAACCACTTGCTATATTACTTGCTAGCACAGATAAGTTTTGGGTGTGAATTTCGTCCTCTTTTTTATATCCTGCTTGATTGTCCAGCAGATGCTACTGCATTGCCAGAGGATTACATCCAAGATCTCCAGGTCCGTATTCAAGACGTTCACAACTTTGTTCGAGAGTCAATTCCCATGGCGACAAAAATATTGAAGACTATGTATGACATAAATCCATAGCAAATTTAAAGAATATACATAGCAAATTCAAGAAAGGAGACAGAGTTTTGTTGTGGAGTCTAGTTCGACGTAAAGGACATTCTACTGAGAAGGAATGTATCCTTAAAGCGCATACTCAGAATATTGAGAGAAAAATTACAGAGATACTACTTACATAGGTAATACAAGATAAATCAAATTTATTGGAGGAACCCCACTAGAAAGTCTACATAAAAATAAAATTTCCAAATATTTGGCTCAAAAAGACAAAAAATGCACGTGATTTGACGAGTAACATCCTTTTCACAAAATGTAAGTAATTTTAATGCATTTAAGAATTTATTGCAAAACAAATCGATCTGAATTTAGCGTTACAGTAAATATAGTTTGAAAATAAACAATGAAAGAGTTGCCTGTTTCTTATACAAACTTGTATAGTATATGAATGTTGTCTTTTATTAAAAACGTTTCACACTAGTTATGTAAAAAAAAAAAAAAAAAAAAAAAAAATCTTGCAAGTTTCGAATATTTAAATTGCATGTCAAATACACGTTTAATTTGCACATATATTTAGTATTTTAAATGGTAATTGAAAAAAAAAAAAAAAAAAAAAAAAAAAAAAAAAAAACAGTATTTTGAAAGTTGCAAATATTTATTTTTACTTTTATTTATCGTTTAAAGTGAATTTTACAATTTGAAAAATTAAATGTATTTTCATTTTTTAAAGAAGAAATTACCACATACAATGTTGTTTGGTTACTGCATAAATAATACATAGGAACGGGGGGGGTGAGGGGGGGACACGGTATTCGCAAAAGACTCAAAAAAAGAAAAGAAGAAAAAGCTTTAAAAATTAAGAAGATAAATTAAAGAAATATTAAAAAAAAAGTGTGTGTAAGTTATGGAAAATTTTAAAGCATTTCCGATAATGCATATCCATTAACTGCCGAAATATCGCAAATCTCAATATAAATGTGTATACAATCTATCTGCCTCTTAAAGATGTGAAACATCAAAATAATATATACATCATGCAACTATAAGAAGGCTTTAAATTCCTGGCAAAATGTGAAATGTGGAAAATTATGTTGCAGTTTAAAAAGGGACCAAATGAAGTTTTAATGTATAATTTAATATATAAAATTACGTGAATTGCATAATAGGGTTAAAAAAATAGAAAATGATTATTTATCTGACTAATGATTATTTATCTGACAGAAATACCACATTAGTATGTTATCGCATATTTCATTGACATATGATAGTAGAAGGTAGTATTAAGCGAGCCATTAAGCCCTATGGTTCGACAAAAAGCAAATATATAATGAAAGAGAGAATCAACTGAATGTATGTCACAGAAAATATGAATAATCTGGTGTGTCATTCACACAACTTTCTCTTACCCTGAAATTTAATACTATAAATACAGGTTCGAAATTAAGATGTAACATAACGAGTACTGTTATGTAAACCTATGTTAAAATAATTCAAATTAGGCTTCGGAAGAATTTTATATGATAATTAGTTCTGTGTGAAGGGACTAACGCCCAACTCAACCTCGCGTTTCATTACTACATCTACATTTACATAAAATTTAAATCTGTTATTAAAATTAAAGGTTCACTTAAAAATATTCATACAACTTTCACATGCAACATTCATTGAAACTTATTAGTTCCGATCAAACTTTTCTAGCAACTGATTTATATTAATTTGAAAATACAACTTTTGGATCTTCTAAAATTATTCGTTTTTAAGTTACTCTAAGAGACATAGACAATAATCAAACTTTAAAAAACTTGACTATGGTAATCAGAAAACCTCAAAATCTGTAAATACAAAAACAAGCGATGAATATTTACCTTTAAAACATACATTATTTATCATTTGTCTATGAAGAATTCATTTCCATTCCTGAGCAGCTTTCCTGGACGTGGTAAAATGTTATAATAAAGCATTTCCACTAACAATAAAAAATAATGTTATCGCTTAAATATCTGCAACCCTGTATATCTTTTGAAGAATATGTACAAACCATGTCAAACACCTAAATACAATCCTATAGTAATAATATATGGCACAACCTGATATGCACTTCCATCAATTTTCAGCTATTGTGGTACTATAATCTACTTATTTTGTGTAGCCCTGTAAATTAAGTGAATGTTTTCCCTGCCATATTCTATATAAGGCATGTTTTTATGCATATAAAAAAATATATATATATTCATTTCATTTGGTTTAATGCAGTCTATAAATATTAAACTCTACTTACCTGCAATTTCCCCTATAGATGTATTTGCATATTCTTGAGTGTCCCTGTACACGAACCATTTGCTTCATCTCAACGAAAAGCTTAGTGTAGCATCCTTATATGATACACAATTAGAATACCGATTTTGGAATTACTGCTACTGATTATTCTTGAGATATGCTCATAACACCCATACACAGAGACAGACACACAAACAGACCAACCGCTAAAAACATGATTTTCGGATTCAGGGGACCTCAAAGCGTGAAAGTATAACAAAATCTCACGTTCAAAAATTTGACCATAATTTAATACGTTCTCTAACTTATGGGTAAGAGAAAGTAACTAAAACAATACTTTCTCTACCTTATGGGTAAGAGAAAGTAAATGATAATGTGTGTCACTCACACGACTTTCTCATACTCTGAAATTTAATACTATAAATACAAGTTGGATATTAAGAGGTAAGACAACGAGTACTGTTATGTAAACCTATGTTAAACAATTCAAATTAGGCTTCGAAAGAGTTTTATATGATAATTAGTTCTGTGTGAGGAGGGCTACCGCCTCCTTCAATCCCCCGTTTCATTAATGCACCTACATTTATATAGAATTTAAATCTGTTAATACAATTAAGAGTTCACTTGAAATTTTTCAGAAAATTTTGACATGCAACATATCTTGAAATTTATATATCTTGATCAAACTTTTCCAGCAACTAACTTATATTAACTTTTAAATACAACATCTGTATCTCCTAAATTTATTCGTTTTTATATCACTCTAAGAGAAACAGAAAGAGATCAAACGTTAAAAAACTTGACTGCGGTTATCAGGAAGCCTCAAAACGTGTAAATATGCAAAAAACAAACGATGACTATTTCGCTTAAATACATATAGTATTTATGATATCTCTATGAGGAATTCATTTCAATTCCGAACAGCTTCCTTGGAAATGGTAAAATATTATTGTAAAGCACATCCACTAACAACAAAAAAGAATGTTATTGCTTAAATAATTGCAGCCTGAAATACAGTTCAATCAATTTGCAACTATTGTCGCCCTTTTATCTAGTTCTTTTGTGTAGCCCTGTAAACGAACAGTGAATGATTTCCCTACCATATTCTACATGACACATGTTTTTACGCATATACAAAATATATATTATCGTTTCATTTGGGTTAGAGCAGTCTATAGTTGTTAAACTCTACTTACCAGCACGTTCCCCCATAGACGTAATGTATTTTAAGTCTCTTGGGCATCCCTGTACACGAACCATTTGCTTCATCTCAATGAAAAGCTTAGTGTAGCATCCCTGTATCATACACATTTACAATACCAAGTTTGGTCTTTCTGCTATTAATTGTTTTTGAGCTATGCTGATAACACACACATAGACATACACACAGACAGACAGACAGACACACAGACCATTCGCTAAAAGTATGGTTTTCATATTCAGGGAACCTCAAAATGTATAAATACTCACGATCGAAAATTTCACCCTAAAACAATACTCTACCTTATGGGTAAGAGAACGTATAATGGAAGAAATAAAAAGTACTTTGCTTGGGGGGGGGGGGGGGGATTACATTTTCAGTATCAAAGCGTATGCTCGTGGAAATAAATTTGTTTTTGTGCATTTTTGCTAATCCAAAGACCCGTTTTACTCACCCTTATAATCTATAATTACTATTTAAAATCATAAAAGAGCTTAAAAAATTAATTTCTTTACATTTTTTCTTAAAAATTTGGTTTAAAGTTTGAATAAATTAACATACATGGTTCAAAAATTGTTGTTATACTTTTCTTTCTTTCTTTCTTTTTTAAGTTAAACTTATTTAAATTAATTTGGTACGTAGAATTAGAAAAATGTTATTTGGTAAATTTTATCTAACCGGTGTAATAAAAAGTAAATTTTAATAAAAAAAAATGTGTAAATTTCAAACATTAATGTGCAATCTATATTGAAATTTTAGAGTTAAATTTAAGTTTGAAATAATTTTTATCGATTTAAATTTTGATCTATATTACTCGTTGTGAAATCGGTATTTTACAAAAACACAAAATAGCGTGCTGATAAGTAATTGCCGTTTACCATTGTTACATTTTCAAACAGTTGTGCACTTTCTTTTTAATTTATTACATTATATAAATAAATCTCGTTCTGTATTTCTTTAAGCCTTAATATTTAAAGATCAAGTAAAACTTAAGCTTAGTTTAAGTATTTGACGTCAAACTAAAGGTTATATTTTGATTGCACTGCTCGGAATGAAAATTGCCTCTGACACCAATTCAGCATATTCTTATGTAAAATGACATCCTGAATCCGAATATGACCACCATTTTGCCCAATCACCCCTCGTTTTCTACCCCTTTCCTCATTTTTGTCATTTTTTGGTAATTTTATACCCATCAGTTTGAATTGGAAAGGTACAATGATTATTTTAACCGTTAAATATATTCTGACCTGATGAGCTACAGACGTAGAAAGTTCTAAAACACGAGCAATTGCAGTAAGGAGGAAATTTGAGGGGATTTGTGCCTAGAACACAAAAGAAAATCAATAAAAACAATCAGTTTCTGTTTATTTATTTTTTTTTCGCCATATTTCTCTTATTTTTTACGTATTCCAGATTCCAGTTCATGCCATTTTCTTACAAAAACGCCCCAAATAGTAAAAATTATACAGAATTTTTTTTTTTTTAAATGTTGTTGAGTGGAGTAAATTTTCAAAGCCCTCGCAAGAAAGTTTGACTGATTCAGTGTACGACGTTTACTTTCAATAATTCCCACGTTAAATGTGTTGGGCAGTAAACAGTTAAATGTGTTGGTGAGCCATGGCAGCAAAACATGAACAGTGAAATCGCCTGCTTTGACACGTGTTAAAGGTCATTGCTCTTATCATTGCTGTCGTCAGTATTTATCTACCTTTAGTACACGTTTTGTGATCAGAGGGTGAACTTTATGGTGTTCTCGACGTTTGTGATCTTTAACACGCGTCAAAGGAGGATATTTTACTATTCATGTTTTACTGCTCAAAGAATGTAACATGGGAGTTATTGAAAGCAAATGTCGTACAGTGAATCGGTCAAACTTTGTTTCACGGGTTTTGAGACTTTACTCCACTCACCAAACTTTTGAAAAAAAAAAATCCATTGTATTTTTCATTATTATTATTATTTGGGGTGTTTTGGTAAGATGGGAAACGTTGTAATATGTAAAAAATAAGAGTAATAATGCGAAAAAAAAAATAAACAGAAACTGATTGTTTTTATTGATTTTCTTTTGTTTTCTGGGCACAAATCCCCTCAAATTTCATCCTTACTACAAATGTTCGTGTTTTAGAACTTTCTACCTATGCAGCTCCTCAGGTCAGAAGATATTTAACGGTTAAAATAATCATCGTTCCTCCAAACCAAACTGATGGGTATAAAATTACCAAACTTTGATAAAAACTAGGGAAGGGTGTATATAGAAAACGGTGGGTGTTTGGGGAAAATGGTGGTCATATTTCGATTCAGGAAGTCATTTTACAAAAGAATCTGCAAGAATAGTATCAATCTCGAACTTTTATTTATTTGTTTATTTTATTTTATTATTTTGCAGAGCAGTGTTGTTAGGTTTTCTTCTAAATATATATGTCAAAATTGTAGTCATGAAAGTGCATTTATTTAAAGTAAAATTTTTAAAAATAGTTTAGTATGAAGAGTATGGAAAACGTATTTCTGTAATGAATATTCATCAAAATTTTGCATCAGTTTTTATTGTGTCGACAACGAGCGATACATAGCCAAGAATCGGGCATTTTAAATATTTTTTTTTGCGGAAATTTTACAGTGATTCCAACGGATTTTTTTATAAACATACATAACCTCATGAAGAGCGTATTCTGTCAATAAATAAAAAATAAATAAATAAATAAAAATGCGTATGCGTCTATGGAGACCTTCCTTGTAAGCTACAGTCAATTTGGGTCCCTATACAGTCCTAAGAAATGTGAATGACATCGTCATTCGGATTGCTAAAATACCTTCATCAAAAATGTATTATTATAGGTTAGCCTCATATCATGGTTATCAATACTTCTTAATTTATATATGCGTAATGCAAATTATTGTATATAATATACATATTCGTAAATAGTGTAAACAATATATATACTTTATTTTGCAATTTATATCGTAAATTTATTTCTGCATGCTATATATATAGAAAGAGTTGTACTGCCCGTGACGTAGTTCCCTTGGGTGAGAACAATATTATGAAATTGAAAATAATAAACTTTATGTAATTTGATGGCTTAGTCTGGTTATGAAATGTTTTTGTAGCGCTTCTGCTTCAAAATGTCATTAAAATAGCCTTTTTTTCTATTTAAAAAAAAAAAAAAAAAAAAAAAAAAAGGTACAGATTTTTACCAGTGATTTTGACGAGCTTATTGCCCCTTGGCGGAATTGCAGAAAAAATCCTTATTATTGTTAAATCTATTATATAAGCTTTAAATCGGATATTTCTTGAAAAAACTTAAAAATTCTGGAAAATTTGCTAGACTATAAATAAGACTTCATTGCGGTCGTCAACAGTTTAGGTAAAGTCAAGCTTTTGCTTTGTTAAGAGCTCTATTTCACTGAATCTCTACTATTGTATACTGCGTATGTTTTGTGTGTTATGCTTATGGTACAGTTTATGCTTTGGTTTTTGTGTTGTCAGCTATTATTTTGACCGTGTTTTCTGGTTTAATTGAAGTTGATACTTGGTTGACAGTTTTGTAATCTTCTTGAACATTTTGTAACTAAATTTTAAGCTTCTTCAAGATCGGTAATTTAGTCACGGGCAATTCAAGAACTGAGTACGCAACAATATATATATATTGCATTTTTAAATTCCGCAATTAGATTTTTAATTCCATTAAAATTTCCAATACTATGTCTCACTAATTACAAATAATATTTGATAATGAAAGGAAAAAAGAATAATACTATTAAAAATTAAGTTTTAAAAATAATAATTCTCAAATACTGTTTAAGTCGGTTAGTTTATATATATATATATATATATATATATATATATATATATATATATATATTTATATATATATATATGATATTAAAAGAAATTTATATACTCTACTATTGAATTACACTAACAATACAAGTTTTTTTTTTTTTTTTTTTTTTTTATGGATACTAAATCAACGAATTAATAATGTTGTCTTTTACATGTTCAAGATGATAAATACAGAGCTTTTGAATCTAACTTTTTACATTTACATGCTATGAAGAAAAATCATAATAATTTTAAACCAAAGAAAAAAATCAAATATTTGATTCAGAACGATTCAATATAGACATATTATCAATCAACTCTAGTTGGAAATCCTAAAATAATAATAATAATAATAATAATAATAATAATAATAATAATAATCTCTAATCCCAAGCTTATATCAAGTGATTGCTAAAACTTAATTTCCAACTTTTCTTTGCACTAATCATACGAATATTTAACTACTTTTTACCCTTCGTATACTATTTTTTTTAATCAAATTTATGATTTTTAGCTCAACTCGATTTCTTTGCAACTCCTGATTTACGAATTTCCCAAGAAAACACTTTGACGCTTCACACAATTTCCTCTCATTAGTTTCTGCGTATATAGGTGTGTTTAGAAAATACAGTCGTGAGCAGCACTGCAAAATCAAAATCGGTAGTGCAAGAATTAATACTTAATGACCAGTATTTTTTGTTATACCATACCATTTATGAAATTTCATCAAATCACTTAAAGCTGTCATTTTCAGCAACACAAGATTACAGCCTTTTCAGATTGTTCATATATCTGTGTACAACCTTTTTCTAAGCATATATGAATGACGTGGCACATAACTGAAAGTTTTACAGAATTGTTTCATTCTAAATCACCAGAATTCTTCTTCACATAGCACTGACAAATTGGTGTTGAACAGAATATTGCCCTATCCATGCAATGCTCTAATACACATTTACAGTTTACAAATTAGTATAAGTTGTATCTCTGTGATTATCTAGCCTGTTGTTTTCTTTATGATCAAGTAAAAGATTCTTAACTTTCAAGGATTGTTGCAGACATTAAAGGACTAAGGCTAAGAAAAAAGCCCTTTTAATCCGTTTAATTAAATTCAATTCTTAAACTATATTATTGCGAATTATAAAGTTTGCATCACTGGTGCAAAGACAATATATTGGTTATAAGCTTTTGTTTGCTTGTTTGTTTATTACATATACATATACATCAGATTTCTATGCTTGGCTTGTAGTCCACTTGTAAATCTTAGTCAGGTAATTACAGATAGCACATGGCAGAATTAAAATACGAAGAAATGGAAAAACACCCAGGACCAGCGAGGGAATCGAACCCGCTCTCCTACTTATAAGCTCTTAAAAAATGAATCATCGAAAGATACGTATTTTCAAAACAAATGCCACGCCGTGAAAAATGTAAACAATGTGATTATATTTATCTATCCGATATTTTAATAGAATACGATTTCTTAAGATTTAACTTTAACTTTATATCCTGTAATAAGTTATTCTTAGTTTTGTATTTTATTTTATTTCATTCCGCTAATAACAATCCAAATAAGCACTCTACATTTATGTTTGAAATTTGACAAACATTATGAAGTATTATTATTGAAAATTTATAGCGTTATTTTTTTTAACTATAATTTGAGGAAGCATCTCAAAAATAATGAATTTACCAAACGCAATTCAGTTTCTTTCTTTCTTTCTTTCTTTTTTTTTTATTTAATGTTAGAAAATATTTGTTTTACGCGATGTTTTAATCGATATAATATTAATTTTAAATACAGTAATAAAACAAAATAATAATTTACACTGTATTTTAAATATGAACTATCTCTTAAAAATGTAAGAAACATAAAAATAAAAAGCACTTTAAATTAGGAAAGAACTTTCGTTAAAAGTTTGCATCGATTAAAAGAGAGTAAAATCGCTTTTGAAATCACTTTTAATATTTTTTTCCTTCTGCACAGACCAATTATAATTTTAAAGTTTTTGATTTTTTTCTCCTTCTTTAAAAAAGTACTGATAATTAGTTAGAGAAAGTTTTTTCAAATTTTTAACGGTCTATTACATTTATTATTTTTTTTTTTTTACTTTATTTTACATTTTACATTACCTAGGTTTCCCGAATTAAAATGTATATGATGACATTTATATTTTTTGTACTCAGGATATAAAATGTAAAAAAAAAAAAAAAAAAAAAAAAAAAAAAAAAAAAAACCATAATAATAATAATAAAATAAATGTAAATAAATAGAAATATCGCACTTAAAAAATCAGGATTATTTTACCCTAATTACTTATAATTAAAAATGTAATATAAAAGTGAATATAAAAGTTTAAATAATCGATAGTTTTGAATTCCCTGGTGTCTTCTACAATATTTTTCCTCAGAGTTTTACATAGTTCTGAAAATTCAACTTTTGCAGTGATATTTTCCTTCTCTTTTACATTAGCCATCGAGTCTCTTCCGAGATTCTTTTAGGTTTATCTTCATCTGAACCAACACTATTTTTGCTGATTCCAGGACAACATTGACAAAATTCAAAGTAAATTCATTGATGTCTTCACTATCCTCAAGTAACTGAATTCTGTTCTTTAGTTTAAGCTGGAAATCTTGTTTTTTAGCTTGTAGAAGCTGTGGCTGAATTCTTTTGTTAAGAATTTGCAACAGAGTCTGTTTTTTTTCCAATGCAACCTAGAATTTTAGCGCTTAATAATAATAATAATAATAAAAATAATAAATAAAATAAAATAAAATAAAGAGTCTCAGGGTACATAGGGCGGGGGGGGGATGAACATTGAAATATCAATTGGAAACGGAGGTCTATCCCCATTTTTATCTAAAGGTCTCTTCAAGATAAAAATTTTGGCAAAATTACATTTGCCCTACTCTGCATTTAAAGCATTTATGACGGATTAAAATTTTCTTTTAAAAATCTACCCTTTTCCCACGGAATCTTGAGAAAAAAAACTTGTTGAAAAAAAAAATGCTTAATCAGTTTGAGAAAGACTTTATATGTGTTTAAAAAAAAAGTAGAGCTGGCGAGAAATAGGGTTTCTAGAGCGGTCCAAATTTTAAATTTCAAACGGGAAGCAGTTCTCTGTTTATTCTTTGTATTTTTTTTTTCCTAAATAACCATATTTTAAGTGTTTTCTGTCTTACCATGTTTCTTATGAGATTAAATATACTGCAAATAATACCAATCTCTTATCTGTATTTCGAGATTACGTAGGAATTTTTGCAAACAATAGAAAAGATTGCTCCGTGAAATTAAAAAAAAAAAAAAAAAAAAACAATAAAAGGATTGCTCTTACAACAATGAACCTATGAACAACCACATTTGACATAATAAAATTAGCGTGCTTGAAATAGGATGTTATTGAGAAATAAGTAAAAAACATTGTAAAAAAAAAAAAAAAATTATAAATTGCGAAAAACTTGCAAGTATTATTTCGGGTCGAAAGAAAACATGACCTTTTTATCAATCGAAAAAACTAAGCACGTGTCTTGCAAAAAAAGCAGGAAGACACCAAACCTTTCAAAAGTTTTTTTTTTTTTTTTTTTTTTTTTTTTTTTACTTATTAATTATAAACGCCAGTCTTATGGTGCATTTTTATTTTATTTTATTTTTATTTTTATTTTTATTTTTTTATATATCTAAGGAGATTAATTTTAAAATTTCAAATGATAGGTGTTTGCCACCTCTTTGAATGGTCTTTGAAATAAAATCATTTAAAAAAGCCTTGTGGTATTTTTTTTAAGAATTTACGAATGATAAAAGTGTTATTTATTTATTTATTTATATTTTTCGAATCGTAAGAAATGGCTCCGAATTTTCGAAATTTGCAAATTAATTTGAATCTTTAAAAGCTAGGAAACACCCTCTTCTTTGAGATTTCAAAGTTTGCCTTTTGTTCCACTGTGCCACTACAGCCCCAATTTTTTTAAATCAAAACTCCCCATTATTATGATGTAATAAGTTTTATATTACTTTTTTTTTTTTTTTTTTTTTTTTGAGATATTCCTCTGTGTGCCTGAAATCAGGGTTGGTAATCCACGTACTTTTGAGAATGAAATCATTCCGCCCTTTTCGCTGCTACTATTTTTATAGAATAATATCTATCGAATGTAATCACGACACATTGCTATAAAAATAAAATAAATAGTTCTGCGTGAAAAAAATGGTAGTGCAAAAGCGGAAATATTTCGTCCCTTAAAGTGTCCTGTCAAACTGACGTACGACCCCCGCTGAAACATAGGGCAGAGAGTGCGACTTTTCTTGTGAAATGTTTAATCATATATAATATCCTTTAAAATAATTCTAAAAAAATATATATGCATTTAAAATGTTTGTTATGAGTATACATTTCCAATGAGCTTAAAAAAAAAAAAAAAAAAAAAAAAAAAAAAAAATCTGTTTGAAATTTCCATGTTCCAGGTCATTCTGCGATGGCCTTTTTCTCCTCCATCTTCTATTTTATCAAACAAATAAAATCTCTGTGAAACTGATTGATTTCATTCTTTCTTTCTTTTTAATTTTAATTTTAATTTTTCTTTTGATTTTATTTTTTATTACAATTTTCATAACTTACAAGGTTTTGTCAAGATACCATTGAAGGGGAAGGGACTTTAAACGATAACTTTTATTGAAGGTAACTTACTAAAATATATTAATAGAACAATTTTTTTTTTCAAAATGATTGTCTTGAAGATATCTTACGAGCAAGCTACTAAAAGATCCCACTCCCTATTTGTAATTTTAAAATTTGTCCTTCTGTGCCCCCTCAGATCCATTATTATTATCATCATCATTATTATCATTATTATTATTATTATTAAAAGAAATCCCCCTGAAATTCACTGATACATGTTTCTCGGTTTTTAAATTCTGACCCGTTCCCAAATTAATTGAGTAGAGTGAGACATTTGACGGTACATGCCGACTTCTATTTTTATTATTTATTTATGTATTGTTTATATTAGCCATTAATTAAAGATTTAATCCAATTTGAAATGTTAATTAATAAATATTCAGTCTTTTCAATGCTATTCGGTATTCGAAAACTATTATAATTCAAATTTCTTAATACAGTTCATATGTTTGAAATTTCAATATATATTTTTGATACCATTATATAATATGACTTCTATTCCTTTAAACAACAGATATATTAGTTTCTCCAACAATTCCTCTTGTGAATAATTTAATTAAACCCAGAGTTTAAATGCGTACATCTGGAAAACCATTGTTTCACAGCATATCTATTTGCTGAAAGTAATATGTTTTATTAATAAAAGTCATTCATAAAACAGGTTAAAAAAATGAATACATGAAATTTGCTATTTAATTAAATTTACTGCAACGACATTATCTAAATAACTCATTAATACCTGATTCAACAAATCTTTTGACAAATCCCACACTTGTCAATATTATTACTATTTTAAACTCCTTTGCTTTCCAACCATTTTTTTTTAAATTATTATTATTATTTAATTAAAGTTATATGGTTATTTCTTTTGCATACATGTTTTTTTTTATAACCAAATTCGGCAAAGAATATTTATCTAAAGAAACATTAAAGTAAAAATAAATACAATAATTTAATTATCACATAAATCTGCATATTTATTCGATTTAAAATTTATCAATTGCTTAATTCACTTTATTTGCAAGTTTAATTTTTTCTTTATATTTCATTATGTATATTTATATCTAAGAAAAACTATATGGTTATATGCTATAAAATGATTTAAATCATGCATTCATTATTATTATTATTATTATTATTATTATTATTATTTGATGCGTGTTTGAATCGTGAGGAAAAAACTATGTTTATACTACATTTTGTTTCTTTTGTATTGTGGTTTATCGTTGGACGATAATTTTTAAGAAGTTAAACATACGTAAGTTCGGTTTCTCATCTTAAAATACACTTAATCTCATTATTATTATTAAAATCGTTAAAAGAGTTCCTGATAAGTCAAGAAAAATGTCCTAATTTACCTCCATGTATTTAAAAATTGTAAATTTAAGTAAATTTAACTTTACAAAAAATCCGACATTGAATGTAATTAAACATCATTTTGAATGAAATGCCTAAAATTCAGTTCAAAGAAAGCTATCTGTATGTTACAAAATTTCAATGAACGACAAACCCTAAATTTCCTGCCTTTAACTAATCTTAAACTGAATGTATGAAAGTCAAGGATCCTAATTAACCTAGAATCATTGTTCTTAAATTAGAGCAGGAGACAGTCAGAAGACTCAGATTTAACAGACATCCATCTTTATTTTAGCTTTAAAATAAAGAGGGTCGTAGGGATAGGAAAGAACTCACTAAGTAAACTTAAACAAAGTAATTTAGACTATCATAAAATTAGCTCACCGCTTGCAGCTTGAAAATATAATGGTCAAAATGCTGAAAAATTTTCAGAGAGCAAAGAATATCACTTTTTCTTCTATAACAATCTCCGAGAAGATGCTTCGTCACGTTATATCACCAGCAATAACACATCAAAACATTAGTTACCAACAACACATATAACGTATCACCAACAGCACATCCAACAAAACAATCATCAACACAATTATCAACACCACTATGTGTTCCATTAAGTGCTTTATTTAAAGTCCTCAAAATAAGAAAATACGATTCACTTTATTTTACCAAACTACTTCTTTAACCCTTTTAGGGGCAAGCAAGTTTTCTTCATTTAAAATCAAGAACCACCAGACAACACCAACAATATTAAAAAGAAAAAAAAAATAACAGTAGAAGCTTTTTATTGCGGAGCCCTGAAAAGCATAAAATAAAAATTTATTCTTGCAAAGCCATGCTCTAAAGAAATGAAAGTTTCAACACTAAGAATATTTTTGAGAAAAATATAGATATTTCACTTTTGCCAGAGATGAAAATTTTTAAATATTCGAAATATTTTAAAAAGCTATCGAGACCAGTATTCTTAGCCATTCGTTTCTACATAGGGTAGGCTGATCTAAGAGTACGCACTTAAGGTTCAAACTGTTACAAAATAAAAACATATAATTCCAGATAACCAGCATAACTTTTATTTTGTTCTTCATTAACACATCTTTCATAAAATAACGTAAAACGTAACAAAACCAAATCTTTGGAAAAATTAAACAAGAAAGAAAAATCATGCAAAACAAATTGATTAGTAACACTTTAAAACTGTACGTAATTGTTGTATCGAATAACTTTTAATATTCTTTGCCTATGATATCACACAACAGACAGAAGGACTGAAAAATATACAGATACACTAACTGATTTTAAAATTACTCTTAGGCATTTCGGAAAGTGTTAAAAAGGCTTAACGAAAAAGAAAATGCAGCTATTAGATTATAATTACAGCTTTTGATCTCTCTCAATATTTTAGTGTAGCCCTGTAAATCAGAAAGATAATCGTATCATATTCTATACAAAACAATATTTTAGAATATTAACAATACATTTCAATATTCTTATGATTTTTACAGCAGAAAGATTTTTAAATAATTTTCTAAAAATTCTGTCCTAAAACGTAATGCATTGCCTTTTTTCTGTTGTTGTTGTTGTTGTTGTTGTCCCTGTAAACAAACTAATTGTACAGGACCAATTAATGTCATTTTAAATAGGGAACATTCTATAGGGAAAATATTTACAAAAAAAAAAAAAAAAAAACACTCATAGAACACAATGCTTTCGAATGCTTTTGGGTGTCCCTGTACACAAACCAGAAGAGATATTCCCTCCATTTTCAACATGGAACATCCGATAGTGAACTTCAATGAAATATATCAGTTTCGAGAAATTCCATAAATATTTACAGGAGTTAGAGCGCGGCCAGACAGACAGACAGACAAATTGACAGATACAAAAACTGAAATCATATTCACACTTAAAAATGTTAGAAAGTGTTAAAAACGCTTAATTTAAACGAAAGGACAATTCTAGCAATTTTTTATTAATAGCTCTTAATATAAATGGATATTTTTGTGTCACCCTGTAAATATAATGCTAATCATGCTATATTCTATTCAAAGCATTTTTTTGCTCATATAAATAACATATTTCAATTTCCTAAAACTTTGTGGAAAGTAAAGTTATTAAAATTTGATTTATAGAAATATATCTCATAGAACGCAATGCTTTGGAATACTTTTAAATGTCCCTGTACATAAATCGGTGGTGGTATTTCCTCCATTTTATACAGGAAACATCCAATGGTGAACTTAAATAACATATTTCAATTTCATTCAGATTTGTCTACAGTAAAGGTATGAAAATAAGGTTTATAGAAATACCTCTCATAGAACACAATGCTTTGAAATACTTTCGCGTGCCCCTGTACACAAACCAGTAGAAGTATAAACTCCATTTTCAATAGGGAACATCCGATAGTGAAATGGAATAACATATATCAGTTTCAAGAAATTCCATAAATATTTACGGGAGTTAGAGCTCGGACAGACAGACAGGCAGATACACAAAACTGAAATCATATTCACACTTAAAAAATGTTAGAGAGTGTTAACAACGCTTAATGTAAACAAAAGTACAATTCTAGCAAATTTTTATTCATAGCTCTTAATATAAATGGATATTTTTGCGTCATCCTGTAAATCTAATGCTAACCATGCTATATTCTATGAAAGCATTTTTTGCGCATATAAATAACATATTTCAATTTTCTAAAACTTTGTGGAAAGTAAAGTTATTAAAATTTGATTTATAGAAATATAAGAACGCAACGCTTTGGAATACTTTTAAGTGTCCCAGTATATAAACTGGTGATGGTATTTCCTCCATTTTATACAGGAAACATCCAATAGTGAACTTGAATAACATATTTCAATTTCTTTCAGATATGTGTACAGTAAAGGTATGAAAATACGGTTTATAGAAATACCTCTTATAGAACGCAATGCTTTGAAATACTTTCGAGTGTCCCTGTACACAAACCAGTAGAAACATAAACTCCATTGTCAATAGGGAACGTCCGATAGTGATCTTTAATAACATATTTCAATTTCATTAAGGTATGTCTACAGTAAAGATATAAAAATATGGTTTATAAAAATGCCTCTCATAGAACACAATGCTTTGAAATACTTTCAGGTGTCCCTGTACACAAACCAGTAGAGGTATTAACTCCATTTTCAATAAGGAACGTCCGATAGTGAACTTGAATAACATACTTCAATTTCATTAAGATATGTCTACAGTAAAGGTATGAAAATATGGTTTATAGAAATACCTCTCCTAGAACACAATGCTTTGAAATACTTTCGAGTGTCCCTGTACGCAAACCAGTAGATGTGTAAACTCCATTTTCAATAGGGAATGTCCGACAGTGATCTTGAATAACATATTTCAATTTCATTAAACTATGTCTACAGCAAAGGTATAAAATAATGGTTTATAGAAATACCTCTCATAGAACATAATGCTTTGAAATACTTTCAGGTGTCTCTGTACACAAACCAGTAGAGGTATTAACTCCATTTTCAATAGGGAACGTCCGATAGTGAACTTGAATAACATACTTCAATTTCATTAAGATATGTCTACAGTAAAGGTATGAAATTATGGTTTATAGAAATACCTCTCATAGACCACAATGCTTTGAAATACTTTCGGGTATCCCTGTACACAAACCAGTAGAGGTATAAACTCCATTTTCAATAGGGAACGCCCGATAGTGAACTTGAATAACATATATCAGTTTCAAGAAATTCCATAAATATTTACGGGAGTTAGAGCGCGGACAGACAGACGGACAGACGGACAGACGGACAGACAGACAGACGGACAGAAAAACCGAAGTCATAAACACTTTTCAACCTTGTTGGAAAGTGTTAAAAATAACAAAATTAAGAGTGCGTACTCTTACAAGTGCTGTTGGATAAGAGTACGCATATGAATTAATAAGGGTTCGCATGAAAAATGATATGAAATTTCGTGCCTACTTTACTTGTAGTGGTTACAAATAAATTTATTTCTCCTTCATAGCTCGTATAAGCTTCATGACACCACTCTTCATATTTCGAGCATCCTATCCAGTCTTCGTCTGGGGGGTCTAACTATACTTCACCAAATGGTGGACATTTCCATGTTTTCTTTTTGGGTGTCTTCTTTGAAACTTGAAACATTTTTTTGGCCCCTTCAGTAGTCGTTTTTAAAATTATTTTTGTTTTTTTTTCCTTTCGTAACTGTTTAGAGGCTGAAGCCGCTTCGAGAGTCAACGTGTAAACTTCGAGAGCCAACTTGAACTCACTCAAAATGTCTGATTTTGTTGTTTTGAGGTTAGATCGTGGGAACAATTCAGCTTATGGTAGTGGGACTATATTTGCAAGCGTTGCGTGAGGCGATTTAATTCATTTGATTTTAATGAAGGCAGGTTGTGTATACGCTATTTCTCTCAAAATATTTCGACAATCTTTAAATGGCGTGTTCTCACCCTGCAATTTGCTCGATATTTCATTTGTTCTGCATGAAGACAGCGATGAATTTCCCGGTACATTGCTGTTACTAGCTGGAACAGTAATTTCCTTTGATGTTTCATTGACAGTCTGCTCTGCTCCTGATTGGACTTTTCAATCCCCCTTAAGTTTCCAGCTTGATGTTGCTCTATCACCAAATTAGTCCGATTCCCATTATCGTCACCAACGACGTCAGCCACGGAAGATGTAGTGTTTTCCTCACAATCAAAGTTTTATACTGGATCATGAACTAGATGGAAATTTTGTTCATCTCTAGTTTCCTGCAAGTGCCTTGCTGTTAATGCACGTTTATAAATCGCCTTCTCCAAAAATGTCTGGATTTGATAGTTGTATACCTGATACCTTGAAACTTTGTATGGCATCTGCAGAAGTAGCTGCTTTAAGAAAAGCCGGAGTCAAAATTTCAGCAATTTGGTAAATTGTTATCCCTCGACCAGAATGATTACTCGTACATTTTTCACATTCCAATGCGTAACAAATTTTAAGGCCATTATGGATGCAGCGATCAAGTGGCTGAGTTTTGTAGCTGCTGTGCGATGATTCTGTAAAAGCGTGAATGTGGTTAGCCCGGAAGAAATTGATGCCTGTAAGGTGCATTGTGACTTGTGGTTTTCTAATATCAATAGTACATGGATTGTCTTTGCTAGACCTTGCCTGATATTTAAAATGAGATAACCAGTCCCCAAACAAAGCGATATTGATGTAGCCCGTGTTTGACACCATTTCTATAGAAGCACGCGAAGCCCCATCCAGAAATTCGAACTTCATGCGTTTGCGAGAAAATATGAATGTTGGTGGAATAAAATTCCCAGAAGCATTGACTATATTTACGAGTGTTACGTTGATACTACGTTCAGCAGTGGAAATATTATTGATGCAGTATTCCGCTTTGTTCAAATTACCTTTGGTGGTTTGTTTGACAGCGTGGAGAACCCAGTCTCGTCCATATTGTAAATTGCGTGAGGAGTTAACTTGTAGGTATCACAAAACTTCGTAAGATTTTCAAAGTAGCGATCGCATTGAGGCTTATTAAAGCCTATCGCTCGAGAAACACTTCTAGAGGTTGTCTTGAACAACGACAATTCTGGATGTCTTTTCATAAATAGCCGAAGCCACTTCATACCATCGATTTCTTTTCTTTAATATAGCGATGTTGCAATCCATTAATCTCTGTAAAACTAAAAGCAACTTCTCATATTTCTGCACTGGTTAGTCCGTGCAACATGCTATCTACTTTTTTTGATGTGATCACATAGTTCTATTTTCGTTTCTGGAGAAAGAGTTTGAAAGTATCTGCCCAAATTTCTGGCTGGAAATGATATTTTCAATCCATTCACAAAGCTGCTTCATGCATTCCTATGATTTAGATATCACTCTCTTAATTTCACCTGCCTCAATGCGTGTTTTTACTTCCAGCCATTGTTCTGAAGTGCAAAAATTTCTTTGAGTACTTCTTTTTCGCCTAGACACCCTGTTGAAAGAGAGAAAAAAAAGATTAAGATGCGTGTAGTAGCTATTTTAAAAGATTGCGTGTAAGAGAACGCGCGTAATCTTGTAACATACACAAGTGCGTACTCTTGCACACACTGACTATTATATAATCAAACGAAGTGCAACGCAGTTTATTGACATGGACCAAAATCACTCTCGCTCTGAGGCTTAGGTTAGTTTCTTGCAGATCGAACCGCATATATTTTTCTTTTTAAATATCTGTATTTTTATTACAATATTACTTCCAAAATGATATAAATATTTAAGAAAATAGGTAAAAATATTTAAACATACGTAATTTCTTTGTTTTTGTAGGTTTATATATATATATATATATATTTCGCACAGCACCTTCCATTAGCTTGCACTTTAAAATAACACTGAACTTAGACGTATATCACAAACAACTTCATGGCGGTTGGGGTTGTGTACTCTTATCGGATATGTACACTTGGACCAACCTAACCTAAGTGCTTGTTAATCCATAAATTCCAAAGGCCTCAAAAGATTTTAAAAATATTTTGAATATTTAAAAATTTTCATGTCTGGCAAAAGTGAAATATCGATATTTTTCTCTAAAATTTTCTTAGTGTTGAAACTTTCATTTATTTGTACCATGTTTTGAAAGAATTAATTTTTATTTTATGCTTTCCAGGCCTCCACAATAAATAGCTTCTACTGTTATTATTATTTTTTTTTAACTTAAATTTTTATTATCTTCTTTTTAGTTGTAAAAATGCTTTAAAAAAATGAATCAAAGGATTATGTGTAGACTGTGAGAGATTTTCTTTTAACAATCTTCTTGCAGTAAGTGCATAATCCCAGGAGACTTTGTAGTTGATGTACATTTTCAGGGCGACTCCAGTTCTCTACTGCAGAGACCTTCTCGGATCAGTTCTCACACCTTCAGCAGAGAAGATATGGCCGAGATAACTAACTTCCCGACGGAACAACTTGCACTTGCTAGGTTCAATTTAAGATTAGCCATACTTTTTAAAGCACATTATAAATGTTTCTTAAATAATCTGCAAAGATACGTCCCACAATGATAATATCATTTAAGTACACCATGTTTTTAAAAGCTTAGAAGACTTAGATTCGGTTGATTGCGTGCGCCGGTTAATGCATATAAAATGTGTGCCGGTTGCTAAAATCTAATCCTTCTTCACAATCTTTACTTTATTACTTATACTGGCGACTCTCACAGAAATACTGCTCTTTGAAAGTTAAACCAGAGATGAAGCCACCAAAACTCTTCTCAGGCTATTGTCTGGATTCGGGTATTCAATCAGCTCATAGCGGAGTATTATTCTTTGGGAGGTGTCCCGGAAACTATTGTCTCTGTGTGGAAGGATGAAAGTTTCGGATCTGGCTGCTATATGACAAATTTGCTGAATGTCTGTATTTTCAATGTTAAACACAGCTATGTCTTCTGAACTTGAATGTAGTTCATTATTCTTAAAATATAATTTTAAGTTATACTTTCTGAGGAAATCAAGTCCAAGGATTGGATCCCTTATGTCAGTTACATATGCCATATGATGGTAAATGGAATTTTCAAATGTGATGGTCAAGCTCATTTTCCAATAGATTTTGATTTCATCACCGGTCACTGTCTGGAGTTTAATGCAGGGCGGAGTTCAGATAATATTTTGTTTAAGTTCTTTTGCTGCAATCTTTATAACGAGGCGATGTTTACGTTGGCTACAGTATCCAGAATCATACTGCAAGATCTGTTGTTAACCTGATCATAAATCGCCGCCACTCATCGATGAAAAATATAGAACACTGTGAATTGGGGCTCTTCAATTTCGGGAAACATCCGCCCCGCGAGATTACCTCTTTTTAGTTTCCCTGCAGTGATAGTGAAGCCACGTTATTTTCTTTAGTTTGTCGTATGGGGTAGTTTCGCTTCACATGTCCATCTCCTCCACCGCCCCATTATTATATCTTCGGACCCTTTACTTCTTTATTATTTTCAAGGCTGCGGAATCTGCTCGTGATGTCTGCTGGAATTTTTCTCCACTTCCTTCTGGTCAGCTTTTGAATCTTGTAAAGAGACTGCTCTGATAGTGAGGCGGTCTTTACCGGAGGCGTGTTGGAATACCTCAATCTTTAATGCATACGCCAAAGCTAATTTGACGTACTTCACATCGGCGAGTTTAAGTCCATTCTGAGTCACTGGATCTGACACGCCATCGATAAAATATTGGAGTGCCAGATCAGCTCGAGTTTCAGCGTGGATGTTGGAGAAAGCTAGGTGTGATAGTCTCTGAATGTCTCTTGCAAAATTTCACCCGCTTTCTTATAACATGATTTTAACTGGAGGCCTTTAGAACAGTTTTAACGCATCTGCAGTGCTCTGGTCAGAGTCTCAAAGTCATGCCGTTCTTCCTTCGAAAAAAGTTCTCAGTATATCGGCTGCATCGCCCTTTAATGCAGCTGCAATTTGACTGGCTTGGCAGTGCTGTTCCAAACGTTAGCTTCAGCTAGAATCGAAAACTGTGTCTTATATACTTACCAGGAGGAACTGCCATCGTGAGTATTTTAGCTTAATCGATTCTTGATTCTTTTATCTCTCGTTTCATGTTCATGGGGCATGGATATTAACTTGTCTTCTACTTTTCTTTCAAGTTCTTCCTCTATTCCCTGTAATTTGCTTTCTATCTCTGAAAACCGTCCTTTCAGCTCTTCATCAATTTTTATTTTTTTAAACTTTCTCCTCAAAACTCTGGACGCTCTTTTCTCGAAACACTCTCTTCTAATTTGATAACTTTTTTTTTTTCTATCTTCATAGATTTGTCTTCAAGTCTTTCTTCTATTTTCATAACTATCTCCTCAAAGTTATCTTCTATTCGCGCAATTTTCTTTTCAAAGTTCTCTTCTATCTTCGTAACTTTCTCTTCAATCCTATACACACTGTTTTCCATAACTGATAATTTACTCTCTATCACCTCTTTCCCTGTTGAATGTTCGCTCTACATCTCGACTTGATTAGATTTAATTTCTTCACCCAAACTGTCTTCAGTTCTTTCATTTCTTCAGTCAAACTCTCTTTCATCTCTTTTTGCCGTTCTTTCATACTTTCCATCAATCATGTTTCCATCTTTTCCTGTACTGCTTTCATTTCTTTCTGCCCAGTTTCCATTTTTTCCATCAATACAGATCTGAAATTATTCACCTGGGCAGTTAGACCTTCTAGAATATTCTTCATTTCTTGCTCCATACCTCTAGTTATCACCATTCACAGAAAATCCCTTTTCTGACACCAGAAATGTTGCGTACTTGGGCGTTTGTCAAATGTCCAAGAATAAAAAGCGAATATTTAAGAGGCTGGAAGCTTTATTTACAGAAAATTCTAGAAGAATGTGGGTCTATAAACCAAGTATCAACTTCACTTTCACCAGTAAACACAGTTTAGATAGCAGCTGTCAACGGCAAATTCACAGTAGAATCTGTATCAGAGCATTAACACGCAGCAAGGCTATAATCAAAAGTGGCTCAGAGCTCTTTCAGTAACAATGAAAGCATTTGGCGAAACTCAACTGAGACTGACTCACTTTTCGTAATGCAACCTTTTAAATACCTGTGTAGAAAAATCTGAAAATTTCCTGTATCTTGACAAGCAATAATGTTACAGCTTCCATATTTAGTATATCGATAATAAGGATTTTTTCGCGAAAGTCTCTAAAGTCTAAAAAAATCGCCAATCAGCGAAAAGTCCCCAAATTTGTCGCGAAATCCACTATTTGCCATAATGAAGCTTTTTAACGTGTTTTTTTTTTTTTTTTTTTTTTTTTTTTTTTATCTATTTTCAGGCGAAAAGAAGCTACAAATGCAGAAATTTAACATTTTATAACCTGACTAATCCTCTTTGAATGAATTTGTAAAAAAATAAATATATATATAATACATATTTACATTTTTTTAACACTATATATATATTCAGAATGTATCTGATATATATATATATACATATATATGTATATATATATATATATATATATATATATATATATATACATTCGGTAGAAAACGGTAGTTGTAAGATTCTTAGAGAAAAATAAAGTAATGACCCTTAAAGCATTGGAAATCATTTTATATAAAAAAACGTATCATTGCAAAAAATCATTTTTTATAAAAAAATATTTTTCTATATTTATACATTTTTAATGATTTTAAATTAATGTCATTTGTAAAATAAATGTTTTTAATGAAATTTCAAGTAAGTAATCGTATATACACATGAAAGAATTATAGTTATATTTTTGTATAAAGGCATGCATTTTCATATTTTTACATACTAAAATTTGAAAAAAAAAAATAATTGTATATGTAGATTTTTCGTAACAGAACTTGTTAAGATAAAAACAATCAAAATTTGAAATATGAATATTACACTGTATTAACGAAAGAGTTTTTATGAATGACGAAGAATATTTATTAGTATGTATGAGTTCAGTTTTAAGACAGTAAGATGAAATTTATATATTATCATTATTTTTTAACCTAAACAAATATATTCAGAATTTTCTTCCAGTTGAAATTAATAGATTTAAATTTCCGTCGAATTTAAAATACTGTTTACAAAACACATAAGGCTATTTCAAATAAAACTATAATGCACAATAATTTAATGGATAAAGAATAAGCTATATTTAAAATAATAATAATAATAATGGTATAATGTTCAGTTTCATTTTGCATATAATTATAAACTATTAGTAGATTTCGATATTTTTCTGTTATAAAAAAGTCTTTATTCTTTGTTAATGTTTTATAATGAAATTGCATTGTTAATCAGAATACATATTTAATCTTAAATATATTTTAAATACACATTTACACACACATACACACACACACATATATTTATATATATATATATATTTATATATTTCTCCTTCCTGGATAAAACGTCTATGCATGAAAAAAAATATTCTCTATAAAGGTATAATGATTGCGTAGTTTGATAGAATTTTCAAGTGTAGTTCTTAGTCGGGAAAAATAACGTAAGCAAATAACATGCGAAAACTAAGTGTTTCGATGTCTTCTAGAATCACCACCCATTTCCTGTCGGCTAAAGTACTTTATTTTTGCGGTGTGTTTGTGATTGGTAATGCGTCGAAAGAAAGATATAAAAAATACTATCGAATAAAAGAGTGATTTTTGTGGATTATATATACTTATATTTTGAAACAAAAGTTAAATGTATACACCTGTTTTGTTATTGTATGTATATGGTTATAGTTTATGACATCAGGTAGTGATTATTAGAAATTAAACGTGTAAAATTATCACGTTATTTCTAGACACAGATTTTGATAAAAAATAATCTATATACACTGATGGAAAAAAAAATCCCAACACCAAGAAAAAAAATATTGTACAGTAATGAAATTTCAGCAATACATTTGTCTAGGTAACATATTTAATTGATTAAAGTTTCAAGATCACAGGTATAGCCATTGGCGAGAAGAGCCATTTAAAATGTGAAATGTTAGTACATTAGTAACCGGTGTAACCGCCAGAATTTTGAGTGCAAGCATGCAAACGTGTATGCATTGTGTCGTACAGTTTGTGGGATGGAGTTCCATACCTGTTGCACTTGGGTGGTCAATGCAGGGACGGTTAATGCTGGTTGTGGATGACGCTGGAGTTGTCGTCCAATGATGTCCCCTACGTGATCGATTGGAGAAAGATCTGGTGATCTAGCAGGCCAAGGCAACATGTCGACACTCTGTAGAGCATGTTGGGTTACAACAGCGGAATGAGGGCGAGCGTTATCCTGTTGGAAAACACCCCCTTGAATGCTGTTCATGAATGGCAGCACAACAGGTTGTATCACTAGACTGACGTACAAATTTGCAGTCAGGGTGCGTGGGATAACCACGAGAGTGCTCCTGCTGTCATACGAAATTGCTCCCCAAACTATAATTCCAGGAGTAGGCCCTGTGTGTCTAGGCCGCAGACAGGTCGCTAGCAGGCGTTCACCTGGCCTCATTCTAACCAACACACGGCTATCACTGCGACCAAGGCAGAACCGTCTTTCATCAGAAAACACAACAGATCTCCACTCCGTCCTCCAATGAGCTCTAGCTTGACACCACTCACGTCGCAAACGGCAGTGGTTTGGAGTCAGTGGAATGCACGCTATAGGGCGTCTGGCTCGGAGCTGTCCTTGAAGTAACCGATTTGTAACAGTTCGTTGTGTCACTGTGGTGAGGGGTCCCTGGCCCCGGGCTGCCACTCAGGTAGCTGGGAGCTAGTTGCGGCAGTCGGCCTCACCGCCAAGTGGTGACCCTGGATAGCCGGCGTAGCCGGTGAACTAACGAGGTCGGCGTGGCCGAGAAGCATGTCGGGTGGAAAGGATGTTCCTGCAGTCAATTGGAGGCATCACCCACTCGTCGCTCGTAAAGTAATAGGTGATGTGTTATGTTGCGGGTGCCTTGGTGGCACGAGGCGCAATGGTTACCCTACTTGTAATCTGTCACCTACTCTTCACCGCCAGGCCTTGTTCCTCTAATAGGCTCAAGTGGATTTTCCTGGCACCCGGCCTAGCACACCCGCCGGAGAGCAGCTAGTTGCTCAATGCGAGATTTGTGGGTCCTCCCTTCCCGCGGACTTTTCCCGGGCCCGTGCCCCTGTCCGTGGGCTCGCTGGATAGTCAGATAGCCGTCCGTCACCCGGGTGGGCTTTGCTCATGACCCTAAACCGTAAGGTAGGTCGCCCGGGTTGGCCGTGTTCTGTCACTGTGGTGCCAACTGCAGCTCGAATTTCAGCTGCAGACGCAGTACGATCAGCCACAGCCATACGCCGAACACGGCGGTCTTCCCTCTCAGTAGTGCCACGTGGCCGCCCGGAACCCGGTCTTTTTGAGGCAGTACCTTCCTTTGACCACTGCTGCCAACACTCATGCACAGTGGATACATTCCTGCCAAGACTTTCTGCAATATTGCGGAAAGAAAACCCACCTTCTCCTAGCCCTACTACACGACCTCGTTCAAACTCAGTGAGCTGTTTTTAATGGCTTCTTCGTCTTCTTAGAGGCATCCTTGACTAACATTAACCCACTACGTCAAATCTCAACTATACATAACGATCAAGAACCTTACAGCGCTTATTTAAAGAAAACCTCATTTGCATGTTCATAGTGTGGCTACAAGCGCCACACTTATGCGCGTAGCTCGAAATTTGAATCGACGTCATATTTCAGATGTATAAACACGCCTACCAAATTTCGTTTATCTAGCACAGCTCCTTCCTGGTGTTGGAATTTTTTTTTCCATCAGTGTATTATTTTAAGTTTATAAAATATATCATCAAGAAAAATAAATAAATGTATATATATATATATATAAATATATATATATATAGTCTTTATCTGTATACCTCTGAAAAGATATTTATAATAATAAAAAAATGATAATTAATTTGATTAATTTAATAATTAATTAATTATTCTTTTTTACTTTCCGAACACTATAGTGAGGAAAGAATTGTAATCATGTCAAAAATTCGAATTTGAGATTTTGATGTTTCTATACGTTTCGAGGTCCAATGAGTCCGTTTTCACTATTTTTGCGATTATGTATGTATGTGTGTATGTATGTGTGTATGTATGTGAGTGAACACGCTAACGTCTAAACGCTTTGTTCGAATAACCTGAAAGTCGGTACGTATATTGTAAGTCACCATAGTACGAACCCTATAGATGTTGGTGAATCTAGCACTTATAGTTTTTTTACAGGGACACAAAGAAAAATTCTTTATCATTATGGCCTATGGGAGCAAAATCTTAAAAGTGCGATAGCATCTAAACGCCTTATTCAATTGAGAAAAAATTTATGCACATATTATAGGTCACAAATAAGCAATATGTATAGATTTTGGAGAATCTAGCTCTTATAGTTTTTTTACAGGGACACAAAGAAAAATTCTTTATCATTATGCCTATGGGGCCAATTTTTTTAAAATGTGATAGCGTCTAAACGCTTTGTTCGAATGAGCTGTAAGTTGGTACACATGCTATAGGTCACAGTGGCACGAACTGTATAGATTTTGGTGAATCTAGCACTTACAGTTTTTTTACAGGGACACAAAGAAAAATTCTTTATCATTATTTCCTATGGGACCAAATTTTTAAAAGTACGATAGCATCTAAACGCCTTATTCAATTGAGCTGAAAATTTATATGAGTATTATAAATCACTGTTGCACTAACTATAAGCATTTTGGTGAATCTAGCATTTATAGGTTTTTACAGGGACACAACGCAAAATTCTTTATCATTATGATCTATGGTTCCAAAGTTCAGTAGCGTTAAATAAAACATCGTGTAATATATGGAGAAAAATATTCAAACACTCTATTATGGTTTTCTCTCCTTTGTTTGTTTAACAACTCCTCTTTCTTTACTTTATCTACAAAACTGTTAATTACTCAATGTTCGGAAAGTCGAGTGGAGTCACTCCAGATTTTTTCCTCAATAAACAATAAAATTCAGATCAATTTTTCTGCATATATTTTAACTTTTCATATATATATATATATATATATACACTAGCTGGCTTTGTCCGCTTCGTTGGACACTATACATAAATGAGTTGTCAAAATCACATATTATTATTAATAACCTAAGTTAAAGTTACTGCTGTGTTCTTTACATGTTTTTCCCGCTCGCAACGTCAGGAGCCCGGGTTTCAACTGCCTTCGGCAGAACGTACCTGCTTCATACCTCCTCTTTCCCAGCAGGTATGTCCGAAATTTCGCGAAACCCAACCAAAATACATAATGGGTACATTTAATCAACATGCATACACCAAAATTCGAAATTCTAAGATAATATAAGGCGAATTCAAAGAGGAAAACGTGTTTTTACATGTGTTTATTGCCCCGACCCCAAGGGGGCTTAGGGGGGATTTCGTAAAATTACGTTACAATAAGTGTCGGATACATATAAACAAATTACGCACCAAATTTCGTGACAGCAGATCTCAAAGATTTCCCAAGACAAATGTAGCGCTAAATGGGGGATCTCGAATTTGAAACTTTCTACGCCCCCCCCTCCCCCCCCCCCAAAATTGCATTTTTGGAAATATTCTAAAGAAATTGCATAGCTGTTTTCAATATCTTTGTAACATTTTTAGTAGAGCTCTACTCAAAAATCCGGAGTTTCTGAGATTTCTTCCCGAAAAACGATTTTTACCCCTCTCTCCTTTAAAAATCAAGAATTCCAAAAACGTACATAATGTTTTATTTATACTCAAGCCTAGTCTCCTCGTGAGCAATTACTTCACCATGAAGTAATTTGGGGCCAAGTTATGCTTGCAATAATTTTTGCCTCCTGCCCCGGGGCAATTCGATAAATCCCGTTACTTTAGGTTTTAGATACATATAAACAATTCAAGCACCAAACTTTCTGACCGCAGCTCTCATAAATTTTCCGGGAGAAATTTAATGTAAAAAAAAAGTTCAAGACCCTCCTTTTTGCGCTGTCTTGGGCAATCTGTCGCGAATTTGCCCTTCGTAACACATACACCCTCCCCTCGCAAAAAAAAAAAAAAAAAAAAAAAAAAAAAAAGGCAGATCACAAAAAAACAAAAATCAAAAACGATTTTTGGATATATCCTAAAGAAGACGCATGGCTGTTTTCAACATCTTTGTTTCATTTTTGGTAGATTTCTATTAAAAAATCCGGAATTTGCAAAATTTCCCGCCAAAAATTTATTTTCCCCTCCCTTTTCTTAAAAATCAAAACTCTCTAAATCGCAAATAATGTTGTAATTTGGAGCCGAGTTATGCTTACAAAGATGTTTTCACCTTCTGTCCCCCCAAAAAAGGGGGGGGGGTAATTTTGAAAAATTCCGTTACTTTAGGTGTTGGATACATATAAACTATCCAATCACCAAAATTCCTGAACGCAGCTCCCATATATTTCCCAGAACAAATTTACCGCTAAAACGTGGATCTCGATTTTGCCCCCTCGTACCCCCCCCCCCATCGTGTTTTTGGAAATATCCTGAGGAAGTTGCAAAGCCTTTGTTTTTCAACATTTTTGTTCCATTTTTGGTAGCGTTCTACTCAAAAATCCAGAATTTGCGAAATTTCCCGCCAAAAATCGATTTTCCCCCTTTCTCCCCTTAAAAATCGAAAATTTCGAAATCGCAGATTATTTTTTAGTCTTACTTATGCCTTGTCTCCTCATGTGCAATCTCTTTACTGTGAAGTAATTTGGGGCCGAGTTATGCTTACAAACGTGATTTTGAATTTTGTCTCCGCCCCCCAGAAGGAGACCGGGAGGGGTTAATTTCGAAAAAGATGACAGATATGAGTTTAAGTTGGGTAAGAACCTAAATTGCTGAGGAGCACGGTTGGATTCCCTTTAGCCGTTCTCACGTGATACCTAGACAAAAATAGCGTTACAGACATGCACAGGTATGTGAAACATGAAGAAAATTGATTTTCCCCTCCCTTTTCTTAAAAATCAAAACTCTCTAAATTGCAAATAATATTGTAATTTGGAGCCGAGTTATGCTTACAAAGATGTTTTTACCTTCTGTCCCCCAAAAAAGGGGGGGGGGTAATTTTGAAAAATTCCGTTACTTTAGGTGTTGGATACATATAAACTATCCAATCACCAAAATTCCTGAACGCAGCTCCCATAGATTTCCCAGAACAAATTTCCCGCTAAAACGTGGATCTCGATTTTGCCCCCTCGTACCCCTCCCCCCCCATCGTGTTTTTGGAAATATCCTGAGGAAGTTGCAAAGCCTTTGTTTTTCAACATTTTTGTTCCATTTTTGGTAGCGTTCTACTCAAAAATCCAGAATTTGCGAAATTTCCCGCCAAAAATCGATTTTCCCCCTTTCTCCCCTTAGAAATCGAAAATTTCGAAATCGCAGATTATTTTTTAGTCTTACTTATGCCTTGTCTCCTCATGTGCAATCTCTTTACTGTGAAGTAATTTGGAGCCGGGTTATGCTTACAAACGTGATTTTGAATTTTGTCTCCGCCCCCCAGAAGGAGACCGGGAGGGGTTAATTTCGAAAAAGATGACAGATACGAGTTTAAGTTGGGTAAGAACCTAAATTGCTGAGGAGCACGGTTGGATTCCCTTTAGCCGTTCTCATGTGATACCCAGACAAAAATAGCGTTACAGACATGCACAGGTATGTGAAACGTGAAGATATCGCAAAGTCTTTTGATTCTGACAAATTTACAGACAAAAGTCTGATTTTATTGATATAGATAATATACATCGAAACCCTATTTACAATTACCTTATGTATGTAATTATTTTTAAATTTATAATTTGTTACAAACATCTTGTTTATGAGTTGTCCGAGAAAGGAAAATATCAAATGGTTTAATCCTCACAGACAATCTTCTAGTAACACGACGTGTATTCATCGCCAAATTCGTCACATAGCATGGCAGCATTGCTTAATTTACATTTTAATTTTTTAAAGTCTAATATTTTTCATTTTTCCTTTTATTTGTTTCTTCGGAACAGATTTAGTATCAAATCCCTAAGCAAAATTTGAAATTTATCATCGAAGTACCTAGGACATTTCTCGCCAACTTTTTTATATCCGACTCTACTACGGCCATTATAATTCATTACCAAAATGGCAAAAATAAAATAAAATAAAACAAAAAGTTGCCTAGAGGGTCTTACACTAAAACCGTATATTTCCTTCAATATTCAACTGCATCAACCATCTATTACAGTTTTCTGCATTGAAATTTTGTCAAATGATAAATACACTAAGCGACAAAAAAAAAAAAAAAAAAAAAAAAAAGCCGCATTCCAGAAAAAATGACTTATACCTTTTTTATTTGTAATAACTTTAAAATTAATGGCTGAAACAAATAAAACCGTTATGTTTGCATAATGTCAAAGGGATGAAATGATACCTATGTACATTTTCGATTTAATAATTCGCTTTTTTACACTCTATGAAGTACTTTATAAAAATCTATATAAAATTTTCTTTTTAAACATAAATGCAATAAACATACACTTTGTATTCTATTATGATATATTATATGAAATAAAGAAATTATATTTTAATATATGAAACAAAACAATTTATTTGTTAGATTTAAGCAATTTTTTAATAAAAATATGTATTCTGCATTGGGTTAATTCCACGTTTGTATGGAGTTACTGCTTTAACGCACAATGGCATAGTATTCTACCGTTTTTTGATATAAATCTAAAAAATTTCACTGTGCTAACTATTGTAAATAGTTTTTTTAGTTCTTGCATATTTGTAGGCTGCAAACTTCGATTCCTCCTCTCTCACCCCGCGTCCTTCTATGACTAAACATTTTCGAGCGGGTCGAAATTAGAATTATTTCCATGTCTGGTAAAAAAGAAATTCTACTATATCTTTTATTGGATTTAACTTAAAGTAAAAAAAGATGTAAGTACTTACAGAACTATTGGTTCTTTTGTGAATCGATAGGAAATTTTGACAATTTGAAAAGAATATACCACTGACGCAGGTGTTAGTAAGGTGCATTATCAGCTTGGCACACTGTTTGTGGAAATGCCCAAGATACCTCCAAATTAGTCGGTTAGGAACTACTTTTATGAAGACTGTGTTTTATTTCGAGTTAATTGATCCCTTGAGCATAAAAAATTGCCCGACTGTTTGAAAAGTTATGCACATCCGTATCATAATGTACGGAGAATGTGCCACTATTTTAAAAGTGCGATTTTCATTAAGTCGGTTATATTTTCGCTGTCAGATCTGCTTGTTTTCTTTATCGCGAAATAAATTAAACTTGACTCATCACAGACAACCAGTTCAGCCCCAGAATTAACTAATCATTTTTTAATTTTTTTAGCAATCTGAGGTCTTGCTTTCCTAATTTTCTTCACTAAGAATTGAATTTTTTCAAATTTTTTGTCAGTTGAATCTGCTTTGTTTAATAGTTGCTGCACTTTAGTTAAAGAAATTATGCTGCTAAACACTTTTTCTAAATCTATTTTATGTTCTAAAAGTAATACAAACCGATTTTATAAGAAATGGCTTTTTAACTTACGTTTATCTCGCTTGGATGAGCAACATGGACGCCTAAAGCTAAATTTCCAGTTTAAACGTCCAAAATATTTTTTATTTTGCTAAAAACATTTTATCAATATTTCATTAACATTTAAATATTTTGTCATCCCACGTATTAAAATATTTTTTGATTTTCATTCAAAAATTAATACTTTTTGTGGCATTGATTAACTGCCTTTTTCTTACCATTTCTAAAATAACAATTTTCTTGACAATTGAATTTTGTTTTTAACACTGGACTCAAAGCTAAAGTGTATGCGGAGGACAACAAAATGGAATCTATTCGAAAATTTGTTTTTTAAACTATAAAATTGGTGGTTGTAGAAGGTGAAAAGGAAAATATCCAAGTGCGGCTTTTTTTTTTTTTTTTTTTTTTTTTTTTTGTCGCTTAATGTATATGTATATATATATATATATATTGCATTACTTTATTTTGATTACAAGATCCCATTGATATGTATAATTCTTGGGGCATTTATAGTATTTCCTGTCAGTGTGGTTTATCATATATTGGCCAAACTAAACGCAGTCCTAAATTTCGTCTAAAAAAACATATGAATTACGTCCGCAAACAAGAAACCAATAAATCGGCAATTTCTAAACATTGCTTGGAGGAAAAGCATAATTTTAAATTTAATTCAGCTAAAATAATTTGCAGACCTAAATCCATTCATGAACTCGATTTCTTTGAAGCTTTTCATATTTATAAAAAATTTAAAAACCATGTAAATGATTGTTGGAAATTTTACATTCAGTCCACATTTTCTTAATTTTTGTACTGTTTATACAGCTAACATTCCTAAATTCATATTGGCCACACACTCCACCTTTCCCGTAATAATATTGGTTGAACTAAATTTGGTCCCTCTCCTATATAAACGAGCACTCCTCCAGATTCAGAATTCCTTTTGCACTGAAGACGGTACGCTTAAGGCTACCGAAACAGTTGTATTTATCACAAATATTTTTATTTTGGCGTTTCTGACGTAGTAGTCTATTCTAGTTTTAATAATTCTACAGATATATTGATGATATTATCGTTTTTTACTTAAATGATAGCAATACTAACACCTTTATAGATAATTATCCTAATAGTCTTTCATTAACTAAACATCATATGATAAATAAAGAAATATATATATATATATATATATATTTAGTTTTAAAAATATTTAATAACAATGGAAACTTAGATTTGGATATTTTTAATAAGAGAAAAGTATTTTCTTTTACAGTTTATTTATTTACTCCTTACAAATCATGTTTCCATAAATCTATTTACAAAAATATTCTCATGAAATTTCTATGTAGAATAAGACGTCTATGGTCTGATAGATATAAAAGTAAAAACGATAAATCTATGTATTTTCAGGCTAGATTTTATGGTTATCCTAAACATTTGGTAAATCCAATATTTAAATCTTTTTTTTCTAATTTCTTCTAATCCTTGATTTGGTGTTTGCTTATTACACACACTCATACATACATGAAAAAAAAGACAAAAAAAAAAAAAAAAAAAAAAAAAAAAAACAAGTTATTGCCTTATGTATTCTAAATTTAAAATTTAACATTTAAATCCAAACAAATTTTAAAATCTTAAAAAAATAAAAATAAATAAAAATAAAAATAAAAATAAATCTAATAATCATTATACTTCTTTTTTTAACTTTCAAATTAGTTAATTTTTAAATTTTTAAATTCATAATAATTATCATAAACTTTGTATAAAAGTTAAAAAAAAAAAAAAAAAAAAAAAAAAAAATGAAATAAAAAGATAAAAAAAAAAAAAAAAAACTGGTATGATTTTTTCCCCCTCAGAATTTGAGTATTAATTAATAACTTTTAGTTAATAACTTTTAATTACATACTGCAGCGTGTTTTTTACTAAGTATCCAATTCTCTAATAGGATAATTTAAAGCTACCATTTGTTTAGGTTTTGTTGAGCAATAATTAAAAAAATTGTGGGTCATTACCTTGTTTTTTCAGCTTCACTCTGACACAGAGCACTATCATTCCTTTACTGTCTTCTTCTCTAGCATCTATAGAAAAAACTTCTACCTTAGCATGTTACTTTTGAATTGCACATTTACGTATCTCAAATTAATGTAAGTTATAAAATTAAAATTTAATCAAATAAATTTATGTTAATTTTATTTTTAAATTTAACTTTTATTAGTTATTAAAATTAGCAGAAACAATTTAAACTAAATTTTATTTACTTATTAGTCCAGTAGATAAATACGACACTAATTATCTGTTAATTTAACTGTATTCAGCCTCATGACATTGGTGGTTAAGCTGTTTTTGGCGTTTTCGCGAATGTCGCGTGAGTAATAGTTTTGGTTTATTTAACAATTAATATAAAGAATAATTTGTTTATTCAGTAATTTGTGATTACTGATATAAAGGTGTGTTTCTCATGTAGTTTTTTTTCTCTTTCTCTTTGAGTTTTAAAGCATTTTCATGTTTTCTGGTTGTAATTGGAAATAGCATACTGTAAATGTTCAGCAATTTTCATACAGTATGTGAAATAATATCTAATTTGCATGCAGCATTCTATCTGTGCCTTTAAAAAAGTACTGATATGTATGTATTAATTAAAGACTGCTTAATTTTATTTTTCAAAAAGCTTTATTCATTATATCTTTAATTCGTCATGTGATACAAGGTTTAATCATTATGATGTGATACTTGGTTACATGTACTGCAATGTTTGAAAAGGTTTTAAATAGATATATATATATATATATATATATATATCTATATATATAGAGAGAGATAGATAGATAGATAGATAGATAGATAGATAGATAGATGTAGAACGTACAGTAGAAATATAATATCGTTACATACAGTTGGAATTTAAAGGCGATTTAATACCAGTATTCAAACAATTAATATGATCAAAGACAAAGACCACCCAAATCAAACCAAAGAAATAAATAAATAAATATGTGAATGAATAAAAAAATAAAGTAAAATCTAAATGCATTAAAGCAAGTTGGAATAAGAAAACAGCACTATTTGCATTCTAACGTTATCAAGGGTCTGGTAAAATGCAAACAACCTAAATAAATGAATGTTTTTCTATCACAAAGATAGCAAAAGCTAAATATTTCTCTGTGGACAGGCCCGAAAAATCCATTGGAAATAAAATAAGAAAAATGTATACCAAAATAAACTCACCATAACATATTAGAAACCAATAAATTGGATAAAAAATTATGAGTGATAAAACACCAATAAAATTTGTAATTATGCATCAATAATCACAAATAAGCAAGAAATATGCAATATGAAAATGTATGAAATTTGTGCCACATGTAAAATTTAATAACCAGATAGGCGATAAAAGTACAGTTTATGCCAGTACAATAATGACAAAGAAAATATGGAGTAAAAATAGAGATATCACAAAAAGATTATAGTTAATTCTTCAATTTAGGATTGAGATTTACAGATATATATATATACATACAGAGTGATTATAAAAAAAACTACCCCGATATATGAGACCATTGCTATCATACCGTTCACAGTAATAGAATAAAATTTTGGTGGGCGGTATTTTGAGGTATGCGATCAGGAATCATATAAAAAATAATAGTTAAACTCTAACAGTTACGGTTACAGTGACAAAATTTCGAAAATCTCAATGGTAACACCTACTTTTTTTTATTCGAATGGGATCTCCCTCCTAAAATACTATAAATAGCGTTGAAACGGTACCTGTAGCACGAAAATTGCCAGAGCTAGAAGAAAAGAGAAAACAACTGTGATGTGCCTACCAGAGCAAGACTAATGACGTCAGATTTCCCACTGAGTCTTCGACTAAAAGCACCTATAGGCGCAAGCCGACTTGTGGAGGCTAGTCTACAGCCACAAGGTGTGGACTATCTCCCATCTTATATAAGAAGTGTGTAAAGGAGTGAATTGAAGACGAAAACTTAAAACTAATCTTTATACAACCCGACACTTTCACCGAAACCATCGCCATCTAACACTGAAATCAACTTTTGACCTTGAAACTTCCAATGCAACATCCCCCGTCCCCAAAAAAAAGAAGCTGACTCAGAACTTAATTGTTTAAACTTTTATTTGGGCATCATTTTCGATGTGAATCTGTAAGGTACGACATGTGTTGAACTGGAAGAGTGAAGGTCACCAGTCGTATCTAGTGTTGAATAGTGGTAGTTTCAGTCACAGCGTCGAGTTGAGCATAGATGTATTGAGTTAGACGTTTGAATGTCACTTGTCTGATCCAGCGTTAGATAGGGGTGGTTTTCGGTGACAATGTCGAGTTGAGCATAGAAGTGTTGTATGGAAATGTCAAGGTCAAAAGTTGATTTCAGTGTTAGATGGCGATGGTTTCGGTGAAAGTGTCAGGTTGAATAAAGATTAGTTTTAACCCGAGAGTAGACGCGTCATTTTTAAAAACGATAGTAGTCGCGTGCGGGTTTTTTTGCCGCCGCTGTTTAGTGTTGGAGGAAAGCCAAAAGAAAGCCAGTAGAGAAAGATGAAGTGCTTTTAATTCACGCGAATTTTTTCCCGCAAAACTCTAACCTGTTTAAAAAACCGGATATTGGGAGAAAAATGAATCAGTGTTAGTGGTTAGGTCGCAATCAAATACGCCGATTTGAGAGTTAAAATGTTTTTAAATGCTCAAAAAAAAAAGCAGGAGTGACTTGAAAACATACTATGTTAGAGGACATCCACTCAAGGTGAAGTACACAAAGTTCCCCCATTTTTTTTTTTTAAGGGCTGATCTGCAGGAGTAATTTATAAGCGATGGGCGGCAAAAAAACCGATATGCGACTACTAACGGGTTAAGTTGTTGTCTTCAATTCACTCCTTTACACACTTCTTATTTAATATGGAAGATAATCCACACGTTGAGGCTGTAAACCAGCCTCCACAAGTCGGCTTGCGTTTATTGGAGCTCTAAGCCGAAGACTCAGTGGGAAATGTGACGTCATTAGTCTTGCTCTGGTAGGCACATCACGGTTGTTTTCTCTTTTCTTCTAGCTCTGTCAATTTTCGTGCTACAGGTACCGTTTCAACGTTATTTATGGTTATTTGGTAGGGAGATCCCATTCCAATAAAAAAAGTAGGTTTTGCCATTGGAGATTTTCGAAATTTTGTCACTGTAACCGTAACTGTTAGATTTTAACTATTATTTTTTATATGATTCTTGAGCGCATACCTCAAAATACTATCCACCAAATTTTTATTCATTTACTGTGAACGGTATGATAGCTACAGTATCATATATCGGGGTAGTCTTTTTATAATCACCCTGTATATATATATATATATATATATATATATATATATATATATATATTTATACATATAACTTCGCACCACAGTTTCAATAACATAAAATTTATAATATGTTTACGCATAAAAATTACAGATTTAACTGCGAGAATATATCATAAATTTTACATTTTGAAAATATATATTGGCACGAAAAGAATATAAGAAAAATTTCTCTGTGGAAGCAATGCATTTACTTCTAATAAAATAAAATTTAACTAAACGCAATTTAATTTATCCAGAAAATTCTCATGTACACTGAAAATAATTATAACATATACATTTGCATGATTGTATACCTAATTCAACACACTTATTTGTAATACTCATCAAAAATTTTATTGCAAGTACGTGCAGTGTTTTCGGATTTTACAACTTTTTTTTATTCAAAATGCATCATTAAATTCATTAAATTTTAAAAGTAACAGCTGCCTAATCACTTCGATGATTAATCATCTGTTATGTATATCAAATATCACTTCTCGAAATTATTGGAGACTAAAAAAAAAAAAAAAAAAAAAAAAGTCACAAAATCTAGCAATTCTGCATACTTGCACTTTTAATGTTAATTTTATATAAACTGTGCCCTAAAGTTACAGCGACAAACATTAAAAAAAGATAGAGCGCATCATAAGGATTCAAAATTTCATAGGAATGTATGTCGGCAAATATCACCGTAACACTTTAAGGGGTGTTTTTATTTAATTTTTAACAGATGCGCTCACGATTTTCAAATTTTGAATCTTTAACAAATATTTTTCCTGCAAATAATTCTATAAAATATATGCATGGGAACAATAATTCCGTTTTTAAACGATGTCTTTAAAACACTGTTTGTATTATTACAAATATTGTGCATAATTTTGCAAAATAGTGGATCGCACAGGATTTTAAAATTCACAAATTAGGCGGAGTTGCAAGTAAAAAAAAAATAATAGATATATTACTTAAAGCTACAAACAAAAGTAAAAACCTCGATTAATCATTTATTTCTTTATTTTAATGTATAAATTCTATCAGATAAACAAAATCGTGACATAGTTCCATTGATGTTCCGTTGATATCTGTTTCATATATTCATTATAACATCAAAAGTTTAAACAGTTGTAACAATACGTTTTTTTCCAGTTATTTTCAAATAATTTCACTGATTTAAAAAAAAAAAAAAAAACAGATTTTATACACATTGAAAGAAAGAAAGAAAATAAAATTAGTAATTCTAACTTCTAAACTTTCATCGTAGAATAATAATAAAGGAAGAAGGAGCATGTCAATACTCTAATGCTTACAAACCACTTCTAGTGAATTGCCAGCGAAAGCTATTTTTGCTACTCAAAACCTTAAAGTAGGGCACCCATGCTGGGCACATGAGACGATTCAAAAATCTCGCCAACCAATCAGACTGAAGCATTGTTACAACCCTATGCCCGGCATTTCTGGGTTTTACAAACCGAAACCAAAAGATATACGCTCCTTCTTCCTTTATTATTATTCTATGACTTTCATTAAATTATTTATTTTAATTTATGATTGTTGCCAAGAAAATTAAACTTTAAATTTTACATCTACTTTTTAAGATAGCACGCGATCGTGTTTTATATAAAAATCAAATCATTAAATTCATATTTTTATTTATTTTTATTTCATATTATTGCACGCGCACTATCTATTTCCTAATTCAAAATTATTAAAAAAAAAACTTTTTCGATATCTCTTGTTACGATACTGATTATTATTAATTTTCTTTTCTTTTTCTTTCAAAAAAAAAAAAAAAAAGATTTTGATGAAATTCTGGAAAAAGCAGAATTTAGTTTAGGACGGAAGGCTATTAGTTTTTTTTTTTTCTTCCCAATTATAACATCGCTTTCAAATTATTCAGTTATAATTTCGATTAATTTTAGATTTCGATAAATGTCCAACTATCGAAAAATGATTTCGACAAATGTCCAACTATCGAAAACGACAACGCAAAAATTCCTGTCTGAGACTAATAGGCCCTCAGTCCTAAAAAAAAAAAAAAAAAAAAAAAAAAGAGCAGTTGTTAATACTCATACATGGCGATATGTGTTGAAAAACACCAGAATGTATCTACATTTAAATGGTTAATATGATTTTTGCGCTCATGGATTGATATGTATTCCCCATTCTTTCAGTTGTTCCTTAACTCCATTTACAGCTTATAGTATCTCTATGTTTGTACTGTTCAAATCTGTTAAAAAATTCCCCAAATCATCCGGCTCTTAAAAGGCTAAGAGGAGATTTGCGGGTAGGGGTTCCTATGCAATTCCGAATCCTTATGTTACGTCGTATCTCTAGTTTTTTTTTAATGTTTCCATTTAAATAATAATAATAATAATAATAATAATAATAATAAAAACCAGTGATTTAAATGAGACTTTTACCTCATAATTACAGACTGAAAGAAATTCTTAAGTGATAATCTTTATTTACTACTTAATGCATTAAGTGGATAAAGCAACTTATTTTTATTACTTAAGTATGAGTGTAATTAGAGATCGAGCTTTAGAGTCAAGTAGAAATTACTATTAAATATTCTTCGACATTTTTTGTGACTCCATCTTACTTAATTAATTAGATGACTAAATAGATAATTGATGAGCACAAGATTTTAATATGAAATATAAGTAAAACTTTTATTTGAACTTAAGGTCAGGAGGGATGACTTTTACCCGAAACTCAATCAATAAGTTAAATAAATGAACAATTTAAAGAAAAATAAAACTTAAGTCTCACCCTGTAGAGATAGCAGAAGAAGGAGGTACGCTGCTGGCGTTGTAACGACTACACTTCTTAAACTAGATTTAGGTGGTAGGATTCCCTGGGCCACCAATTCTTCCACTCGAATACTACACTATCTACAACACCGAAATATTCTGCTACTCGCTAAATTAGAAATCTCCACTATCTAATCCACTAAATAACTTAGCGCTAGCATAAACATTTTTCCTCATCAACAACACAATCTATACAAAATCACTGCGAAATTTATCTTCATTAACCCAACCGCCTCCAATCACTTCACTTACCAAAACTCAAAACCTGTTCGTATCCACTTACACTCCGCAACTTACTTCCTCCGTTGCAGCTCTATGCTGACGCAAAATCATTCCGACTTAATATTAAACTTCGCCGAATGTTGGCGTTGAAAAATCCTAATCTCCCATCTATTGCGCCACCGGAAGTCGCTGGATCCATCTCAATTTTAAAACTGTTAAAATGTAGCACCAATAAAATAATAGAATGCATAAAACAACTTCTTACTTAATGCTTCTTTTTGGGTCAGATGTCTTCATTTTTCTTAGTTTAAAATCCTGCCGAATTGTGGTAATTTCAATATTAATTCATGACTCTTTAAAAAACACGATTATTTAATAAATTTATGTACGTATTTACAATTTAGTTGACTATAAAGTATATTACAATTCTGTCATACGCCATTTCAGCGTTCTATCTTTTCGAACACAATTCAGAATCTGCATCAAAAGTGAAACAAAAACGTGGATGTTGCCAATAAAAAAAGGAAATAAAAAGTAATAAAAATAAAAGTTCGAAAAAGTCTTTCAGTTCATAAAGTTTATGGATTGAGAAAGTTCGGTTTCGTAACAACTGTGTTGACCCTTCATTGTCTCAACCTTACATGTTATACAAGTATTTGTTTACAAAAGAATTTTTAACTGTTTATTAGTAAATAAACATTAATGAATCATAAACTGTTTTTCCATTTTTTATTACTCGATTTCATGTTATATGAATCTAAACAAAACGTTACATCGGAAAGTGTAAATATTACAATATTTAAAAAGTTTCTTAAAATATTATTCATAAATACAGTTTTAAATGCGTATACGTGAAAAATTATAAGGCATTACATTATCTAAATCAAAAAATCTAGTATGTTGTGGCACCACATGACTTTCTTCTATATTTTCCTACTAGCCGCCTTCGGCGACCAGCTGGTTCGCGATCCCTGAAAAATCCGACTTTACGAAATTCCCGCTCGGTGGCGCCTGCGGCGCCTTTTTCCCGTATCAGGCCTAATAACAGCTTATTGATATATCGTGAAAATAGCTTATCTAAATCGCAGTAAACTCCCGTGCGGTAGCGCCTTCGGCGCTGATATTTCAAATTTCTAACTTTAGCTAAGTCCCGCTCGGTGGCGCCTGCGGCGCCTTATCCCCGTTTTAGAACTTACAACACCTTCCTCGCTCATTGGAATTTGAAATATTGAAATTTTAAAATATAGCAGCGCCATCTGGCGGTAGAAGTTTCTGTAATATATTGTTCAATTCCAAATCAACAAAGCTTTCAAATGATGTATTACTTATGAAAATATTTTAATTAGTAGCTGAGATACAAAAGAAAACCTAAAAAGTATTAATTCAAATGTAACGTGAATGAAAATTTGAAAAAAATTTAAAATTGCAATTTTTCCCCCCAGTATAAAACACATGATATCTTAATTGATTACAACCATTTCCGTTTTTATCACAGACAGTTGTCTCCGATCGAGACCGCTTAGAAAATCGTCTGCCTGTTTCCAACTAAATTTCATAGTTTAGTTAATTTTAAAAAATCTAATTGATGTATCGATAAGCCGCTTGCACTCTTAGATTCGGAAAAAATTCCCCTTTCATTTGGTACCAAATTCGTAATGATCGGACTAATATTTCTAATTTATTTTTCATTTTTTCTGCTTTTAACTCCGTTAAAATATCTACTTTTATGCAATCTCTGTGAATTCTGAGTCATTGAGATCGGTTTTTGATTAAGACATAGGTCTACATTTTAATTAATATCTCCGCAACTAATTAAAATTTTTAAATTCTGTTTTGACTATCCCCTCGGGCAGGCTTCTGAGCACCCGTATGTCAAATTTTGTAGTTCTGCGTTCAGTAGGGGCTGAACGTATAGATGCTCAGACAGACAGACAGACAGACAGAGAGACAGACATCTTCTTTTATTATTATAGACTAGCAGGCTACGCCCGCTTCGCTGGTCACTATTTTTAAATGAATCACAATAATTAATGAATTCTTAAAATTGCATTAATTTTTATCATGTGATTAAAAAAAAAGAAAAAAATTCTGATCGGGAAAAATGTCGCACCGGATCCCCACTGCCTTCGGCAGCGTAGGCCGTGCGCTGCGTGCACGTATTCCTTCGCCATCCTTATGACTTCTCAAAATTCCATGTCATTACTCATAAGCTTTCATTCTTAAGAAAAGGAATTAAAAAATATATCATTTAGCATCGGGTAACAACTCACACCGGGACCCCACTGCCTTCGGCAGCGCAGACCCATACGCGCTGCTCGCGCACGTGGGAGGATATACGTGCGCTGTACACGCATATTCCTTCTCAACTCAAACTTTTATTATTAAAAAAAAATCTTTTATCATCGGGTAAAAACTCGCACCGGGTCCCAAACCCATGCGCGCTGCGCGCCACCTGTTAAGATATACGTGCGGTGCGCGCACATATTCCTTCTGAAATCAAACTTTTATTCTTAAGAAAAGAAAATTTAAAAAAAAATTATTTCTCATCAGGTAAAATGTCGGACCGGGTCCCCACTGCCTTCGGCAACGCAGTCTCGTGCGCGCTGCGTGCGCCTATTCCTTCCCCACCCTTCCAGCCCCTCCTAATTAACTTACAATACCAATTTTGAACGGTCTAACTCAATTAGTTGAGATGCAAAAGAAAACCTGATCAGGACACCTTAAAATTGTAAATCAGGTGAAATCTCGAATTCCACTTTCGATAATATAAAAGAACTTTAAAATATCTTTCGAATGATGTATTAGAAATAATTTAATCGTAATCAGAATTTGAAATATTGAAATTTGAAAATATTACAGCGCCATCTGGCGGTACAAATTTCTGTATTCCACTGTTCGAGTCCAAATCAAAAAAGCTTTCTAATGATGTATTACTTATGAAATTATTTTAATTAGTAGCTGAGATACAAAAGAAAACTGATTCAGGAGACCTCAAAACGTGTAAATCTGGTGAAAACTTTCGATAATTTAAAAGAACTTTAAAATATCTTTCGAATGATGTATTAAAAATAATTTAATCATGATTAGAAATTGAAATATTGAAATTTTAAAATATTACAGTGCCATCTGTCGGTCCAAATTTCTGTATTCCACTCTTCGATTCCAATTTAGAAAAGCTTTCTAATGATGTATTACTTATGAAATTATTTTAATTAGTAGCTGAGATACAAAAGAAAACCTAATCAGGACACCTCAAAACGTGTAAATCGGGTGAAATCTCGAATTCCATTTTCGATAATGTAAAATTAGTGTAAAATGTGTATCAACTCAACAAAGCTTTCAAATGATGTATTACTTATGAAATTTTTTTAATTAATAACTGAGATATAGAAGAAAACTGATTCAGGACACCTCAAAACGTGTAAATCTGGTGAAAACTTTCGATAATTTAAAAGAACTTTAAAGTATCTTTCGAATGATGTATTAAAAATAATTTAATCATAATTAGAAATTGAAATATCGAAATTTTAAAATATTACAGCGCCACCTGGCGGTACAAATTTCTGTATTCCACTCTTCGATTCCAAATCAAAAAAGCTTTCTTATGATGTACTACTTATGAAATTATTTTAATTAGTAGGCGGTAGAAATTTCTGTGATCTACTGTTCAATTCCAAATCAACAAAGCTTTCAAATAATGTGTCACTTATGAAATTATTTTAATTAGTAGCTGCGATACAAAAGAAAACCTAATCAGGACAATCCCAAAACCTATATATACCACGGTAGTCGGGTAATGGAAATGAAAAGAAAAAGAAAAAGTATTTTTTAGTTCCGTCAAATGTATTTTGTTGCTATGGAAACTCCTATCGTCTATTGAAAGATAGATTACGTGTTGGAATAAAATTTAATTTGCAATTAAAATGTAACTGCTTTGTTTATTAATGAAAATTGATGAAATTTTAACTGAAGGTTGGTTTTGTGCTGAATAGGTTGTATATTAAGTGTTGTGTACGAAAAAGAAAATTTGAAGCACTTTGAAATTCGCAATTTTTAACCCCAGTTAAAGATCATGTGACATTAATGACTGTCACATGTTTTGTTTCTGTTAGAGACAACCGTTAAAATCGTCTGCTGAATGCTGATAGAATGCCTCTTTTTAAGCAATAAGGATTTTTCGTCATTTTTCGATCGAACGTATAAAAGAACAGACAGACAGACAAACCTTTCCATTTATAACTATAGATATCATGTATTCCAGAAAAAAAAAATATTTAAAAATCACGCCAGTTGGATGAGTTTTGTACATGATGGAAAAAGATTTGCTTAACGCTTAAATGATGAATCCACAACTTTGATTTTTGTATCATCCGCTGACGGTTTTGTTAGGAAATTCTCTATGGTCAATCAATTCGTCATCCCTGAAAACCCTGTACATGGTTTTTCTAGGGTCCAGAAATTAAAGAAATATTTAAATTTGTGAATTTCTTATCACTGAATGAATTTCGGACTGAACATATACCTTCCAGTGTAATCGTTGAAGATACCTGTAAAAAAAAATTCCCTTCCCACTTTTTCCAGGCTTAGGACTGGCAAAAAATAAGCCATTCACTTTTCTTGAGAGAGGCATATTTTCTATCAATAAAGTAAATAGATTAAATTTTGGCGTGGTTAAAAAAATTTTTTTTTGTTTGCAACAGCTTATGTTCCCAGCTTTTGGGAATGCTATATCAAAAAGAAAAAAAAAGAAAAACATATAAACACACATAAAAAAAATAAATAAAAACAATAGATATATACAAACAATACAAATAGCTATAAGCTGAACAATAGTGCTATATATATTTAGAAAAACACATTCAAAATGCCAGAAAAGAAAAGAAATATCTGTATAAAAAGAAAAGAAATATTCTACCTTGCTGCAAAAGCAAGGTAGAATATTTTACAACTGAAAACTGGTTGAGGCAAACCGTACATAGATGTGTTCAAATACAAAACACCTCCTCCGTATATTAAAGATCTTCAATTAATTTACATCTCCAAATAATGAACTAAAGACCTTTAAATCACTTTATTAAACATCTCCAATAAAAATAAAAAGTTAAAAATATTATCTCCAAATAATAATGAAAACTATAGAGTTAAAAAAGCATTAATGATGAATAATAAATCGTAATGTTCATAATTTTCTTCAAATACATGTAAGAAGCATATTTTTTATCTATAAAATGATTAAATTTTTTCATGGTTAAAAAAACTTTTTTTAGAGCAGCTTAAGCTCCAATTAACTCTGGGAATGCTGTATTTAATATATACATACAAAAAATACAAATTAAACAAAAGTGTTAATACTGCAAAAAGATTTATACAAAATAGAAAGAATACAAATATATAAGGAAAAAAAAAATGTGTTTCAGCATATGCGTGATTGTATCAATGTACATATCTGAAAAAGCAATATAGAATTATCTACAGTTAGAAATTGATCAAGGTAAATTGTACATGGACATATTTAAATTTAAAAACTGCTTCACACACCACAAATTTAAACATTACTTATTATGAAAGGAAGTGGTCTTTCTTATTCATGTGAAATGTATACATATGTTTAAATATTAAACACCTCCTCTATATGTTAAAGATCATCAAATAATCGACATCTCCAAATAATCAACATCTCCATATATTAAACATCTTCAAATAATCAGCATTTCCATGTATTAAACATCTCCAAATAAAAATGAAAAGTATAGAGTTAAACAATCTTAATATGTATTTTTCAAAGATATAATGTTTAAAACAAAACTATATAAAAGCTAAAAAAAATTCTACACAAAAAAACGTAAATATGACTTAACCAGCAAAACTTACTACAAAATATTAGTTAAAGAAAATTAAAATATACAAACTGCATCTAAACATCAATCTCCTCTAATCAATTTCTCAGTACTTCCTTGTAAACGATATTTTTTGTCTTTCCATCTGGTGCAAGTATAAATAGATTTCTGTTATCCCCAACTCTTGAACAACCTACATACAGTTGTCCGTGGGAGAAGCAAGGCCTTTGTAGATTCAGTCCGACGACTTTCAAAGTCTGCCCTTGAGATTTGTTTATACGCATTGCGAAGCTGAGACGAACTGGAAACTGCAGGCGTTTAAACTCAAAAGGAAGATCTGTAGGAATGATAGGTATGCGAGGTAGAAACACATGCTTTCCTGCAGAATGACCAGTTATAATTGTTGCTTCAAGGACATTAGGCATCATTTTTTAACAATCAATCTTGTTCCATTACACAGTGAAGGCGGATCTAGATTCCTTAATAACATAATGGGCGCACCAATCTTTAGTTCTAATTTATGTGAAGGCACACCAGAAATTTCAAGGGAATTCAAGAATTCCGGTGAGTAGTCGACAGCCTGATGTATGTCTATAACTGTATCTACAGAGTTGTATGTGTATACACAACCAGGAAGTTTCATGAGCAGTTGTCTGTTAATAACATTAACTGCTTCATTTGTAGGAGCTAAAATAGCTCTTTCACACAGCCATTTAGGCTCTCGAAAGTGATATTCAATGTTGGGAAATACAGTTTCTTTTAGTTCTTCTGGTGTTCTAAGAAGATTTCCAATAAATCCCACATCTATTGATCCTTTGTCATCAGCAGTGATATCACCATTTCCAAGTCGCAGTAGGTTCTCTGCAAATTCTTGAGCAGCAGCATGGCCTGTCAGATAAACTCTCATGTTTGTTTGCAATCTGAGTCTCTGAACATTTCTCCAGAGGCAAGATGACTTTATTGATGCGTGTATTTCATCTGCTTTTGTGCCACGTTGAATTACTGGAAGAGTCTGTCGAAAATCTCCAGATAAAACCAAAGTGATCCCTCCCATATGTCTTGTGTTGCCTAAAAGGTCTTGCAAGGTAATGTTAAGAGCTTCCAGAGCAGCCTTGTTTGACATTGTGCACTCATCCCAGACAATAAGTTTACACCTTCGAAGAAGTGCAGCCTTATTAGAATTTCTTGAAATGTTGCAAGTGGGATGTTCAACACTCGCTAAATTCAGGGGTAATTTGAAAACAGAATGAGCTGTTCTACCTCCAGCCAAAAGAGTAGCAGCAATTCCCGAAGAAGCTACAGCAAGAGCAACCATTCCTCTCTGTCTAACTTTTGCTAAAAGAAGGTTAATCAAATAAGTTTTTCCTGTTCCACCTGGTGCATCTAAAAAGAATATTCCCCCCACTCCATCAAAAACAGAAGCTGTGATTACCTCGAAAGCTTGCCTCTGATCTTCAACCAGATTCGGCTCATTTGACAGGACATATGTAGTTAGTTCATCTATATTATAGCTTGTCTCTGTCATGATTTCATAATTAAGTCTGTTAGTGTCGTCTCTTTGTGGTTCAGGAAGTCCAAATGCTTTTAAATTTGAACCACCTAATGCCCTGATCTTATCTTCAAGAAAGATCAATGTTTGATTGAAGATAACATCATCATATATCAACTCAAAGTTATTAGTCCTAACTCTGGCCTTGTGCAATATGTCTTCGGACAAATTTTCTTTGTATAAATTCCACAGCTCAAGAGGATTTGACATAGAACACGTCTGCAGCATAATTGCAAAAAGGTTTCGAATCATTCCTGCTGATCGTGTGGCAGCTGCTTCTTCCAATGTATTCTTCCATTGCGAGTCATCTTCGAGAAGTCCTCTTAGCTGACAGGCTTGCTTGAAAGCTTCACACACAGTTTCACCGACAGTTTTTAAAAAAAGGAAGGATGTTGGACCTTGTACCTCATGCAGTAACATTCGTAGATAAAAGCATTCAGAATTGTTGGGATGAACTGTGTACACACGTCCAAGTGCATCACTTGATCTAATGCCTGTATATTCTGGTACAATTTGGCCAGACTTACGGCGTAGCCATTTTTTTCTGCTTGCATTCCATGTGTAGTACTTTGGTAATTGGTGGTACAGCAGAGTGCGAGCAAACTCATCACTCTGACACAGGGTGAAGAATGCAGTAAGTGTTGTATCGGGTGGGGACTGTGCTCGAGCTCGTGCATTTTCACTTGTGAAGTAAACTCTTTGTCCATTTTCAAGATGAACACTCAAATGCGTGACTGTGGGATATCTCTCATGAATTGGGAATCCCATGATCCTCCAAATAGCTTCATTGCTACTGATGTAACGTCCTATTTCATATTGTTGCACCTCATCACGCACATTTTCTTCACTTGTCACTTCAAATGCTGCCATATCAGATCCTTTATTAACATATTTACAAACATATTTAATAGATTTAACTGAATTACAGTATTCCACATTAATATGGGCATTGAATGATCTCGACAATACCGGACAATATGGAACAACCCACCTATTGTCAAGTGTGACATCAGATCCGTATACTTTCTTGATTACCGTATGTCCTCCATCTTCTGGATCTCTGCGGCGATAAAGTGGATATCCATCACTTCCCGTCTGTGTCTCCTTCAAATTTTCTCTTGGATATCTTTTTGTACACCTCCCATCTTTCATACAGGGAGAGCGTGAATCAATGTTGCCACATGGACCATGAATCATGTGTTTTGTAACAATTTCATATAAAATAGGGTCAGTTTCTGGATTTGGTATTTCAGCGCAGATGAATTCATCAACTCTGTGAACATGGATTCTGTTGTGAAGCCACATCAAAATATGTGCATGTGGAAGACCTCGTTTCTGCCACTCCACTGTATACATGAAGCAAGCAGCATTGCCAAATATTCTTCCTTTGTTGAGAAGGTTAATCAGAGACTTTAATTTCTGGCGGAAAACTCTGGCGAGTAAATCATGTCGATCTTGACTTTTCTGTCTTGGCATTAATTCACGTGTTACTTCTTCCCACTGAGGATTGCATGTGAAGGTAATAAACAAATCGGGCCTACCAAAATTTCGCACATAAGTCATGGCATCTTGAGTTCTTTCATGCATATAGCGAGGACCACCTGTGAAGCTAGACGGTAAAATTATAAGTTGACCAATGTCATGTACATTTCCATCATTATTGACTGCATCCCTTAGATGAACATAATCTTCAACCCGTAGTTTTCGCTGGTTCAAGCGTATGAACCTTAGACGTTCAGATTCAATTTTTGCATAAATATCCACAACAAACTGGTGAAATAATGCCTTACACCTTAAAATAATATTAAAGTTCGATACACGATACATTAATCTAAAAGCATAGAAGTCCATTGCAGAAATCTTCTTTGAAGTAGCAATTCCAGTTGTAGGGTTTGTTTCTTTCAGTTCAAAATGATATCCATCCTCACCTTGCCAAAATATTAATGGATATTGAAGTGCATCATAGGATCTGTGTGTTTCTGCAATCCTTTGGATTTCCTCACTTCTTAAATGTAATTTGATGTCTCTGGAACCATGTTGATCCCCAGCTAGAATAACTGCTACTTCTGATGTTGTAGGTCTGTTAAATCTCCTTTCATGCTCACCGGAGGGTGTTTTATCTGCCCTAATAACAATCTTCAATTCAGGAGTCATTTTTTCCATAGCACACTTAAAGCTATTTACATAAGTATTGTGCTCATGAAGCATTTCCTGTACCTCTGCAACTATTGCTGGTTTGGCCTGCATTACGTTCCGACAACGTTGTTCTACCTGTTCCTCTTTATCAGCCACAAAGTAAACCTGCAGAAATTTTGGTTCACAATTTCCTTGTGGTTGTAGACTACCTATTCTGTGATATACTTGACCCTGCACTTTAAATGTAGGCATATACCTTTCTTCTCTAATTTGCTGTGTACAACCAAATGATGTCATTTGAAAACATGCATTATATCTTCTGATGTTTTCTTGGAAATGCCTTGCATCAGATGAGTCTCCTATCAATAATGTATAGAGAGGTTCAGGAGGATCTTGAAGTAGAGGAATACGAACTTTCCCATTGCTGCAACACATACCAGGTGTTTCCCCTTTCCATTTTAATGCATGGCAGAAACTACATTCGATTATCATTCTGCCTACATGAATAAGTGGATCAGATGTATAATCAATATTACAATCATAATTAAATGCAGCATTTTCTTTTTGCACCCAAACTTGATTTCTAGTAGATGCAATTCTCTCTGCATCTGCCACCTGTCTCTGTCGACGCTGTTCTTCATTTTCATTTTCTCTCATCGCTGCATGTCTGTCTGCATCTGCCAACTGCCTTTGTTGACGCTGTTCTTCATTTTCATTTTCTCTCATCGCTGCATGTCTATCTGCATCTGCCAACTGCCTTTGTTGACGCTGTTCTTCATTTTCATTTTCTCTCATCGCTGTATGTCTGTCTGCATCTGCCAACTGCCTCTGTTGACGCTGTTCGTCATTTTCATTTTCTCTCATTGCTGCATGTCTGTCTGCATCTGTGAACTGTCTATGTTGACGCTGTTCTACATTTTCATTTTCTCTCATCGAAGCATGTCTATCTGCATCTGCCTCTGTTGACGCTGTTCTTCATTTTCATTTTCTCTCATTGCTGCATGTCTGTCTGCATCTGTCAACTGTCTATGTTGACGCTGTTCTTCATTTTCATTTTCTCTCATCGAAGCATGTCTATCTGCATCTGCCATCTGTCTCTGTTGACGCTGTTCTTCATTTTCATTTTCTCTTATGGCTGCATGTCTATTTGAATCTCTCACCTGTCTTCGCCGACATTCTTCTTCACTTTCCTTTTCTATCATCGCTGCAAATCTATCTGCATCTGCCACCTGTCTTTGCTGACGCTGTTCTTCATTTTCATTTTCTCGCATCACTGCATGTCTTTCTGCATCAGCTGCGAGTCTATGTCGACGTTCTTCTTCATTTTCATTTTCTCGCATCACTACATGTCTTTCTGCATCAGCTGCGAGACGATGTCGACGTTCTTCTTCATTTTCATTTTCTCGCATTGCAACATGTCTTTCCGCATCAGCCACCTGTCTTCGTTGACGCTCTTCTTCATTTTCATTATCTCGCACTGCTGCATGTCTTTCCCTATCAACCACCTGTCTTTGTTGACACTCTTCTTCATTCTGACTTTCTCGCATCGCTGCATGTCTTTCAGCATCAGCTATCTGTCTTTGTAGACGTTGTTCTTCACTTTCTGAAGCTCGAGCTCTAGCATTCCTTTCTCTGTTCCTTCTGATTAAATGTCTTGTGTCTAACCGAAATTTCTTTTTAGGAGGCATTTTAAGAATAAAATCCTAAATTACATGCAAAACACAGAAACAGCGAGCAAATAGAATCAATATATAATTAAAAAATCAATACTTATACATTTGAATATAATATCTTACATGCAATACCAAAACATAAAAAAAAAAATAAAAATAAAAATAAAAAAATACTTTTAAAAAACGAAAAAGCTTCTTTAAGAATAGAAAATGTATACTACTGTATAAAAAGGAATAAATCTGTTGTGAGAAACTTCACTCATACCACCTGAAACCGAAAGTAAAATTAAATTAACAAATTTTTAAAATTTCAAAATGAGCTTAAAATTGAAAATGTAATAAAAATAAGGAAAAATAATATATTTTTAAATATATATAAGAGTTGTACCGAATATTCGGTTAATATTTGGTATTCGGCCTATTCGGCAGACGACACCGAATATTTGGCTCGTCTGAATACTTTGATATTCGGAAACCGAATAGTGTAGTTAAATTTAAAATTAAGTTAAACTATTGAAGTTGGTAAAAATATTTTTATCATGCTAAAATTAAAGAGTAATTGTAATTTTAAAATTTACCAATAAAGAATAAGAAATCAGTAAAGAATATTAAGCAAATAATGTTTCTATTGTATTAATTTTTAATCTAATCTAAAGCAGGAATCTGTAACTAAATAATTCATTCCAAAATAATCATATTATTTTCATAATATCAAGAGCCATTATTATTATAGTTATTTAGTTACGTATTTAGAATTTTAGGGATTATCATGGAAATTTAATCAATTGACTTAAGATCCTCTAACACTAACTTTCCAACATTTTTCTTAATCAAAATTAAACTTTTACTTTAAGAAATATTGTATTGTTGTCGAAGGGGAAATTGTAAAAGTTTATAAAAATGCATTTACCTACAGTCAGTACAAAATACAAATAATAAAAATCTGGTATTAAACAACCACACGACTTCCATTACACAGTATTGTACTTATTATATACATTTGACAATATAAAACAGATTTTTCACAGCAAGTTAAAAAAAAAAAAAAGGACGATAGAGTTGTTTTTTAAACAAAAATTTTCGAGATCTAAAATTGAAGTATCTAATCAGAATGGCCATTAATTTCTCTGTAATAACCACATAATACATCATAAAGGGCCAACCCACCAAGAACAAAAATAGGAACACTTTGTGCAAGGAGTGAATTCTTTTTTTTTTTTTTTTTTTTGCTGTTAATAATTTTATTTTAACTATACAAATCGTTTATCAAACATTCCTTAAAGGGTGAGGGGGGGGGGGGGGTTCACAACAAAAAGTACATCAATGAGAAATATTCAACAGATATACATCTTTATTGATTCTAGGATCTAATAAAGCAAGTTTAAAATTGTCATTGACATTTATGTCGGAAATAAAGAAAAATTGAAAATCACAAAGCTTTTTCTCGATGTTTGATTAACAACTTTGAAGAAAATCGTTAGAGCCGTTTTTGAGATACGGACTTATGGCCCCACTTCCGGCTTACCATGACGAAATTCCGGTTTTCCAATTTTCACAAAAATTTGGAAGATTCGTCTATACACCAGACCAGTATCAATTCTGAAGTTTCGTAGTTTTGGAGATATGATAGCCAGAATATTCCACACATACGTACACACTCACTGACCAATTGTCGAAATTGGAATTTTCCAGTAAGAGAAACTTGATACACGTGTAAAGACAGTATAAAACAGATCTTTCACAGCAAGTTAAAAAAAAAAAAAAAGGACGATAGAGTTGTTTTTTTAAACAACAATTTTAGAGATCTAAAATTGAAGTATCTAATCAGAATGGATATTAATTTTTCTGTAATAACCACATAATCTATAATAATAAAGGAAGATGTCTGTCTGTCTGTCTCTCTGTCTCTCTGTCTGTCTGAGCATCTATACGTTCAGCCCCTACTGAACGCAGAAGTATAAAATTTGACATACGGGTGCTCAGAAGCCTTCCCGAGGGGATAGTGAAAACAGAATTTAAAAATTTTAGTCAGTTGCGGAGATATTAATTAAAATGTTGACCCATGTCGATCGAAAACTGACCAAAAATCCTTATTGCTTAAAAAGAGGCATTCTATCCGCAGACGATTTTAACGGCTGTCTCGAACGGGAACAAAACATGTGGAAGTCATTAATGTCACATGATCTTGAACTGGAGTTAAAAATTGCAAATTTCAAAGTGCTTCAAATTTTCTTTTTCCCACACAACACTTAATATACAACCTATTTAGCACAAAACCAACCTGCAGTTAAAATTTCATCAATTTTCACTAATAAACAAAGCAGTTACATTTTAATTGCAAATTAAATTTTATTCTAACACGTAATGTATCTTTCAATAGACGATAGGAGTTTCCATAGCAACAAAATACATTTGAAGGAATTAAAAAAATCATTTTTTTTTCTTTTTACTTCCATTACCCGACTACCGTGGTATATATAGGTTTGGGGACCTAAAAAATATTTATTTTTCTTTTTACTTCCATTAAACGACTACCGTAGATAATGGAATTAGAGATTTCACGTGATTTACATGTTTTAGTATGTCCTGATTAGGTTTTCTTTTGCATCTTAGCTACTAATTAAAATAATTTCATAAGTAACACATTATTTGAAAGCTTTGTTGATTTGGAATTGAACAGTAGATTACAGAATTTTCTACCGCCAGATATTTTAAAATTTCAATATTTCAAATTCTAATTAAATTATTTTTAATACATCATTCCAAAGATATTTTAAAGTACTTTTATATTATCGAAAGTGGGATTCGAGATTTCACCTGATTTACAATTTTAAGGTGTCCTGATCAGGTTTTCTTTTACACATTTTGAGGTCTCCTGAATCGGTTATCTTTTGTATCTCAGCTACTAATTAAAATGATTTCATAAGTAATACATCATTTGAAAGCTTTGTTGATTTGGAATTGAACAGTAGATTACAGAAATTTCTATTTACACGTTTTGAGGTCTCCTGAATCATTTTTCTTCTGTATATCAGTTATTAATTAAAAAAATTTCATAAGTACATACATCATTTGAAAGCTTTGTCGAGCTGATACACATTTGAAGTACTTTTACATTATCGAAAATGGAATTCGAGATTTCACTCGATTTACACGTTTTGAGGTATCCTGGTTAGGCTTTCTTTTTGTATATCAGCTACTAATTAGAATAATTTCATAAATAACACATCATTAGAAAGCTTTTTTGATTTGGAATCGAACAGTGGATTACAGAAATTTCTACCACCAGATGGCGCTGTAATATTTTCAAATTTCAATATTTCGATTTCTGATTATGATTAAATTATTTTTAATACATCATTCGAAAGATATTTTAAAGTTCTTCTAAATTATCGAAAGTTTTCACCAGATTTACACGTTTTCAGGTGTCCTGAATCAGTTTTCTTTTATATCTCAGTTATTAATTAAAAAAATTTCATAAGTAATACATCATTTGAAAGCTTTGTTTAGTTGATACACATTTTAAAGTACTTTTACATTATCGAAAATGAAATTCGAGATTTCACTCGATTTACACGTTTTCAGGTGTCCTGATTAGGTTTTCTTTTGTATCTCAGCTACTAATTAAAATAATTTCATAAGTAATACTCCATTAGAAAGCTTTTTTGATTTGGAATCGAACAGTGGAGGGGCGCCCAAGGCGCTACCGCAAGGGAATTTACTGCGCTTTCAATAAGCTATTTTCACGATATATCAATAAGCTGTTATTAGACCTGAAACTGGAATAAGGCGCCGCAGGCGCCACCGAGCGGGAGTTTCGTAAAGTCGGAATTTTCAGGGATCGCGAACCAGCTGGTCGCCGAAGGCGGCTAGTACATCATAAAGGGCCAACCCACCAAGAAAAAAAATAGGAACACTTTGTGCGAGCAGCAAATTCATGATTTTTTTTTTTTTTTTTTTTTTTTGCTATTAATAATTTTTTTTAAACTATACGAATTGTTTATTAAACAAACCTTCCTTAAACAGATAAAGGGGGGGGGGGGAGTCACAACAGAAATTACGTCAATGAGAAATATTCACATTAAATAACTTTTCAAATTATATGAATAAAATATTTCAGTATAAATAATAATTTAAAAAAAAAAAAAAAAAAAAAAAAAGTGCATACTTTTTTTATTTTAACCATATATAAAACTGTACAATTATTTGTATTATGAAAATCCTACCTGGAAGGGTTAAAATATATTTATTTCGTTAGTATTAACACGAAATAACTTAATAATAAAAAAAAAATGATTAAATTCAAAATTCTACTAAAATACTGAATAGAATGAAATAAGAGTTTATTTTACTTTTATTCCCCAGTTTAGAACAAACCAAACATTAAGAATATGAAGGTCATAACTATTTCATTCGAAAGGACATCTAAAAGTGTTTATATAGCAAATTGAAGAAAATCGTTAGAGCCGTTTTTGAGATACGGACTTAAGTTCCTACCGGTTTTCGATTTTCACCAAAAAATTCATCTGTACACCAGACCTGTATCAATTCTGAAGTTTCATAGTTCTATCTTTATCAGTTTTGGAGATATGATCAGGGGTCGATCCAGGCAAAATTTGGGTCCCTTTTGCGGCCCCTTCACAAAATTCCACATAGTAAAAAGGGACCCTTCACAAAATTCAAATTCATAAAAGGGACCCTTCACAAAATTCAAATTTATAAAATGAGTCCCTTCACAAGATTTTGTTTTATAAAAATGATCCTTTTATGAAATGTTTTCATATTTTCAGTATTATTTTTAATTTATGCCTTAATTTGGCTCAACGAAACTCTATTAACGTGATATTAAACATTAGATAAAGTGATTGTAAAAACTGAAGATTTTGCACAATATTTTACTTTTTCACAAAAATATTTTATATTTCACAAAAATAAATAAAAATTTCACAAAAATAATTTGTTTTTCACAAAAAAGGGACCCAAAAATTAAAACCTGGATCGACCCCTGATGATAGCCAAAATGGTTAATTAAACAGAAAAACAAAACGCGACATATTATCACATATTTGCTATTAATATTTGTACACTTAATTATACTTTACAGTGCAGTTAAAAATCTTTCATATACAGTGTTTACACTATTTCCCATGCAGCCGCTTTAACAACATAGCAAGTTTAAAATTGTCATTGACATTTATGTCGGAAATAAAGAAAAATTGAAAATCACAAAGCTTTTTCTCGATGTTTGATTAACAACTTTGAAGAAAATCGTTAGAGCCGTTTTTAAGATACGGACTTATGGCCCCACTTTCGGTTTACCATGACGAAATTCCGGTTTTCCAATTTTCACAAAAATTTGGAAGATTCGTCTATACACCAGACCAGTATCAATTCTGAAGTTTCGTAGTTCTATATTTATTAGTTTTGGAGATATGATAGCCAGAATATTCCACACATACGTACACACTCACTGACCAATTGTCGAAATTGGAATTTTCCAGAAAGAGAAACTTGATACACGTGTAAAGACAGTATAAAACAGATCTTTCACAGCAAGTTAAAAAAAAAAAAAGGACGATAGAGTTGTTTTTTTAAACAACAATTTTCGAGATCTAAAATTGAAGTATCTAATCAGAATGGCCATTAATTTTTCTGTAATAACCACATAATACATATCATAAAGGGCCAACCCACCAAGAAAAAAAATAGGAATACTTTGTGCGAGCAGCAAACTGATGACTTTTTTTTTTTTGCTATTAATAATTTTATTTTAACTATACGAATTGTTTATTAAACAAACCTTCCTTAAACAGGTAAAGTGTGTGTGTGTGGGGGGGGGGGGGTGTCACAACAGAAATTACATCAATGAGAAATATTCACATTAAATAACTTTTCAAATTATATGAATAAAATATTTCAGTATAAATAATAATTTAAAAAAAAAAAAATACTTTTTTTTTATTTTAACCATATATAAAACTGTACAATTATTTGTATTATGAAAATCCTACCTGGAAGGGTTAAAATATATTTATTTCGTTAGTATTAACACGAAATAACTTAATAATAAAAAAAAAAAATGATTAAATTCAAAATTCTAATAAATACTGAATGGAATGAAATAAGAGTTCATTTTACTTTTATTCCTCAGTTTAGAACAAACTAAACATTAAGAATATGAAGGTCATAACTATTTCATTCGAACGGACATCTAAAAGTGTTTATATAGAAAACTGAAGAAAATCGTTAGAGCCGTTTTTGAGATACGGACTTAAGTTCCTACTTCCGGTTTTCGATTTTCACCAAAATTTGGAAAATTCATCTGTACACCAGACCTGTATCAATTCTGAAGTTTCAAAGTTCTATCTTTATCAGTTTTGGAGATATGATAGCCAAAATGGTTAATTAAACAGAAAAACAAAATGCGACATATTATCACATATTTGCTATTAATATTTTTACACTTAATTACACTTTACAGTGCAGTTAAAAATCTTTCATATACAGTGTTTACACTATTTCCCATGCAGCCGCTTTAACAACATATAACTTACCAACAGCACAAAATATCTTGAAGGCCCCTTTCAATACTTTGATTGACTACCAACACTGTTTGTAAATCATGTTGATAAAAAAAAAAAAAAAAAAAAAAAAAACTAACACTTTGCCTAAAATTTTAAGGATTTAACAACAAATATTAAACATAACTAACAAATATAATATATATTGACCTTAAAAGGTTCGATATAGGCATCATTTTTTTTTTTGCCTGTCACAAATTTCAAATTTATTAAAACAGCCTTTTTTAAGGATACAGTTTTATAAAAGTTTTCTGTGTATCCAGAAATATTCTCAATGATTACATATTACTTGGGTTCAATGAAACACTATTAACTGGATAATAAACATTTATATAAGAACAACTAATAAAATGGAAAGTGTTATATAATTATTTTTTTCCCACAAAAAAAAAAAAAAAAAAAAAAAAAAAAAAAAAAACACCTTCCTTTAACAGGTAAAGGGGGGGGGGGGTGTCACAACAGAAATTACATCAATGAGAAATATTCACAGTAAATAACTTTTCAAATTATATGAATAAAATATTTCAGTATAAATAATAATAATAATAATAATAATAATAATAATAATAAAGTGTATACTTTTTTTATTTTAACCATATATAAAACTGTACAATTATTTCTATTATGAAAATCGTACCTGGAAGGGTTAAAATATATTTCTTTCGTTAGTATTAACACGAAATAACTTAATAATAAAAAACTGATTAAATTCAAAATTCTAATAAAATACTGAATAGAATGAAATAAGAGTTCATTTTACTTTTATTCCCCAGTTTAGAACAAACCAAACATTAAGAATATGAAGGTCATAACTATTTCATTCGATAGGACATCTAAAAGTGTTTATATAGCAAATTTGAAGAAAATCGTTAGAGCCGTTTTTGAGATACGGACTTAAGTTCCTACTTCCGGCTTTCGATTTTCACCAAAATTTGGAAAATTCATCTGTACACCAGACAGGCATGAGAGTGCAGAAAATTAAAAAAAGAGGAAACACGCGTGTTCATAAAATTAATTTCAAATGAAAAATAAAGCGTGCGGGGAAAACTATTCAAATGTGTTCATAAAATTTATTTCAAATGAAAAAAGATTACTCACAGGAAAAAACTATACAAAATATTTTAAAAGTGACAAATTAAACTAAAAGAATAACACATCAGCACAATAGAACATGTGTTTAAAAAAAAAAAAAAAAAAAAAAAAAAAAAATTAGCTAGCAATCAACATTTAATAACATTGACTGGTGGTGGAAAATGGGAAAAGGGAGGGGGGGGGTTAAAAAGTAGTTCATGAGTGAGAAATATTAAACACAATTCTTCTTCTTTATGGGTTCTTCTAGAATATCATAAAATAAGTTTAAAATTAATATTGACATTTTTGTTGTGGATGGAAAAATATTCAAAAATAAAGGGCTTCCCGCAGAGTGGCGATGGTTAGAGATGAAAAAAGGAGGGGGGGGGACAAAAAAAAATTACATGAGAGGGAAATATTGAGTAATTCTGTTCTTTTATATGTTATAGAATATGATAAAGCACGTTTAAAATGAACATTGACATTTATATTTTGGATGGAAAAAGATTGAGAGTCTAAAGTTTTTTGTGGAGTGTTTGAACACTGATCCTTATTGGAGTTTGATTTTAACAAAATAAAAAATCGCGAAATTAACGAAAATCACAAAAAAGCGGAAAATCGCGGATCCGCGGAAAATTCTCATGCCTGACCAGACCTATATCAATTCTGAAGTTTCAAAGATCTATCGTTATCAGTTTTGGAGATATAATAGCCAAAATGGTTAATTAAACAGAAAAACAAAATGCGACATATCACATATTTACTATTAATATTTTTATACTTAATTATACTTTACAGTGCAGTTAAAAATCTTTCATATACTGTGTTTACAGTATTTCCCATGCAGCCGCAACATCCCGAAAGCACAAAATATCTTGAAGGCCCCTTTTAATACTTTGATTGACTACCAACACTGTAAATCATGTTGATAAAAAAAAAAAAAAAAATAATAAAATTTTGCCTAAAATTTTAAGGATTTAACAACAAATATTTAACATAACTAACAAATATTATTATGTATATTGACCTTAAAAGATTCGATATATGCTTTTTTTTTTTTTTTTTTTTTTTCCTGTCACAAATTTCAAACTATAAGACAAATGAATCATTCAAAATGAGAATTTTCTACAAAAACAAAATAATTCACTATGATACTCAAAGACAGTAAAATGTTCGGAAACCCTAAATTCAGAGATAGCTGTGCTTTTTAACTATGTTACTGGATTTTAATTTTTAAGACAATATTGGCCATTAATATCTGTTTCTGAAGAAAATTTCGGGATCAATTCTCAAAGAATTATTTAATGAACAATGCGATCATTCTGCTTAAAATGATAATAATTATTATTTTTTTAATTACATATTCTAAAAAAATAAAAAATAAATAAATAAATTAAATAAAATAATAACGATAATTATAGTAATTATTATTTTGATTTTTAATACACAGTAATAAAACATTCAAAATGAGTATTTTCTACATGATTATTACTTTTAATTCCTAAAACAGTTCTCAAAAAATAATTGGTAAAGTATGTGATAATTTTAAAACTCACCTGAAAAAATATATGACCGCCAAGGAAAAAACTCCTAAAATATATAAATAAAAATTATAGTAAAAGAGTATGTGGAATTGTTATGCAGAGTAAAAAGAAAACGCAGCCAATTCTATCAAGCAAAACACGTGAAGTGCAAAATTGTTGCGTTGCCACACAGAAAAGTTAAACTTTTGTTCGAGGGAAAAAAATGAATCATTTAGTTCATGGAGTTAAACAGTGAGGTGAGTGTAAAAAAAAAAAAAAAAAAAAAAAAAAAAACTACAATAAGGCGACTAAACGTCACCATTTTATGGGGACTGTCTCCACTTTTCGATAGTTCCTTATAAAATGCATGCGATTCCGCCAAACTAATCATAAAACTATTGTATGCAGAACAATAATCACTGAGGCAATAAGTTTTGTTTCCGCGATATACAGAGAAAAAAAAAAAAAAAGAATGTGGACGATCTGGGAAGAACCTCTTGGGATAGTCCGACAGCTTAAATGAAAAATGTAAAATTTTCGATTCTAAGGTTCTGCTTTTTGTACCAAATATTTAGAAACTGAAAAATTAGCGCTATATCTCAAAATCTAATGTGCATCACTACACTATTTTTTAGTGTGTGTGTGTGTGTATTGGGCGAAAAGTTGTTTGTTATAAAGCTATATCTCAAAAACTTATGCGCATAACTACACCATTTTCTGTGTGTATATATTAAGCGTTTTTTTTTTTTTTTTTTTTTTTTTTTAATCATATTAAAATGTAAAATAAATAAAAAGCTGTATCTCAAAATATAATGTACACAATTACGCCATTTTTTTATTTGTTGGCCGGAAGGTGGCGCTGTTATGTTGAAATGATTTTTATATTACAAATAATGCTACTGAAAAAGCTATATCTCAAAACCTAATGTGCATCACTACACGATTTTTTAGTTTGTGTGTATATTGAGCGAAAGGTTGTTTGTTATTGGCCTGAGGTAATATTTACACAAAATATTTAAAAACTGGAAAATTAGCGCTATATCTCAAAATCTAATGTGCATCACGATACCATTACCATTTTTTAGTTTGCGTGCATATTGTGCGAAAGTTTGTTTGTTATTGGAAGGTAGCGCTGTTATATTGCGAATTTATTTTATTGTTCATGAAATTAGCTCAAAACTTAATGCGTACAACTATATAATTTTTTCCTGTACACTCATGTTAAATTTTTTTTGTATATCGGCGGTGAACGGTCTAACTCAATTAGCTGAGATGCAAAAGAAAACCTAATCAGGACACCTCAAAACGTGTAAATCTGGTGAAATCTTTCAATAATATAAAAGAACATTAAAATATCTTTCCAATGATGTATTAAAAATAATTTAATCGTTATTAGAAATTGAAATTTTAAAATATTACAGCGCCATCTGGCGGTAAAAATTTCTGTAATCTACTGTTAGATTACAAATCAGCAAAACTTTCAAATGATGTATTACTTATAAAATTATTTTAATTAGTAACTGAGATGCAAAAGAAAACCGATTCAGGAGACCTCAAAACGTGTAAATCAGGTGAAATCTCGAATTCTACGTTCGATAATATGAAAGAACTTTAAAATATCTTTCGAATGATGTATTAAAAATAAATTAATAATAATTAGAATTTGAAATATTGAAATTTTAAAATAAGTGGAAAATTAGCGCTATATCTCAAAATCTAATGTGCATCACAATACCATTTTTTAGTTTGCGTGTATATTGAACGAAAGTTAGTTTGTTATTGGTAGGTAGCGCTGTTATGTTGCGAATTTATTTTCTTGTTCATGAAATTAGCTCAAAACTGAATGCGTATAACTATATAATTTTTTTCTGTACGCTCATGTTAAATTCTTTTTGTATATCGGCGATGAACGGTCTAACTCAATTAGCTGAGATGCAAAAGAAAACCTAATCAGGACACCTCAAAACGTGTAAATCTGGTGAAATCTTTCAATAATATAAAAGAACTTTAAAATATCTTTCCAATGATGTATTAAAAATAATTTAAACAAAACTTTCAAATGATGTATTACTTATAAAGTTAACTGAGATGCAAAAGAAAATATTACAGCGCCATCTGGCAGTAGAAATTTCTGTAATCTACTGTTCAATTCCGTCAGTGATTTGCAATATATACTCTTCAATTCCAACTCAAATAACTTTTAAAATTGCTGAGATAAAAAAGAAAACCAAATAAGGACACCTTAAAACATGTAAATCAGCTGAAATCTCGAATCCCACTTTCGATAATATAAAAATACTTTAAAATATCTTTCGAATGATGCATTAAAAGTAATTTAATCATAATTAGAATTTGAAATATTGAAAATAAAGGTGTTCTGGGTTTTCCGTTGTTTTCTCCGAAACTCCCGTTCTTTTTCTACATCTTTGCCCCTTCGCTCTTCCCCCCTCCCTTTCCGTTGATAATAATAATTTTACACTCGAAAATATCCGCAATCGTTTTACCTTGCCATAAAATCTAAATATTATCGGCGGTGAACGGTCTAACTCAATTAGCTGAGATGCAAAAGAAAACTGAGATACAAAAGAAAACCTAAAAAGGAAACCTTAAAACGTGTAAATCGGGTAAAATCTCGAATAATACTTTCGATAATATAAAAGAACTTTAAAATATCTTTCGAATGATGTATTAAAAATTATATAATCATAATTAGAATTTGAAATATTGAAATTTTAAAATATTTCAGCGCCATCTGGCGGTAGAAATTTCTGTAATCTACTGTTCAATTCCAAATCAACAAAGTTTTCAAATGATGTATTACTTATGAAATTATTTTAATTAGAAGCTGGGATAAAAAAGAAAACCAAATACCTTGCCTTAAAATCTTAATATGCCAACCAATTTCAAACGCTGCAACTCTTTTTTTTTTTTTTGCCTTTTTTCCCTGTTCCTCAAGCCCTCCCTAATAATCGTACTCTTTCAAAAATATTCACAATCGAATTATCGGGCATTAAAACTACATACTACGAAATTTCGACTACTGCAAATACTGCAAAAAAATAAAAGAAGACAATCTTTTTCCAATAAATATGTCATTTTTTTAATTATTCATATATTTTCATGAAAATTGAATAGTAGCTTTATAATATGCTGTCTAGGCCGAATATTAATTCAAATGTAACGTGAATGAAAATTTGAAAAAAATTGAAAATTGCAATTTTTCCCCCCAGTATAAAACACATGATATCTTAATTGATTACAACCATTTCCGTTTTCATCACAGACATCACAGACAGACAGTTGTCTCGTATGTGTTTTGTTTCCGATCGAGACCGCTTAGAAAATCGTCTGCCTGTTGCCAACTAAATTCCATAGTTTAGTTAATTTTAAAAAATCTAATTGACGTATCGATAAGTCGCTTGCACTCTTAGATTCGGAAAAAATTCCCATTTCATTTGGTACCAAATTCGTAATGATCGGACTAATATTTCTAATTTATTTTCCATTTTTTCTGCTTTTAACTCCGTTAAAATATCTACTTTTATGCAATCTCAGTGAATTCTGAGTCATTGAGATCGCATTTTGATTAAGACATAGGTCTACATTTTAATTAATATCTCCGCAACTAATTAAAAATTTTAAATTCTGTTTTGACTATCCCCTCGGGCAGGCTTCAGAGCACCCGTATGTCAAATTTTGTAGTTCTGCGTTCAGTAGGGGCTGAACGTATAGATGCTCAGACAGACAGACAGACAGACATCTTCTTTTATTATTATATATTATTATAGATAGATACAGATTCACTCAGCAAAAATAATTTATTAAAAATATTATTTAAAAAATTATCGTCCATGATAATGCAGACGATTTCCATATTAAAGAAGTGGTATAACATTAATACACACACACAAAAAAAAAAGTCGATTTTATTGTCAATATTAATATTTTTTTTTTTTTTTTTTTGTTAAAAATGAAAATAAATCGATAATTTTATTTTAAATCATCGCAGATCGATGGTTCAACCATTCGTTTTAAAGGTATTGGCGAGCTCTTTTGAAAGATACCCATCGTGAAAAATTCATATATATATATATATATATATATATATATATCCCCCCACCCCAGGTGGAGGCGAGGCTCCTACATACACATTTTTTTCCCCAATTGACTGCCTCTATTACAAATAATTCTTTTAAGTTTCATAATGATTATTAAAAAATAATTCTGTTTATGCACATTTATACAAAATTTTGTCCTATACCACCATGTTAAAAATTTAGAAAAAGCGGGATGGCAACGCAGCCTGTGAGACAATTTTTATCAAAAGTTGATAGGCACTAATTTATGTCAAGGTGTAAATACATACCAATTTGTATGAAATTATGTGCAGTAGTTCCTGAGATACAGTTGCCACAAAATTTTGTCACACACACAGAGACTGACAGACAGACATTTTCTAAAAATGGTCAAATCGTGTTCTACAGCTCTCAAAACGTGTAAATCCATCAAAAACCCGAGGTCGAAAATTTTTACGAATCCAATACTTCCTTCTATTGAATATAGAAGAAAGTAACAAGTATTGTTATGCATTACTGCAATTTGTTCAGTTTCACTGTATTCACTGATACCAAAAATAAAGATTTGCCTTTCTAAAAAGCTTTAACAGTTGAATTTAATGTAAAAAAATTTCGCATTAAAAATTTAAATTGTAGCTTTTAATGAAAATTGGCACATTTTTTATGTATAAAACAATATTTTTATATTTGTAAATATTTGAAATATACTTATTTCCAATTACGTCAAGCAGGTAAAAAATAAATAAATAAATAAAATAGTATTTCTATTATTTCTCTCTCTCTCTCGGTCTCTGCGTGTGTGTGTGCGCGTGTATATTATGACGAAACTTGTATCATTGTGTTGCAAATATCGTGGTTCTTAGCTAAAGCATCGGCTTGCAAAAACAAAGGTTGTGGGTTCGAGTTCCATCAAGACAAATTACTCAAAGTGATCCCTGTTTAAATCTATCTCACGTTTCCTTCTCATTTATTCATTATATCAATATGTTAATTATTTTATTAATGTTATTCTATACGTAGAACTTTCGAATTCTATAATATTCTTTTCGAGAAAGTTCATTAATTGTATGTAAAGTAATGCAATACTCAGTTTGGTTGAGAAATAAAGTCTGGTGCTTAACTTAATATTCTCTATGTTGTTTTATATTTAGTGCTTCTTTATAAGCAGTTCTTTAAGCCCAATCCATGTAATATACGTGACAATATGTATAGAAATAGATAGATAGACGCATAGATAAATATACATTCTCACAGTTTTAAAAAATCGCACGTTAATCTCTTAAATTAAATAATGTTACATAAAAATTACTGAAAGAAACAACAGCAAAAAAAAAAAAAAAAAAAAAAAAATTAAGAAAACAAAAAGAAAACAAAAAATCGAAGGAATAAACAGCAAATAAATAAATAAATAAATAAAAATTGCTAACTGTGTTTAAATGGAAGTAAAATTTCAATATGAAAATTACCACATTCGTTTAAATAATTGTCATTTCTCATGAAGTAGAAGGAATGTTTAATCAATCACTTTCCTCTCTTATCCCTTCAGTGAAAATGGATTACTTTTATAGATTTTAAACTAGACGTTAAATCGATATCTAATAAGGGAATGCACATTTTTAAATGACAATTTAACAATTTAACTTTTAAATTACAATTCATTCTGTGACATTCTTTAACGACATTCGTTTCATGATTTGCAGTAACAAATCCTCTACGCATTAAGTAATTTACTTGAATTTCGATTTAACGTTTTTAACAAATAAGTTTTAATAGTTATAAAGGTAATAACTACTTATAACACAAATAAAGAATTTTACAAAAATAAGTCTTATTTTCATAATAAATGTATTTTCGTAATTCCATTGCACATCTAATTTTTTACATCTTACACACATATTTCTGTTGTGCCGCCCAGACGGTGCAGTGACTAGCGTCCCTGACTCCTACACGGATGGGCCTGGGTTCGAATCCCAAGGAAGGCATGGATGTGTTATCCTTGTTAGGGGTACCGATTACCGCCCATTGGGTGCCCCTTCACAAATGGTCATAAATTCCGCAAATCCCGGCCAATGCTTAGCCGCAAGAACAGCGCCATTTGAAGAAAATAAATGTGATATTTGACGATTCGATGTCGTTCTAAGGTTTCTTTATATCGATATTTATTTTGTGTATATCAAAATAATGAGTAAAATGAGGGTTTTTCAATCATATTTGGTGATGAGGGCATACATTTTAGAGGAGTTGCGGCTTTCAGTTATGATATTGTGTCACAACTGGATTCCTAGAAATTTTAGTACATTTCAAGTTGGAGTGTTATGTAATGCTATTCTTCAGTGTAATATATTTAATGAGCAATATTTCCCAGCGAGTGAAGTGTTCAGTTTAGGATCCATCATTATCTTCCAGAAGGATTTAGTGTTACTCTATTTTTTCCAAATTCTTCGTCGAGTAAGTTAGGGCCAATTACACGCTACAAATAACGTGAATTTCACTCACCATAATAAAGGCATTTTTATTAGCAGTTATACGTTCTCATTCTCAAGAAAGGGTTAAACACGAGTGCGGGTATCTTATCCCTTACTGTTCTTTCTCTCACATTTAAAGCAGTAAGATTTTAAATTTTCTTAAACCTTAACTTAACTAAGATTGCTTAGGAGAGCGTGCCCATACCCTGTTATTTACTTGCGAAGATGATGTCTGATTTTTTTAAAATAAAAATTACTGTTATTATAAAATTCAGTAATAACATCTATTCTGGAGTGTTTAAAAAGAATTTTCTCGAATATGTTGTGAAATATTTAGTACATAATATCGTGAATGGTATATGAAAAATAGTTTGACTTTTCGACGATGAAATTAATTCAGTATTGTACGTTAAGAAGTAATTTTTCATATACTGCCATATTCATAAAATCTAAAATTTTAAACAAATTTACAATGTTTGCAATACAAAATGTCAAAAGTAAATAGAATTGCAGCCATTATCATAAATGTTTTTTTAAAACATGTTCGAATACTTAATTATCATTAATTCGTGAGATTTTGTCTATAGAGTCTTGAAAACAAATAAACAGAAATTAAAAAACTTAAAGCTACTGTGTAGACCGATTAATAAAGCGGACCTTTTGCAGTGGAATATTTGTAATGCTAAATGATATGAGTAGTTATTTCATTCCAGCAATAAGAAACTACAAATCCTCACAAATCATATTGAGCAAAAATGTTAACTTCATAGACATATTTACGTTGAAACATATCAAATATTCTCCCCTCACCCCCCCTAATATATATATATATATATATATATATATATATATATATATTCGATTTGCTGCTAAGAGCAATTTGTAAAATAATAAAGAGAGATAATACTTTGCCGTATATTGTCTGACATATTACATGAACACACATCTAAAACACGAACACACGATCAATATTTGCTATATACTTCTACAAATGGCTTTTTAAAATGACTGAAATTTGATGTCCAACATTTTCCCCCATAAAATACTAATGACGACGTTTTATCCATAGATTAAGACTAATATTCCTCTATACTAAAAAAAATAAAATTAGAAATTCTAACTTCTAAACTTTTATTTAATTATGAATTTTAATTTATAATTGTTTCAAAAAAAAAAAAAAAAAAAAAAAAAAAAATCTGGTGTGTCACTCACACGACTTTCTCTTACCCTGCAATTTAATACTATATAACTACAAGATAAAAATAACTTTTTATATAACGTGTTTTTAAGTTATCTGTTGAATCACATAAATGCTACCGAGAGCAGCGGAAACCCGTAGAATTGGATAAAAGTATTAAAAAAATTCATTGCTATCATGTTTTGAGCTGTTATAAAAGTTTCAAATGGCTATCTATCCGGGATGTTAGTTAAAAATTGATTGCAAGCTTTGTACAGGTAACGCTGCCGAAGGCAGCAGGGTCCCGAAACAATTGTTTAAAAATATTTTAAAAATGCATTTTCACCGTATTCTCAACTATTCTGAAAGTCTCAAATGTCTACTTAGTCGGAAAGTTAGTTAAATAAATTTTCTGTTGAATCATATAAATGCTGCCGAATACAGTACGGACCTGGAACAGTTGACTAAAATTACCGTGACTAAAATTACTTGTCACCGTGTTCTGAGCTACCCTAAAAGTTTCAAATGTCTAGCTACTCGGGAAGTTAGTGAAAAATGGATTGCAAGCTTTGTACTGGTAACATGCCGAAGGCAGCAGGAACCCGAAGCAGTTGGTTAAAAATATTTTAAAAATGCATTTTCACCGTATAATGAACTATTCTGAAAGCTTCAAATGTCTAGCTAGTCGAGAAGTTAGTTATATAAATTTTCTGTTGAATCATATAAACGCTACCGAAGGCAGTGGGGACATGAAACAGTTGACAAAAAGTATTTAAAAGATGTATTATCACCGTTTTTTTAGCTATCCTGAAAGTGTCAAATGTCTAGCTAGTCGGAAAATTAGTGAAAAATGGAAATCGAGCCTTGTACAGATAATGCTGCCGAAGGCAGCGGGAACCCGAAACATTTCGCTAAAGGAATTAAAAAATTGCATTTTCCCCGTGTTATGAAGTATTCTGAAAGTTTCAAATGTCTAGCTAGTCGGGAAGTTAGTTAAATAAATCTTCTGTTAAATCATATGAACGCTGCCGAAGGCAGCGGGACCTGAAACAGTTGACTAAAAGTATTAAAAAAATTTAATGTCACCGTGTTCTGAGCTGTCCTGAAAGTTTCAAATATCTAGCTAGTCGGAAAGTTAGTTAAAAACCGATTGCAAGATTTATACTGGACAAACAAACAAACAAATAAGAATTGAAGTTAATAAAAACATGGTAAAATACAGGTTGCAGATTAAAAGGTAAGATAACGATTACTGTTATGTAAACCTGTGTTAAACAATTCATACTAGGCTTCTGAAGAGTATTATATAATAATTAGTTCTGTGTGAGGGGAGATACCGCCCCCCTCAACCCCCCGTTTCGGTAATGCACCTACATTTATAAAGAATTTAATTCAGTTATTAAAAAATAATTCTGTTTTTCAAAAATAATTTATTAAAATTATTATTTAAAAAAACTATCTTTTATGATAATGCAGACGATTTACATATTAGAGAAGTTGTATAACACCAAATATCCAAAAAAAAATCCATTTTATTCTGAATATTAAAAAAAAAAAAAAAAAAAAAAAAAAAAAAAAAAATTCTAAGGTTTTTTTTTTTTTTTTTAAGTAAAAAAAAGTCGATAACTTTGTTTTAAATTATCGCAGATCGATGGTTCAACCATTCGTTTTAAAGGTATTGGCGAGCTCTTTTGAAAGATACCCATCATGAAAATTTACTCCCCTCGTTGGGGGGAAATCCCCCAACGAGGGGAGTAAATTTTCATTAATTTTCGAGGCTCCTACATACACAATTTTTATTTCCCTGTTGACTATCTCTATTACAAAAAATATATATTCGTTTCATTTGGTTTAGTGCAGTCTATAGACGTTAAACTCTACTTACCTGCAATTTCCCCCATAGACGTAATGTATTAGAATTATCTTGATTGTCCCTGTACACGAACCATTTGCTTGATTTTAACGAAAAGCTTACTGTAGCATCCGTGTATGATACACATTTAGAATACCAAGTTTGAACTTTCTGCCATAATTTGTTTTTGAGATATGCTGATAACAGACACACACGCACACAGACACACACACAGACACACACACACACATACACACACACAGACACACACACAGACACAGACATACACACAGACCATTTGCTAAAAACATGATTTTCTTATTCAGGGGACCACAAAACGTGTAAATATAACAAAATCTCGCTTTCGAAAATTTGAGCCAAAAAGAATACTTTCTCTACCTTATGGGTAAGAGAAAGTAAATAATCTGGTGTGTCACTCACACGACTTTCTCTTACCCTGAAATTTAATACTATAAATACAGGTTGCAGATTAATAGGTAAGATAACGAGTACTGTTATGTAAACCTATGTTAAACAATTCATATTAGGCTTCTGAAGAGTTTATATGATAATTAGTTCTGTGTGAGGGGGGCTACAGCCCCCCTCAACCCCCCGTTTCATTAATGCACCTACATTTATATAGAATTTTATTTGGTTATTAAAAAATAATTTATTAAAATTATTATTTAAAAAAATTGTATTTTATGATAAGGCAGACGATTTCCATATTAGAGAAGTAGTATAACACCAAATATCTAAAGAAAGCCCATTTTATTCTCAATATTAAAAAAAAAAAAAAAAAAAAAAATGCGATTTTTTTTTTTTTCTAAGTTTTTTTTTTCGTTAAAAGTAAAAAAAATCGATAACTTTGTTTTAAATTATCGCAGATCGATGCTTCAACCATTCGTTTTAAAGGTATTGGCAAGCTCTTTTGAAAGATACCCATCATGAAAATTTACTCCCCTCGAGGGGGGAATTCCCCCCCCCCAGGGGGGAGGCGAGGCTCCTACATACACAAAATTTTTTTCCCAGTTAACTGTCTCTATTATAATATATATATATTTGTTTCATTTGGTTTAGTGCAGTCTATAGACGTTAAACTCTATTTTCCTGCAATTTCCCCCATAGACGTAATGTATTAGAATTCTCTTGATTGTCCCTGTACACGAACCATTTGCTTGATCTTAACGAAAAGCTTACTGTAGCATCCCTATATGATACACATTTAGAATACCAAGTTTGAACTTTCTGCCATAATTTGTTTTTGAGATATGCTGATAACAGACAGACACACAGACACACACACACAGACACACACACAGGCACACACACACAGAGAGACACATAGACACACAGACCATTTGCTAAAAACATGATTTTCGTATTCAGGGGACCTCAAAACGTGTAAATATAACAAAATCTCGCGTTCGAAAATTTGACGCAAAAACAATACTTTGTCTACCTTATGGGTAAGAGAAAGTAAAAAAAAAAAAAAAAAAAAAAAAATACGAGTTAATTTATTTTTTGACATATAATAAAATAATATATTTTCGTGTGAATAATAATAGAAAATTTTTTCGATAGTGTTTGTTTCGATACTGATTAATATTCATTTTCTTTTTCTTTTTTTTTTTTTTTTTTTTTTTTTTTTCATAAAAAAAAAAAAAAAAAAAAAAAAAAAAAAAAAATGATTTTGATGAAAATCTGGCAAAAGCGGAATTTAGTTTAGGACGGAGAACTATTAGTTTTTTTTTTTTTTTTCAAATTATAACATTGCTTTCAAATTATTCAATTATGTTTTCGATAAATTTTAGATTTCGATAAATGTCCAACTATCGAAAAATGACACCGCAAAAATCCCATATTGAGACTAATAGTCCTCAGTCCTAAAAAAAAAAAAAAAAAAAGTAAGCGGTTGTTGTTGACTAATAACGACATTTTGAAGAAAAGTTCTCTTCAGAAATATTTATTCCACTTTTATATATACTGTTTTAATAATTATGAAATAGTAATGAAATATAATAAAATATCTTGCAGCATATCACATAATTTTAAAAAACTTTAATAAACTTTATTTCCAACGTTTCGGTTAAAATTCATTTTTAACCATCTTCAGGGAAGAATGATGTTTAAAAACCATAAACATAGACAATTTAAGTCATTCTATGAAACCACAAATACAATTTCAAGGAAATTAATTAATTATAAAAATATACTATATACATTTAAAAAAAATGAGCTAAAATCACTTAAATAAACTCAAAACATGATCACTACAAGAAAAAGAAAACACTTAAAGAAAACGGAGCCAAAAGTATTATACAGCGGGGTTGCCAGAACGAAAACAATAGCAGGGTAACCATAAATTATTTTAAGCCTAAGAAATAAAGCCAAATTGAGGGGGGGTTTATGGATAATGAATCCGAAATTTGTAACGGTTCATTATTTTTAACAATAAAGATGAATTTTAACCGAAACATTGGAAATAAAGTTTATTAAAGTTTTTTTTTATATTATGTGATATGCTGCAAGATATTTTATTATATTTTATTACTATTTCAGAAAAGTTCTCACGAAATTTATGGTATACCCGTATACTACGCTTTTTTTCAGATTAGTATTTGTTCCACTCGATGGTACTCAAACATTCTAAGCAACACTTCAAAACATATAAAGAAGTGGAAAAGTAGATCTCTGAATGGTTTGTCTTCTGACATGTCTCTATCGGGAAGTACCTGCTAACGACTTGAAAGATGGAAGAAATATGTAGCCAGTGATGATTATTGTTTTGAATAACGCCCATGTAATGTTTCTGTTATAATTATTGTGTTTCCTTTGCTTATAAAATCTGCAATAGTAACCGGTATGCCTAACAATAAACCTAAAATATATATTTTTTTTTTTTTTTTTTTTTACTAAAATGAGTTAAATCCTGTAAGCATTTAATGATAAAAATTTCATCATCAAAGTAATATTAACTTAAGTCTTTAGGTATAATTTAAAATTATCTCAACTTTTTTTTTTCGATTTTGTCGATTTATAAATACTATGATACTTTTCTGAGAGGTGCTGTAAATTAATAAGACTACAATATTTGAACTCAATTAAATTACTAATTTTTCTATAAACTAAAATTCAAAGTAAAACAAAAATTAAACACATTAATGCTTTATTATTATTATTATTATTAGTAGTAGTAGTAGTAGCAGTAGCAGTTATAGTTCAAGTAGTGGTGGTGGTGGTGGTGGTGGTGGTGGTGGTAATATAAGTGACAGTAGTAGTAGTAAATTTAATTTTAGATATTTTCTATGATTATCTGTGTCGAATCATAGTCTTAAAAAAATAGATTTAAATTAAATATATTTTATTTATCTTCATTCAAATTAGATTTAAAAAAGAAACATTAAAAATAAAAATAAATGAAATTTAAAGTTTTTTTAGAAGCATATACTGTAACAACGATTAACGATGGAAATGACAAAAAAGAAAGCAAACTTTACTGATACTTATAAAAATCTGTTTTCTCAGGTAATCCTATTTCAGTAGATAGTCAATAAAACAAAGTACTGGAGGTAAGATGAGATTATGAAAATAGAAACATGTTTTTATCGTTACTGTGATTAAATAAAACGGGATAAAAGCTGAAATAATTCCTTCGGAATTGTTATTTTTATTATTAAATTATTACAAGCTACCTAAAATAGAAAGTATAACAATCTTTTTGTTGTTTGTTTGAATGACCAAACGTTTATATAATCTTAGATTTACATTGCAAATAAATTGCATTTAGAAAGAAAATCGAATGTAAAGATTTCACCACGCAAAAAAAAAAAAAAAAAAAAAAAAAATATTATTTGTACCTAGTATTCGGATAAAAAGTCAATTTTATTTAATATGGATTATTTGTAATTATTACGTATAATTATCCTTTATTATTTAAAAATATAAAGAAATGTCATATTTTATAAATTTTGATACGTTGAAAATATTTAAATGCCTAGTTTTAGAGCAAATATCGCTAATTTTATTTATTTTTTAATTTACATATAAATATGTCTGTCTAATTCACATGAAATTTTTCAAATTTTTATTAAGATTATTTGACACTAAATTTGATAGACAATAATTATTGAATAAATACAGAAACTTATGGGACACCCTGTAGACATATAATTCAATAAAATTATCTAGACAAATTGTAAAGTTCTTATAAAAATTATTTTAGCACATATCTATTTTTATTTATTACTCTTAATGTCCTTACTTTTTTAATAAATAAAAAAATATATATTTTATGAAATAGTTAATACATTTCTTTAATTATATTTATTACATCATAAATATTTAATTAGTCCTAAATATTTACTTTCGTTTCCTATTAAAAATATTTTAAAAGATAAAAAGTAAATTTAAATAAACATGGGGATAACTAAATATGATAAATGTATTTTATGGTATATAATTTTCTTTGCATATTGTTATAAGTTATTGTGATTCAAATTTAAAATTATAAGTAATAATGAATATAATTAAGTATAGTCACAATCTTATAGTAGGCCTTAAGATATTCATACGTGTTGAATAATTTTTATTCCATAAAATTATCAATTTCATATATATTATGCATTCGCAAGGTCTTAAAATAAAACAAATATGTTATAGCATTTAAATATTTGTTTTTACTTAATAGCTACTTAATTAACGTATTTCCATACATCGTATACAATATTGTTATATTTATTTACATGTTTCTTTCCGTTTAATATTATCTAAATCAATATTTATTTGACTAAAACACCCATGTGTGTATATGTAATAACCTTCGTGTATATCTAATAGTATAAATAATAATTTAAAAAAATGCTTATATTGAATGGTTAGTTTTTATTTTTGTACTGCAGTTACTTATTTTTACACTTTTTAAAATGGAGAACATTTTAAATTAATTGCATATAACGGTGCACGTTAAATATATACACTACTTATAATTAATATGATTTAAATATTTTAAAATTGAAAAGTGAAAAAAAAAATAGTGTAGGCGGCGTATTGTCATCCGTTTTATTTTAAATAAACTAGACTATTATAAAAATAAGGTACAAACATTCAAACCGAGTTTTCTCCTTAGGATACAAGATTTTACACGACACAAAAACTAATATGTTAAAAAATAACTAATTATAAGTCTCAATTATCATTTGTTTAGATATATTAGTAGATACTAAACAAATATGTTGACATATCTAGTATGATATGTAGACATACTATTTTTATGTTAAGTTCAAAGAAAAATCACTAACTTTTTCTTTTTCATAAAAACGTGGTTTAAATGCTTGTTTCTCAAATGTTTTATTATCTTTGCTGTACAGAAAATACTTCCCAGAATACGCATTTATCGTTTGGTGCTTTTGTTAATAATGTGAAAATTTTTATAGTATTATTTTTAAATACATAAAGGATAAACAGGATGGAAAATGCATTCTTTAGCATTAGGTCGAAAATTTTATAAAAGGAAAAGCTAAACTATTTTTCTTTTCCGATAAATATTAAACATTTTAAAATGATTTTTGTAACTTATTTTACATAGTTCTTTTTTAGCCAATATTACCAATTGATATCGTTATGAAAAATCGTTGCCACCTTATGATCCCATTTTATACATTTAATTATAATTTAATTTTTTAAAAAGAGTTGCTAAAATCATTAAAACATTTAAAAAGCAATACATAAATTTTAAAAATTAGTTTAAAAAAATTTCCTAAAATTAATTCTTTTCTATTAGCTATTAATTAGTAACTTTTCAATATAACTACCATTATTTTTTTCTTAAGTTTGCCTTCTATACATTCTTACAAATACAGTTTTATTTAAAAAAAGAATTGTTTTTCAAAATTGGATATATTTATCAGTTCATTACTTAATTTCTTAAATCAAATAGTTCTTTACATAAATCTTCCAGACTAGAAAAAGTGCATTTTGAGATTTTAAGAGATTTTTATGCATACGTACACGATTTGTTCATCCTTAAAAATAAGGTAGAGAAAGTATTGTTTTGGGGTCAAATTTTCGAAATTAACTTTTTGTTATATTTACACGTTTTGAGGTTCCCTGAATACAAAAACCACGTTTTTTCTGTTGGTCTCTGTGTGTGTGTTTGTCTGTTATCAGCATATATCAAAAACAAATTATAGCAGAAAGTCCATTCTTGGTATTATAAATTTGTATTATATAGGAATGCTACACTAAACTTTTCGTTGAGATCAAGAAAATGGTTTGTGCACAGGGACACCCAAGAGAATTCAAATACATTACATTACGTCAATGGGGAAAATTGCAGGTAAGTAGAGTTTAACATCTATAAACTGCACTAAAGCAAATGAAAAGAATATATATATATATATATATATATATATATATATATTGTGTACGTAAAATCATGTTTAATTTTGAATATGGAATAGAAACCATTCACAGTTCGTTTACAGGGCTACACAAAAGAACTAGATTACAGTACGACAATAGTTGAAAATTAATGGCCTTATACTTCAGATTGTGTGGTGTGTTATTAATATAGTATTACATTTATACCCTCCACGTGATGAGTTCATAACTTTTAGAAAATATACAGGACTGCAAATATTTAAACCATAACATTCTTTATCTATATATTAATATTCAAGCATAAAATTTGTAGTCCCTTTTTAACATATTAATTATGGGAGTAGATGGTTGAAAATGGTATCATTCGAAAGGTATGGTTAGCCGGAAGGTGCGAATACAAATATTATTTTCTTACGATGTCAAGAAGGTATTTAAAAATACATTTATTTTTTATGCATTTCCCCCCATTTGTCCCTTTTATACACGCATTCCTTTACATAAAAAAATACCTAAAAGTAGAAAGTTGTTAAATCTGGCAATTTCATAAAGCTCAAATAAAACCATAGACACAGTAATTTGTATAATGTAGCATCACTATACGCAAGCGAAGTGATGACGTCACTGTATGTCCATGGAGCCATGAAAAAGATTTTCTATGTTAATCGTCCATTGGATTTTTTGTAAAAAATGATTAAAAAGTAACGGAAATTATCTGCCGATTTTAATTCCGATATTTGGGTATAGTTATATATAAGTTACTGTCTACATGTGTTTGATTGGGTTATTTTTTCTGTAAAATTGATAAAAATTTAATTTAAAATCAAAAAACTCCTGAAAAAAAATGGCAAACTTCCAGTTTAGAATGTAAACATAAACATTTCATTTCAAAGGGTGATATTTAAACAATAAATATTCAACTAATATACTAAATAAAAGGAAAATGGATTTGTTACTAACTGCTGCATGTATAAGTAGACGATACGAAAAAAATTCCGATTTCCGTTTTATGCTGAATTTACATGTTTTGAGCTTTCTTTACGTTTCAATTAACTGAAAATGGCTACTTATTTTTTAAAAAAGTGTCTTTATTTCTAGCTTTTGTGGGTAGAAGAAGCAAGTAGAAGATACATAAAAACTTTTGATTTCCGGTTTTCGATGAATTTACACGTTTTGAGATTTCCTTGCATTTTAATTAAGTGAAATTGACTACATATTTTTATTTTTTTAAAAGTGGATTTATTATTATTTCCTCTGCATATATAAGTAGAAAATATAAGATTCAGAAAAGTTTTAGATTTTCGGTTTTCGATAAAGTTACACGTTTTGAAATTTCCCGAACTCAAATCGACCATTTTTGAAAAATATCTTTTTTTTTTTTTTTTTTTTTTTTTTTTTTTTTTTTTCAAACACTGTACTTTATGAACCAATCGAATTAATTTAACAGAATTTGATACTTGGTTGGGCTTTGGTTTGACATGGTACCTATTAGCTTCTGGGCTGTATCACACAACAAGGGGCGTTTTCACGTTGCGATTTTCTCTCATTTCAGGAAACGCTAACACCTACAGAGAGAAATAATTATATTAAGTAAATCTCTGCTTATTCAGTTAGAGTGAATATCGGCAAACAATTGCCGCAGTTGTGTTGCAATTGCATTCCGTTTCGGACAAGGCAATAACTTTGCTCTGCCTCACTTTGCAAAAAAAAATGGTCGAGTTTCGACCACTGGGCGATACTAGTTATAATTAATGGAAGTGCTTTAATGTAACATTTTACCATGTCCAGGGAAGCTGTTCAGGAATCGAAATTAATTCCTCAAAGCCATGTGGCAAATAATGTATTTTTTTCAGATGCATATTCATAGATTGGTTTCATGTATATTTACACGTTTTGAGACTTCCTGAATATCGAAATCAAGTTTTATAGACTGATCTTTGCCTGTGTCTCTTAGAGTAAATTAAAAACAAATAATTTCAGGCGACCCAAATGATATATATTGAAATGAATACGTTTCTTACTAGAAAAGTTTAAAACCAATGTAACATTTAAAATGAGAAAACAAAACACAAAAATTTTAAAACTTTAAATATACATTTTATTTAAAAACATTAAAACACAAGACAGACGCTTCGGCTAGAACTCTAGCACTCCTCAGTGTCAAACATACAAACAGAACATTTACAAAAATTCATAATACATTATAGCAAGATTAAATATTCAGGAGGAATAGCTTTAGCCTCGTTCAAGACAGAATGCTGCATTTTAGTAAAAGATCCCTCTAGAAAAATACGGGATTCATACATATTTACATTTGAAGCTAAAATTTTAAAGTTTTCAAAATCCGGAATATGATCACTATTGAGAGAATGGATTACGAGTTTCAATCTTAAATTTCCTGTTTTATATGAGCGTTTATGTTCCTTTAATCTAATTTCACCTGTTCTGCCAGTTTCACCGATATATGTAGAATCACAGTTTTTACAAGGAATACTATAGATTACACCCAGGGTTTAAAGTTTCAGAGAAAGTTACAGATATGGAGTTGAGGTTAAAGCTAGTACAGATATTAACTGTTCTAAGTAATTTAGAGATATTTTCAGAAATACTTTTATAATAGGGGATAGTAGTACGATAAGTGGAATTTTTAACTTTAGGATAAACTGATTCATGTGATAAATAGAACTCTCCTTTATAAATTCTTTTAATAAAACGAGGGGTGTAACCATTACTTTTTAAATCAGAAAAATTTTGGATAGTTCAATATTTAATAATTCGGAATTACTACAATAATGCTTTGCACGATGTAAAAGAGTACGAATGACTGCAAGTTTATGTGATAAAGGATTGGCTGAATTGAAGTTAAGATATTGACCAGAGAAGGTGGGTTTTCTATAGACTGAAGTTGAAAAATGTAAATAATCTTTGACTGTTTTATGCATTATAAGGATGTCAAGAAAGGGTAGTTTTTAATTAAAATGTATTTTTAAAGTTTTATTTTTTTTTATCTCATTTTAAATGTTACATTGGTTTAATATATTAATGAAACGTATAAATTACGTTTAATTTTATTAAACTAGAAAAGTTTGTTCAAGTTTGAGAGGTTTCAAGGAATGAGGCGTGTTAAATGTGTCTAAATAATTTTAAATGAATTTTAGAACTTAATAACAGATCTGAATTCTCCATAAATGTAGGTACAATAATGAAAAAGAGGTTGAGGCGGGGAGGGGGGGGGGAGGTCTCCTCACATAGAATTATTTGTCAAATAAAGCTCTTCCGAATCCTAAGTTGAATTGTTTTAACATAGGTTTACATAACAGTACTCGTTATCTTAACCCTTAATCTTCAATTCGTACTTATAGTATTAAATTCTAAGGTAAGAGAAAGTCGTGTGAGTGATACACGAGATTTTTAGTATTTTTATTCATTTATTTTTATTTTATTATTATTATTATTATTTTAATTAAAAGCGAACATGAATTAATTTTAAATAATTATACCGAATCTCAATGAAATTTTATGAAATTACAAAATATGATTTTTATTATTTTTAAAATACACCCTCATATAATAGCAGGAGACCTGGCGTTGGAATATTAAAACAGGAATAAACTTCTACGTCAGAAACGCCAAAGGAAAATTATTGAGGTGCATACAGCTGTTTCGGTAGCCTAAAGCGTACCGTCTTCAGTGCAAAAAGAATTCTGAATCTGGAGAAGTGCTCGTATATATAGGAGAGGCACCGGATTTATTTCACCCAATAGGATTACGGAACCCCACATCTTCCGTAACTTCTTCCCACAACTCCCCACATCTTCCGTAATCCTATTGGTTGAACTAAATCCGGTGCCTCTCCTATATATACGAGCACTTCTCCAGATTCAGAATTCTTTTTGCACTAAAGACGCTTTACGCTTTAGGCTACCGAAACCGCTGTATGCACCTCAATAATTTTCCTTTGGCGTTTCTGACGTAGTAGTTTATTCCTGTTTTAACACCCTCATATAATTTAGTAATAGGAATTTAAAAATTAGATAAAATATTTTGTAACCTGTAGAAATTTCTGAAAAGTTTGTTAATTATTTAGTTATATTTGAGGCAATATATTAAGTAATTACTAAGAATCATTTAAACACATTTAAACTTTAAATACGTTTAAAATAAATCTAATAATATTTTAAAATGTATAAATAAAAATATAATTAAAAAGAATAATATCTCCAAATACGTTTTTTAAATAATCGAGCGAAAAAAATCTCTAAAGACTTGCTTAACAGATTGCACTATCGGCAAGTTTCATCCAGTATACGTGTCGCCAAATACGCAAAATATTGTGGCATTTTTCTAATGAAAAAAGTTCTAAATTTTGCTTATTTAGTAAATCGTACTTAATCAAAGTGCAATTTTCCATTGTCCTGGTAGCTACTTAACTTTTGGCAAATCAAGTAAATTTAATCCAGTATTTTAAATAAGTAATTACAAGAATTAAAAATGATCTAAGTGTGTTGAAGTAAAAATCAAATAATAAATAATGTAGAAACTTGTGTGATTTTCATAAATACACAAACATATTTTTAATACGTTTACATAAACATGTTATGCATACGTTTTACGCACACGTATATAATATATACACTTTAAAGAAACATATTTTATATATATGCATCGCATCTTAGAATTTTATAGATGTGTTATAGAAATGTAAATTACGCATATCTTTTATTTTTATAAACGCACATAAACATTCAAAAAGATGTTTTAAGTGTCTCATTAAATACAATGCTACTTAAAAATACATAAGAATTCATTGTTTCCTAGGTGGTAAAAAAAAAAAAAAAAAAAAAAAAAAAAAAACGGATTAATACTTTTATTCCTTGCTGTTAACAATGTCTGACAGTTCACGGCGTTCCGTAATGAAGATATGCAGTTACCTTTGTTCATGCTTTTCTAGTAAAGTATCAGACCCTCCAACATCCATTGTTAGTTGAGACTGTCTTTCTTGACTGCAATATAAGGCTATATATTAGGTCTTTGCAAAAGTTCGTGCGGACGCGGATCATTTTATTGCCTCCAAAGACAAGAGCTTCTATCACCGTGGTATATATTTGTTACCAAAAAATTGGCAAAGGTTGTAGAAAGTAATGGAGAGTATTTTGATTAAAAATTGTTATTTGATTTGATTTATTTTTATGAAATGAAGCAATAAAAAACCGCACGAATTTATGCAAAGACCTAATAATTCAAAGTATCTTTACGGAAGGTTGTGTTCCCTATATAGAAAATTTAATTGATAAAATTCTGTTAATACACATAAAATATATAAATTACGCACCCGTCGGAAAAAAAAAAAATAGTTTTATACAGTTCTAATTTATACTCATACAAGATTATTTTTATAACTTTTTTTTTTTTTTTTTTTTTTTTTTTTTTAATATCCAAGTTTATCTAAAAAATTGATTCCTTAAAATTCATTTTATATATTTCAGTTAAATAAAATGAAATAGTTTCCTTACGTTCCCATGTGAGAAAATTTTCGGAGAAATTTTGAATCAAATATAACGTTTACCTCATAATTGTTAACTGAAATGAATTCCTAAATAGTTTTCTTCATTTATTCCATCTAATGCAATAAATGGATAAAGTAATTTATTTTTATCATTTAAGTATGAGAGTAATTAGATAAATATCTTTAGCGTCACCTAGGAATTGCTAGAAAATATTCATTAGCAAGACTGAACAAATATTTATATTTCAGAAAAATATTTTATTGTTTATTGATATACAACATAGAGTAATCACAAATTGTTTCTCATTTGTTATTCGGTTTCAGATTATCTAAGACATAATGTTACAATTTTGTAAATAACAACAGTTAATTTATGTAATTTCATTCAAAGAGACTTATGTTATAAAATCTGAATATCTTGCTTGTATAGCCTATTTTCGCATTAAAATAACTCATTTTCGTTTAAAAACCTGTTAAAAAGCTTAACTAAGGCGGACAATGGTCTTATGGCCAAATTTGAGGAAATTTTCGCACTTTGGTGACTTGGTGAAATTCACGAAAAAATCCTTGTTATCGATATCTCGAATATCTGACCTCTAATTCTGTTTTTGAGAAGTTACCAGAAAATTCTGCTTTTATAGGGAGCTATAAAAGAAGTACCAATCCGTTCATTGCAGTCAATTCCTCAGCAATTTAAATAGCGTGTAGCTCAGTCTATTGTACTATTTGTTCACAGCTTACTGCTGTGTGCTAATGCTATAATATAGTTTTTACTATGAATTGGATGTGGTCAGCTGTTATTTAAGCTGTGTTTTCTGGTTAAACGCAAATTTATACGGGGTTTATAGACCTATACTATTCTGGAATTTTCTGTAAATAAAATTTTAAGCTTCTGGAAGTTTCGCCTTTCATTCACAGACAGTTCACAAACATACGGCTACGCAACAATAAGTTATTAATTTCGAAAGTGTAAAAAGATTGAAATTTTGTATTTAGTTGAATAAATTACTATCAATTAATATAATTTTAAGTTTGTATACCCGAAACATTATGCGGTATTATGATGTATAAAAAAAATAAAAATAAAATAAAAATAAAAATAATAAGTAAATAAATAAATAAATAAAAAATTATACAGACACGACAATATTTCATTATTTAAAACATGAAAATCTGACATTGACAGATTTTAATTTAGTGCCAGAGGCTTACTGCTAAACTTGTTAATATCGACAAATTCTTCTTTAGTTAATTCGTGACGATCTAAATTCCATGATAAAGTTTTCATTAAATCAAACCAATGTGTTTCAGCTGCAGATATTGTAATAAATAACGTTGGAAGTCCAAACTGTCTTATAGCCGCAAAACAACGTTATTTCTCTTTTTCCCAATGAGGGGGAGGTGTGCCTTGGGGGGGACTCATGTCAAAGGTGTGCCTTGGGGGGGGACACATGTCAAAGTTGTACCTTGGGGGGGGGACTCATGTCAAAGTTGGGCCTTGGGGGAACTCATGTCAAAGTTGGGCCTGGGGGGGGACTCGTGTTAAAGTTGGGCCTTGGGGGGACTCATGTCAAAGTTGTACCTTGGGGGGGACTCATGTCAAAGTTGTGCCTGGGGGGACTCATGTCAAAGTTGTGCCTTGGGGGGGGACTTCATTCAATAAATCCCCATTCAATAAACCGACTGAAATAGGCCCTTAGCACTATTAAGAGTGTATTATAAAAATTCGACAACGCTGTACCGACTGAAATAGGGGTACCTTGGGGGGGACTCATGTCAAAGTTGGGCCTTGGGGGGACTTCATTCAATAAATCCCCATTGAATAAACCGACTGAAATAGGCCCTTAGTACTATTAAGAGTGTATTATAAAAATGGGACAACGCTGTACCGACTGAAATAGGGGTATCTTGGCGGGGACTCATGTCAAAGTTGGGCCTGGGGGGGACTCATGTCAAAGTTGTGTCTTGGGGGGACTTCATTCAATAAATCCCCATTCAATAAACCGACTGAAATAGGGGTACCTTGGGGGGGACTCATGTCAAAGTTGGGCCTTGGGGGGACTTCATTCAATAAATCCCCATTCAATAACCCGACTGAAATAGGCCTCTAGCACTAATTAATAGTGTATTATAAAAATTCGACAACGCTGTACCGACTGAAATAGGGGTACCTTGGGGGGGGACTCATGTCAAAGTTGGGCCTGGGGGAGACTCATGTCAAAGTTGGGCCTTGGGGGGGACTTCATTCAATAAATCCCCATTCAATAAACCGACTGAAATAGGCCTCTAGCACTAATTAAGGGTGACGTATAAAAATTCGACAACTGTACCGACTGAAATAGGCCTCTAGCACTAATAAAACTATACTTATGTTCAACTTATTATTTTTAAATTCATTGTATAGAGTGTGTCAAATACAAGAAAAATACTCATTTAAAAAGATTACACCACATTAAATAATTAAATTTAGTATTCCTGTAGAAAAATTAACACATGCTCTTAAATTGTTATATTTTTCAGTAAAATTAATTTCCCTCTCTCTCTCTCTGTGTGTGTCTGTCTAGCTAACTATATGTATATACCCCCCCCCCCCCCCTCTGTAGGGAATGAAAAATTAGAAGTTTCTGAAGAAACATGTGCTTTTTAGCCAAAAAGTACGTTTCTAGTCTCCGGACTTCTCATACATTAAAGCAAAAATATATAGCCAACGATTTCATGATTAGAACTGAATTAATGCAAAGTATTAAAAAAGCAATTGAATTCATAAATAAAGTACAATAGTAAATATATCAATATAAAAATAAATATATATATAAATATATATAAGAAAAAAGTATATGACAAGTAGATTGAAAATTATTGACCCCCCCTCCCCCCCCCACACACAAGCACAAAGTGCGAGCCTACTTCGGCTGGCAGAGGGGTTTTCCATGTTTTTCAGTCTACTTGTCACATAAATTTGTCCTTATATATATTTATATATATATTTTTTTTATATTCATATTGATATATTTAATCTTGTACTTTATTTATGAATTTAATTGCATTTTTAATGATTTGTATTAATTCAATTATAATCTAGAATTCGTTGGAAGTCGGGGGCGAAAAACGTATTTTTTGGCTAAAAATTACACGTTTCTTCAGAAACTGCTCGTTCTCTATTCCCTACATGGGGTGGCCCTAACAGCACATCTCATCCACAAGACATCCTGAGGATATCTTATGGGTGAAAGTACATCCAAGGGACATCCCCCGGATGTACTATGGATAAGTGTGCTGTTAGGGAAGGGCTGAATGAAGAAGTGTTAATAAAAATGGAGCATTTGATATTATGTGGCCTATGATTTTGCAGACCTATTTATTAATATTATTTTAACAGATCTTCATCATATCATCAATAATCTTTTTAATAGATTTAAAAATAAAACTTATATTCTTAAATACTTCTGTGCAGCATCCTTCAAGATCCTTTTAAATTTTAGTATTCATAATTACATTTTGCATAATACCAATATCTATATCCAAAAGGTTGGTATCCCAAGAGATGGTAGTTGCACGAGTGTGTTAGATGATTTATATCTATACCATTATGAACACGGTTTATGTAATGAAAATATCATTTTATGCAGTTACATTGATGACATCATAAGTTTTTATTTTAATAATTATTCTCCTAATTCATAAAAAATATATTATTCATCACATCTAACTTTAACTCAAAATCATCCTAACAATAACTGCAAGGTAGTAAATTTAAACTGATCTTTATGACAAATGACATGATTTTTGATTTAAAGTAAATTTATTTACACATTTTAATTCTTGTCTTCATATATCTGTGTACACAAATATCTTTCTCAATCATCTCTTTCAAATAGATAACCTTTGTTCATCTGAGTATAAAAAGAAAAAATATCAACGACATCATTAAAGCTGCTACAAAAACGGGTTATCCAAAGAATTTTATTTATTCAATAATGTATCAAAAAGTGTCTCTGTCTAATATTATTAAAAAAAGTGACATGTTTAATGTATAATAAAAAAAAAGTGGAGGTTGGGAGGACAGATATCTGATTAAGGAAGTTGAGTGGTGTTGTTTGGCTGGGAGTGTTGATGAATTTAATAGTTAAGAAAGGGGTGAGAATTATTGCTATTACAGGATAATTTCATCATTTTCTAGTTGATTTTATGAAAGATTAACTCTTCACACGTTAGATTTTATTCTAACCTAGCAGGCTACGCCCGCTTCGCTGGTCACTATATTTAAATGAATCACAATAATTAATGAATTCTCAAAATTGCATTAATTTGTATCATGTGATAAAAAAAGAGAAAAAAAAAATTCTGATCGGGAAAAATGTCGCACCGGGTCCCCACTGCCTTCGGCAGCGTAGACCCGTGCGCTGCGCGCACGCTTTCCTTCACTATCCTTATGAATTTTCAAAATTCAATGTTATTACTCATAAACTTTCATTCTCAAGAAAAGGAATTAAAAAATATATCATTTAGCATCGGGTAAAAACTCACACCGGGACGCCACTGCCTTCGGCAGCGCAGACCCATGCGCGCTGTACACGCATATTCCTTCTCAATTCAAACTTTTATTATTAAGAAAATAGAATTTAAAAAAAAATATTTTATCATCGGGTAAAAACTCGCACCGGGTCCCAAACCCATGCGTGCTGCGCGCCTATTCCTTCCCCACCGTTCCAACCCCTCCTAATTAACTTGCATATACCAATTTTGAACAGTCTTACTCAATTAGCTGAGATGCAAAAGAAAACCTGATCAGGACACTTTAAATTGTAAATCAAGTGAAATCTCGAATCCCACTTTCGATAATGTAAAAAAACTTTAAAATATCTTTCGAATGATGTATTAGAAATAATTTAATCATAATTAGAATATTAGATCAATATTACAGCGCCATCTGGTGGTAGAAATTTCTGTAATCTATTGTTCCATTCCAGTTACTTATTCTTACTCAATTAGCTGAGATGCAAAAGAAAACCTGATCAGGACACTTTAAATTGTAAATCAGGTGAAATCTCGAATTCCACTTTCGATAATGTAAAAGAACTTTAAAATATCTTCCGAATGATGTATTAGAAATAATTTAATCATAATTAGAATATGAAATATTGAAATTTAAAAATATTACAGCGCCATCTGGCGGTAGAAATTTCTGTAATATATTGTTCCATTCCACATTAACAAAGCTTTCAAATGATGTATTACTCATGAAATTATTTTAATTAGTAGATGAGATACAAAAGAAAACCTAATCAGGACACCTCAAAACGTGTAAATCGGGTAAAATCTCGAATTCCATTTTTCGATAATGTAAAAGTACTTTAAAATGTGTATCAACTAAAATAAGCTTTCAAATGATGTATTACTTATGAACTTTTTTTAATAACTGAGATACAAAAAAAAAAAAAAAAAACTGATTCAGGAAACCTCAAAACGTGTAAATCTGGTGAAAACATTCGATAATTTAAAAGAACTTTAAAATATCTTTCGAACGATGTATTAAAAATAATTTAATCATAATTAGAAATTGAAATATTGAAATTTTAAAATATTACAGCGACATCTAGCGGTACAAATTTCTGTATTCCACTGTTCGATTCCAAATCAAAAAAGCTTTCTAATGATGTATTACTTATAAAATTATTTTAATTAGTATATGAGATACAAAAGAAAACCTAATCAGGAACACCTCAAAACGTGTAAATCGGGTGAAATCTCGAATTCCATTTTCGATAATGTAAAAGTACTTTAAAATGTGTATCAAGTCAACAAAGCTTTCAAATGATGTATTACTTATGAAATTTTTTTAATTAATAACTGAGATATAAAAGAAAAGTGATTCAGGACACCTCAAAACGTGTAAATCTGGTGAAAACTTTCGATAATTTAAAAGAACTTTAAAATATCTTTCGAATGATGTATTAAAAATAATTTAATCATAATTAGAAATTGAAATTTTGAAATTTTAAAATATTACAGCGTTATCTGGCGGTACAAATTTCTGTATTCCACTGTTCGATTCCAAATCTAAAAAAGCTTTCTAATGATGCATTACTCATGAAATTATTTTAATTAGTAGCTGAGATACAAAAGAAAACTAATTCAGGAGGCCTCAAAGCGTGTAAATCTGGTGAAAACTTTCGATAATTTAAAAGAACTTTAAAATATCTTTCGTATGATGTATCAAAAATAATTTAATTGGAATTTGAAATATCGAAATTTTAAAATATCTGGCGGTAGAAATTTCTGTAATCTTCTGTTCAATTTCAAATCAACAAAGCTTTCAAATAATGTGTTATTTATGAAATTATTTTAATTAGTAGCTGTGATACAAAAGAAAACCTAATCAGAACATTCTAAAACATGTAAAGCACGTGAAATCTCTAATTCCATTATCTACGGTAGTTTTAATAATGGAAGTAAAAGAAAAATAAATATTTTTTATTTCGCCAAAACCTATATATATACCACGGTAGTCAGGTAATGGAAGTAAAAAGAAAAAGAAAAAGTATTTTTTAGTTCCTTCAAATGTATTTTGTTGCTATGGAAACTCCTATCGTCTATTGAAAGATAGATTACGTGTTAGAATAAAATTTAATTAGCAATTAAAATGTAACTGCTTTGTTTATTAATGAAATTTGATGAAATTTTAACTGCAGGTTGGTTTTGTGCTGAATAAGTTGTATATTAAGTGTTGTGTACGAAAAAGAAAATTTGAAGCACTTTGAAATTTGCAATTTTTAACCCCAGTTAAAGATCATGTGACATTAATGACTTGCACATGTTTTTTTCCGTTAGAGACAGCCGTTAAAACCGTCTGCTGAATGCTGATAGAATGCCTCTTTTTAAGCAATAAGGATTTTTGGTCATTTTCGCGATCGATATGGGTCAGCATTTGAATTAATATCTCCGAAACTAATCAAGATTTTTAAATTCTGTTTCGAGGAAAACATCGGAAAGGCTCCAGAGCATCCGTATGTCAATTCTTGTACTTCTGCGTTCAATAGGGGCTGAACGTATAAAAGAACAGACAGACAGACAGACAGACAGACAGACAGATAGACAGACAGACAAACCTTTCCATTTATTATTATAGATATAATGTCTTTTGGTGGTTTAATAAGTATCTGCATAAATTAATCTTTTTGCATTTTTAATAAAAAAAATAATAAAGTAAAATATAATAAAATAAAAATTAATTACTAAAAACGCGTAAGATTTATAAGATTGTCAATATAGACTAAAAAATATAAAATCCCATAATTTATTGCACTTAATAAAAATAATTAATAATAATAATAAATATTTAAAAAATATTATCTCAAGATTCAATTAAATGATTTTAAATCTAGAAAAAAAATCTTCTCTCAAAATAAATAAATGAATAAATAAATAAATAATATAAATAAAATAAACATGTTTCAAAAAAAAAATCTCTTGATTTGATTTAAAATGTTTATCTTTTTTCCCATCAGATGACATAAGTTCACATCTAATATGTATAGTTTTTAAAAGAAAACTGCGTAACTAAAAGATGTAATTAAACTCTGATTCTTGAAAGTTTTAAACATTTAAGAATTAGTAAAGTAAAAATAAACTAAAATCATGAATTCGATTATTGATGAAATATCTCATTTGTAGAACCATTATCGATTAATCGGGATTGGTCTCGAAATTATTTTTTCTAATTAGAAAAGTTTTGTTGGCAACTTGTTATGTGTTACTTTCTGCGTTTGGTGTCCGAATGTTATGTAGATAAATATTATTTTTCTATCTTTATTCATTGTTAATGTTTGGTTTAAATATAATTAGTTCTTTTTTAAAATTTGTGTTTTGTCGTAAGATAGGAACATGTACTGTACTTTTGGCTTGGAATATCTATACTGTTTTCCGAAACCTTGCGAGCTCTCTGCTCTTAGGACATGTTCCTTGTCGATAAAATCCTCCTGTTTTTGAGCATTTCCAAATCCAATTCTCATATCCTGTTATTATTATTATTATTATTATTATTATTATTATTATTATTTTCATAATTTTATAAAATTCTTGGTTTCCGTTAGATTGCTCATCGCATGGTAAAAATCACACCATGTAAGTCTTAATGTCATGGTCCTATTTGCAAACATTAACGTAAGTAATTTAAAATAAATTTACTTATTAATTATTATACTGTAAATGAAAATCGTAGAAAAATGAGCGCTAAAATTTAAATTTAATTACAATTCCTTCTTTTTGAGTGTTGTTGGTATTAATCATGTATCTATTAATTGCTAAATTTTATCCCGTTCTAAAATTCTTCACTTTATATATATATATATATATAAATTCACATTATCTATATCTCATTAAAGAAAGGTGTCTTCATTTGTTGCATTCATAGGGCGATATAGATCTCTTTTTATATAGATCTTGATCGAAATTAACGAGAGTATGATCTGGGTAAACGATACATGTAGCGCCGTTGTAGATTTCTTTTGGAATTGTTGGAGTATTAAGTAACATCGAAAAATTTCCACGAGTCAGATAATATCGACATTTTCTTTGCGGCGCCGTAATTTTTAAAACTCTGTATTTAAAATATATATATTCTTTTTTATATATAAAAAATAATAATAATAACATTTCGTTATCTTCATTGAGACATTCTAAGACTAACAATATAAAAAGGAGAATTACGTTTTTAAAATCGATATCAGATAATAATTAAGCAAATGGAGAAACATAAAAAATATAAAACTTACATTAATTAACTTACTGACACACTAATGTCTATTTTATGATTTTAGTAAAATAAATAAAACCTAGTTAGATTTTACATCTAAATTCTCTATCTTTAAAGGAATATGTACTTAATTGTCTGTATATTATTAGAAATCGCTTATTATTCGAATTAAACTTTCGAAACTGTGAAGAGTTAGTAATCCTGTTTTGTTGAGATTCACCATAGGTAATATACATTTTTATATCTAAATGCTAATATATAGCCACGTTTTCTATAAAGTAAAATTATAAAAAAAAAATTATAAATTAACTGTCTTAATGCTCTATTATTATTATAATTATTATAAATTCACTATTAGAGATTTTATAAGATTATTTGTGCTGATTCATACTTTTTTTTTTTTTTTTAACTGCGTCAGTTAGATAAACACGTATTGTTTGTCTTCGTTAAAACTTTAAGAAAAATAAATCTCTATTAAAAGAGAAAATAAGGTTTTTGAAGCATAGACTTTTAGCTGTACCACGCGCACACACACACACACATGCATACATATATAACTATTCGAATGAATTTATATAAATAAGAATTTGAAGATTGGAAAAACCAAAAGGATAATTATAATCTAATCAGCAGAATTGCAGCAAAGGGAAATTCAAATCTTAAATATAGGAATATATAAATAAATGAATAAAATTAAACCCCTCCCCCCCCAAAAAAAAATGTATATACATATTCAACTAATATATTGTTTTTAATAAGAGCGATTAATGACGGAAGTAGCAACCTTTTAAATATCCCCTGTAAAAATCTCTCTCTCTCTCTTCTTTTTTCCTGTTGTAATCCTGTTTTGTAGATAGTGAATAAAACAAATTACTGAAGTAAAGAAGAGCTCATAAAAATGGGAACATGTTTTCATCGTTGCCGTAATTAAATAAAGGGGATAAACGCTGGAATGATTGCTTAAGGACTGGTATTTTTCTTGTTAAATGGTTAAATCCTAACTAAAATAGTGAAATTGATAACATTTTCATTGTTATTAAGTATGAATCAGCGATTGTATGATCTTAGGGTTACGTAGCAAATAAGTTGAGTTTAGAAACAAAATTAAATGTAAAAAACGGCTTTACGAAGTAATGTGAACAGACTAAAAGAAATGAAAGTGAATCTCATGAAACGACTTTATTAAACGATATATATATATACTATATAAATGTGTTTTAAGAATATTCCATTTATGTCACAGACTTTGGAATTCTTGTACAAACTTCTTATTATTATTGATATATATATATATATATATATATATATATACATATATGTATACTAGCAGACCCGGCCACGCGTTTCTGTAGCTAAGTCAAACGTTGAATTATATTGTAGCAAACTATTCAATACAGTTAAATTATTATTTAAGAAAAAAGACGAAAACGTTGTAGCCGATGTAAAAATCTATGGGATTGTGGTTCAAAGCTCTTAGGTGATAACATATAACAATTAATTTTATAAATGAGGTAGGTAGCGTAGATTATTCATTATTTTTGATAATTATATTCATTATTTTGAATTATAAAAATGTACGATGTTATTTTATTCAGAGCTAATCGGTGCACAATATTCTTGGTTAACCTGTCTCTTGCTAACACAAATAAATTCGATGGTTTTCCCACACGTTAGCATGCAACATATAATTGCCTATTGGAAACACATGGATTTCCCAAGTCTAAGCCTCAAACGGACATTGTTTGGCCTTGAAACTTACTTATGGTCATGGCGAAAGATAAACGAATTGGAAATTGAAGTTTTTTGAAGGGTATCTCAGATTCTGACGGTATCATTGGAATACGTGGCAACAGAACCTCTTCTCCTTTAAACTTTCCAGTCAGAATTGTTGCTTGAAGAATATTTCCAGTGATAGTTTTGATGACCAAATGTGTACCGTTGCATAATCGAGGCGGATTCAAATTACGCAGAAAAATAATAGGTGAACCAATCTTCAACAGAAGATTATGTGGTGGCATTCTGGGCATATCTAGAGAATTTAAATATTCAATTGGAAAATTTACACTTTCGTTTTCACCAAAAACAGTGTGGATTGATTTAACAGACATCAGATTACCTGTCATCAAATGTGTTATATGGAAGTTAATTTCGTCAACATCAACATCTTTCTCTGCCAAAATAGCCCGATTACCGAGCCAGTTATGATCCAAATGTTTATTTTGTATGTCCAGAAAGATACTTTCAATAAATTCCTTTTTTGCTTGAACAACAGTGCAGAAATTGTCTTGCAATTTAATGCATTGCGTATTTGGTTGCAGGTCTATTTTACCGTTTCCAATATTTAAGGCATTTTAAATTGTTAGATTTTAATCCCGTATTTGGGTATTATTGATCATGTGCATGCGTTAGATTAAGTTGTTTTTGCTGTAAAATTGATAAAATTTGAATTTTAAATTTCAAAGCTCTAGGGGAAAAAAATGGCAAACTTCCATATTCCAATGAAAATATAAACATTTCATTTCAAAGGATATATTTACACAATAAATATTCAACTAGTATACTAATTAAAAGGGAAATGATAAATATTCTATCCTCATTTTAAGTCAAATTTGTTTTCAAATGTCTTAATAAAGTATCTCATATAAGATACTAATATGTTGCAACGGAATAAATTTCATATCTGTCATCCTTGGCGAAAAAAAAAATCGCCAAATTTTCTGGTGTGCATATTTGATTCCTTTCAAAAATCAGGGTTATTTTACCAACTACTATTAAGAGAGTAATGAATAATATGAGACAACATTTCGCACAATACATATTACGAAAATATACATTTGGCTTGTATATTTTCGTGTTACGTTTTTGTTCGCCAAATACAAAAAAAACTCTAAGGACGACAGATTTTTTAAATTTAAGATTATTTTTTTGTCAATTTGACAGCAAAATAACTCAATCTAACGTTATTAACTCAATCCAACGTTAAAAACATAATAACTAATACATATCTATACAAAAATATGGGGATTAAAATCGGGAAATAGCTTTCCTCGAATTTGATATTTTTTTACAAAAAATCCAATGGGTGATTAACATAGGAAGTCTTTTCCTTGACTTCACAGACGGTCAGTGACGTCACACTGCGCTAGAGTATTGGCACTTTATCAATGTGCATAAGATCTTTAAAGTGATTATGACGTCAATTTTCGTGAGATGCATAATTTAACTTTTTATAATTTTTTAACGTTCACGTTTGATTGCACTGTAAACGTAAATGTCTTAAATTCAGTTAAAAAAGTGTCTTAAATGGATGATCATTTTTCAAGCGAAAAAAAAGTCTTACTTTTTAAGACAGCTTTTTGCATCAGAAATTAAGATATTGCTAGTGTCTTAAAACGCCGCCATATTTTAGGCTTAAAAACACAGCCATGTTAGGCTTAAAAATACTACCGTTTTTGAGGCTTTTTAATAAATAAATAAATAAATAAATGAATATGGCGTGCGATTATGTTTTTCTGTTAAAAATATATTTTAGAATTGTTTAGAGCATTAATAAAATATTTATATAAAAAAAGAAAAGAAAAAGTCCCATTTTCCGGCGTTGGGATTCGAACTAACACTGTCTAAGGAAACCAAAACCTCGAGCCAAGCATCGTCGGAGTGAAGCATTTACCAATCACGCTACCGTCGAATACAGCAATACGAGTTTTTATGATATAATATACTGCAATATTCGTGAAACAAATCACAGTGTTGTGTTTTATTTCTAATTTTTTGCCATAAAACTATTGATAGTATGGTATCTTAAACTGAATAAAAATTATTTTTTAAATTTCATATTTAGAGGAACAGAATTTTTTAATAATGCAAGTATGTGAAGGTTGCATCCCTCGATGATGACGATTTCTTTCCTTAAAGTGATATTGAAATAAAAACGAACTGTAATCATGAATACAGGAAAATTTGTAGTTTTACATTTAGATGTAGGTGATTTTGTGAAAGGAAAATGTTTTTAAATGAATAATAATAAGAAGAAAGAAAAAAAAAATATGCACAAATTATTCATGATTGTTCTCTTATAAATTCGCTTTCTTCTCTAGAAATTACTTGCTACATCAGTATTCACACTTTTTCTTTTAATATAAAAAAGCTTTAAAGATAAAGATTATCTTTTTTTTAAACAAAATAAGCTTTGTGTCTAAATATGTTGTTTATGAATTGTGTTAAAGATAATAGCATGCAAATATCATTCACATCCCTAGAGTATTATTCCATAAAAATATAATTTCATAAAGCTACCATAATTTAAGTAGTTTAACTGCTTATTATATAAAATAATAATATATTTATTGAATGTGGAAAGAATTAGGATAAGTATATTTTCTTAAAGTAGATTCCATATAAAAAATTTTTTAAGTAATGCAAGTGTCTGAATTTCTAAAGTGTCTGAAAATTCAAACTCGTTTTGCTGTCTGAAAATTCGCGTATTTACGTGTTTCAGACATTATTGTGTCTGAATGTCTGAATTTATATTTCAGACATATTTCTGTCTTAAATTAAAATATCTATAACGTCTAAGGTACATTTTAAAACATTTACGTGTCTTAATTGCCGTTTCAGTTGTTTTTATGTCTTACTTTAAGACCCTTTTATTTGCAGTGTGAAGGAATTTATTTTTATGTCAAAAGAAAATGAACTCTTTTTTTTTTTGGCAATTATTAAACTTATGCAACTTGCATATATTTTGGAGCAACTATAACAAAGGGCTATAATAAACAAATAATTTGCAATAAAAAATATTGTGAAAACGAATTGAGATAAAAACTATCCTATCTCTCAAGTTGGACCAAACTGTATACAGTGTGCAAAATTTCGTTAAAAACGGATCATTAGTTTAGGAGTTTATAGCGGACAAACATCGTGACACGAATTTTTTATATATATACAGATCTCATAAAAAACAATAGTATTGTAAAAGTCACCGCGCCCAGCAAAAACTCTTACCTTTCTTAAGCAGCCAAAAAAAGGATTGATATCACATTTCGCCGCCGCTATTGAATCCCGAGTACTCAATGCCTAGCTTAATGAAAATCTGCCAATAACACTGCATGTATCTTTCTAATAATTCCTAATCTCTTTCAACATTCTTTGTTATCTGTGTTAGATTTGTCGCTGCATTATAAAAATATAATAAAGTATTTTTACGGCGGGGTGCGTAATAATATTTTAATCTTTACTAACTAATTTTTTTATTAATTAAAACTTCTACATAGGGGACGCACCCCGCCGTAAAAATACTTTAAATTATAACTTTATAATGCAGCGAAAAAACTAACACAGATAACAAAGAATGTTGAAAGAGATTAGGATTTATTAGAAAGATACATGCAGTGTTATTAGCAGATCTTCATTAAGCTAGGCATTGAGTATCCGGGATTTAATAGCGGGGGAGAAATTTGACATCAATCCTTATTTTGGCTGCTTAAGAAAGGTAAGAGTTTTTGCTGGGTGGGGTGACTTTTACAATAGTATTGTTTTTAATGAGATATCACTTCTTTTTGCAGGTTATGTATGTACTTTTATAAATATAATACGTATGCAGAAGAAAGGTAAGAGTTTTTGCTGGGCGGGGTGACTTTTACAATAATATTGTTTTTTTTATGAGATATCACTTCTTTTTGCAGGTTATGTATGTGATTTTATAAATATAATACGTATTCATAATGAATATATTTATGTAACAGATCAGTAAAAATTGTGCGTGTTATGCATAGATGTAAATATAGTGTTACAGATTTCTAAATAGTACCAGTTATTTTTATGTGATTTCTGTCTAAGAGGATTAGTCACATTATAAAATGTTATTTTTTCGCATTTATAACTTGTTTCCGAGTTAAAAAAGATCCTTCTCCGTTAAAAACACACTTTATCAATGCACGTAATGCACTTGGCGATGAATTTGGCGACTTTATCGCACCTTGACAACTATTTTGACGACCGTGGTGAAAAAACCGTTATTATCCATAGACCCATTGTCCAAGCTGTAACTCGATTATTACGGAAGTTACTGTAAAATTCAGGATTAATCGCAGGATATAAAAGGAGTCCCGTTCCGACCACTCACGTGAGTTTCTCGCTAAGACTTTACGGAATAGAATGTTTTGCTTGACTAAGTCTCTACCATTGAATTGTAGTTTATTTCTGTACGTTATGACTATGGTATCGTTTGTGGTGTGATTTATATTTTGTCAGCTGTTATTTAAGCTACGTTTTCTGGTGAAACTCAAGTTGATAGTGGGTTTAACTAAGGCGACCAAATTTTTTAAACCTAATTTGAGGACAAATCATCGCAGCGTCCTCAAATTGAAAGGCCATTTGAGGAAAGAGTTAAATTATGCTTTAATTTGAGGACAAATTTGGAAATTCGAGAACATGTGTCCTTAAATGATTTTCAAATTTGTGAAAATGTATTGTCACCGTGTTGTGAGCTATCCTGAAAGTTTCAAATGTATAGCTAGTCAGAAAGTTAGTTAAAAAGCGATTGCAAGAAGTGTACTGGTAACTCTGCCAATGAAAGCAGAAACCCGAAACAGTTGACTAAAAGCATTAAAAATGTATTGTCACCGTGTTCTGAACTATTCTGAAAGTTTCAAATGTCTAGTTAGTCGGGAAATTAATTAATTTTTCTGTCGAATCATATAAACGCTGCCGAAGGCAGTAGGGACCTGAAACGGTTGACTAAAAGTGTTAAAAAATGTATTGTCACCGTGTTCCGAGCTACCCTGAAAGTTTCAAATGCCTAGCTAGTCGGGAAGTTAGTTAAAAAGCGATTGCAAAATGTGTACTGGTAATGCTGCCGAAGGCAGCAGTAACCCGAAACAGTTGGCTAAAAGTATTTAAAAAATGTATTGCCACTGTGTTCTGAACTATTCTGAAAGTTTGAAATGTCTAGATAGTCGGGAAATTAGTTAAATAAATTTTCTGTCGAATTATATAAACGCTGCCGAAGGCAGTAGGGACATGAAACAGTTGAATAAAAGTGTTAAAAAATATATTGTCACCGTGTTCTGAGCTATCCTGAAAGTTTCAAATACCTAACTAGTCGGGAAGTTAGTTAAAAATCGACTGCAAGCTTTGTGCCGGTAACGCTGCCGAAGACAACAGTATCCCGAAACAGTTGGGTAAAAGTATTAAAAAATGCATTTTTACCGTGTTCTGAACTATTCTGAAAGTTTCAAATGTCTAACTAGTCGGGAAATTAGTTAAATAAATTTTCTGTCAAATAATATAAACGCTGCCGAAGGCAGTAGGGACCTGGAACAGTTGACTAAATGTGTTCAAAAATGTATTGTCACCGTGTTCTGAGCTATCCTGAAAGTTTCAAATGTTTAGCTAGTCGGGAAGTTAGTTAAAAAGTGATTGCAAGATGTGTACTGGTAACGCTGCCGAAGTCAGCAATAACCCGAAACAGTTGGCTAAAAAAAATGCATTTTCACCCTGCTCTGAACTATTTTGAATGTTTCAAATGTCTAACTAGTCGGGAAATTAGTTAAATAAATTTTCTGTCGAATCATATAAACGCTGCCGAAGGCAGTAGGGGCCTGAAACAGTTGACTAAAAGTGTTAAAAAATGTATTGTCACCGTGTTCTGAGCTTCCTGAAAGTTTCAAATGTCTAGCTATTCGGGAAGTTAGTTAAAAATCGATTGCAAGATTTGTACTGGATAAACAAACAAATGAACAAGAATCGAAGTTAATAAAAACATTGTTAAAAAAAAAAAAAAAAAAAAAAAAAAAAAAAAAAAAAACTAAGTTCTACATCATTAAAATGATTAGTTGTGGGTCACCTCCAGCATACATATCAAATGCAGCGTTTAGACGCTATCGTATTCACTGATACACATACATGCCTACCTCTTTATTATAAAAAATGAAAAATGAATTCATAAGACCTCAAAACTCACAGAAACACAAAAATGCCAAATTTGAATTTTTCCATGATAATATTTCTCGTATATAATATAAGATCGGAATTTAATTATATGTATTCATTCATCATCCGTAATTTTATAAAGTTAACGAATCGCTCATTTATTTAATCAGCCACATTACTTTTGTTGAAAGTCTGTTTAGCGCGTCCTTTAAGCATTAATTTATTACGAAATCCTAACTTATCAATTTTCTTTTTTTTTTTTTTATAATAAACATGTTTCTTGTAACAATTTTGAAAAAAAAATTAAGAAAAAAGTGTCTTTTAATTTATTTCAATCCATTTTTGTAAAAAAAAAGTAAAGAAAATAAAATAAAAAGAGAATTAATTTCTATTTAATGCCTTATTAAATGACAAAATTAAATTCATTGAAGACAAGCGCCATCTCTTGACGAATTCACGAAATATTTGGGCTAAATATCATAAAATTGAAAATAATTACCCTGTATATTGATCAAAAAAATTTTTGATTGCAAAAAGCACTAGTTCAGGTCAGAAGGAATGCCCATGTAAATTTTCAGCTCATTAGCTGCATAACTCTAGGCTCAATCGCCGTAAACAGTTTTTTGTCTTAACAATTACCATAAGAAGAAGAAGAAGAATCTGGTTTTAAATTTCGGAGCGACATGTAAAATTGTATGTTTTGTCTTAAGGGTATGCTTAAGGTCTGTGCAAAAAATCATAGGTCTTGGGGATGAGGGAGCTGAGATACAGGTAGTTGAAAAGTCCGAGATGCTATGTCGACATAATATTTACTTGTAGCGCTCACCATTGACTTTCCTACTTTGTAAATTTTTATTTGTTTTTCTCTTAATGTTTGCTTTATAGTACAACCGCGATAACTTGGCACGCAAATCACGTGTTTTCAGATGATTCCATTAATGAAATAAGGTAAGAGGTTGTGTTTCCATGGTAACACAGAGTAGAGTGGCTTCCAGATTTGGCGATGTTAGCCCGTTTCTTAGTGTAAAATTATAATTTGAAGTTGTTGATAAACTTAATGTTTGGAGGTATTTTTAATTACTATTTAAAAGATGTGTTCGGAGGTACTATTGTTTAAAATTTTTAAAGTTTCGGCGATCAAATAACATTCAAAAAGAAATTTTGATTTTTTAAAATAAAGTAATCTTAATGGCTTCCGAGAAATAATCTTTAAGTACAATCATTATCAGCAGAAAGGGATGAAAGAAGTAACTTAATTAAAGTTTTAAAAAGTTTATTTCTACAATGTATGAAATAAAAGAAACCATGATTAATACCATTACAGTTTTGATAAAATAAACATTAAATTGTTGTAATTGTCATTAAATAACATGACATAATCATATAATGGTTGTAATAAAAGTAGAAAGTAAGAAATTTAATTAATCACGATAGTTAATATTTACAAAACATTCAATTATGATATATTTTTAGATTTAAATAATTGAACTAATCATAATAGTTAATGTTAACAAAAAAAAAAAAAAAAAAAAAAAAAGGGAACTGTTTTACGTATACTTCGAGAAGTTAAAAGCTAAACGAGTAAATTTTAGGGATTCAATTAATTTAAATACTAGAAATAAACATACATGTCAACACAAATTATAAGCAATGTTTAAAGCTATTTTGTTTTATCGATTTTCTGCATATCTGATAAAAAAATTATACGAAATAATTAAAACAATATTTAAATTGACAAAAATTTAGCAATTTTCTATTGAATTAGCAACAATAGACACTTTGACTGTTCGTATTGGCGCCAAAGAAGCTGGTAAGTCAAAGAATTGTTTGGCGAAAAGAACTGCCGCCAAGCATCATTTGCATTTCATTCGCCCGCCCCTTCTTCAAAATGAACTATTCCAAGGTCGTATGCCTTCTTTTCGCGGTTGCACAGTAGCTTGGCGGGTGTTGCTTTAGCTGGGCAGGGCGGAAAGCTACCACGTTCCTTGATATACAGTAAAAAGTTTGACAATCAATGGAATCAGAAAACATAAATAATGGAACAAGACAGAATATATTATCTAAACGAAAATATATTTAGGCCGACATTTGGGAGAACATTATACTATGTTTCTTGAGATTATAAATATTTTAAGGCTGGTTTAATATTTTACGTATTTTGATTTGGTTAATTTTCAAAATTGTTACGTTGCATTTCCATCTTTATTTGGTGCAGTTTCTTGCGCAATGAGTATGTGATTGTGTTGATTTAATATTGTTCATTTATTTTATTGTTATTATTATTGTTATTATTATTACCTCTTATTTTATCTTATCTCTTTCTCTCTTTATATATGTAAAAGAAGAATTTTTTAGTTTTGAAAATAACAAAATAAATAATATTTCAAGCGAATTTTATAATAAAAATATGTTAAAACCGACATCGACTTTATTTTAAAAACATACTTTTATTATTTTAAAACCTAAATTCTTGGTCATCTCAAAATGATTGCATGAAATATACTTTCAAATCTGAAATAAAATGAGTTAAATTGCACCAAGTATTCTCTATTTATGAGAAAAAGAATTATTTTTTATGGCAATAAAACTCATAATATGGCATTTTCGCAAACGAGGAACTTTTTATTTGAATTTAGAGGGAAAAACAAAATGCATATTTCTAGCGATTATGGCGTAAAATAAAACAGTAAAATGACGCCATAAAGTACCGTGAAAGAAAATAGATAGAAAAATAAATTTGTCGTATCATTTGTATTTCAATTTAAGCAAATCTATAAAAGGAGAATTTAGCAAGAAATTTTACTGTATTTTCGGAGAAAATTCTTATCTTCGCTTAAATTGAAAATCACAGAAAATATAAATAAATGTTATTAAAAGTGTACAGGAAAAGAAAAGTATATTAAAATATGCATAAATTGTGAGCAAATTATTTGGTATTTACTATATATATGTAAGAAATCTTTCAAATCTGTTTACGCAAAATATTCAGTATAAATTAAAATAGAATTTTTATGATAGTTTAAAACAATAGACTAATTCCCTGTAGATTTGGAATTACCCATTGCGCAGCATTAGAACCCAACCAACCCTCCAACCTACCCTGCAGTTTTTGTGGATATTTTACCCAAACCCTATTGAAAAATGGTTTTATATTGATGAGTTTTTTTTTTTTCTTTTTTTTTTTTTTTTATTCTAAACATAAAAATATTTTTATGTAAATTTACTATGCAATTTTCCAAATTACTTGTAAATATTACTAAAAATCAGTTACTTTTCAATTTCAAGAATTTTGGATTTATTAAAAGTGAATTTAAAATATAAATCACCGTCTATTATATCTTCTAAATTCTTTAAAAAGGAACCATAATCTGATAAATTCATTAAATAAATACTTTTATTGTTTATATTTTAATACTTTACTTATATTTTATTACTTTTTACTTATATTTTAATACTTTTGTCTATAATAGTTTTTATCATCGTTAAAACAAAGGATTAACCGAATGCAACATTTCAACATTTGAAGTATCATGATGAATTGCTATTATATAAGCCACACACACATATATATATATATATCATATACATATTTTACTAGTTTTATTTTATTTTAGCGTCTGTTTTTAAATAATTATTTCTCTCTTTAAAATAAGTATATGTTATTTTTATGATACCTCATAAGATAAAATAATCACTTGAACAGAAAGTGACATCCGTCCCAATACTAATTTTTAATTTTAACTTATTTTAGTGCATTAAAAGTGTTAACGACGATAAATTGTATAAAATATAATATTTAATATGCATTAAGATATTTTTATTCTTACAATATTTAGATATTCACAAAAGTATTATTGATTTACTAATAAGAGTGTAAATTATTCATAGTAAAGTTTAAAAATGTTAAAATTTATAATATTTTACCAGTTATTGGTACAAATAATAAAAAGTTAAATAATAATAATAATAATAATAATTGTAAAAAATTACTTGTATTTATTAAAGCCTTATACCTCTGTTTTCTGAGTCACAAAAGTGGAGTAATTAATAGTTTTTAACAGTTGCAGTATACTAAATAGTTGGTACAACAATTCCTTCATATACTTCATATTCTCATAGATTCGTATATTCATAAACAAGCATATATTTGCGGCTATATAAAATATGTCAGATTTCTTTAGCTGGTTAATATATATATATATATATATATATATATTAAATAACCTATATGTTGCACAACTTCTATGTGTTAATAATTGTTAAATTAATTATAAAGTTGTTCTATATAATAATAATTCTTACACTCTCAGAAATAGATATTCAAATTTCACGAAATTTTCTTAAATAATTTTCACGAAACCGTTTCCACGGAAATACTCCAAGCGAATATTTCGTCAAATTGAGAAAATTACTTTCGTCACTTGTTTGAACATACGAATTTCGTCAAAAGTAAAGATACATTTTTTCATCCTAGTTTCGTGATGCAGAATAAAATACAAATTATAGAATTAAAAAATTACCTGGAAGTTCGTTGCTTTAGACATTAAATCCTAATTATATTTAATGAAAATATAAATAAAACAGAGCAAACAAATAAAAGTCATTTAAACATTTATTTGACAGCTTTGAGACCTATAGTTACAATGACTTATGTCTCAATTGATCCATACTTTTACAGAAATTCACAGAAACAAGCGCACACAATATTTTGTAGACATAAGACATCACAAACATCCATGCCCGCACCGGGATTCGAAACCGAGACCTGGGAATCCAGAAGGTAGCGCCTTGCCAACCGAACCACCAGGCCGGCAAATAAAAGTCTTTGTAACGTAAAGTCGAAACAACACAGGAAAGAAACCAATATGGCGGCAATAAAAGCTATCACATGCTAATCTGAGTAAACAGTTTCGTAAAATATTTGAGAGTTCACGTTTTTATCAAAAATCACGTGATCAATTGCCGAAATGGTTGTCAAAAACAACGAAATTAAGCCCGAGGTTGTCTGAATCGTCAAAATTGAGTATATCATTTTTGAGAGTGAAAGAAAATAGTTCTTGAAGGCAAAAACTGTACAAAAAATGACATTAAAATATATTTATTCGAAATAAATTGCAATGTTAAAAAAAATAAAATAATAATAATCACGAATTATCTTATTTCTTCAGTGATATATTATATTTGAAATGTTAACAAAACTATTGTTCTACAAAACAATAAATAAAATAATACAACACAATGATAGAATTTAAAAAGTATAAATAAAATAAAATTGATTTTACCTATGTCTCTATCTACCTACCTTTATATATATATATCAGAAATTAGGTACAAGATTATAATAGAAAAACTATAAAAAAATCGTTAAATAATTAAGTTTTTAAGAAACAAATATTTTATCAATACTTTCAAACACTTGTTAGTACAAACTACATAGTTTGTATGTATTCTCGTAAAGAATATTCTCGTTATTAAATACATCTATCTAGAAAAGTATGTGAAATAACCCTCTCAAACTTTCATCAAGCACAGAAAAAAAATTATCGTCTAAATTCGAAAGCGTCACACTTATTAGTAGATAGAGTATTTTTAAATCACTCAAATTAAAAATTGAAACATCGTGTTTTTTATTTAATAAGTCGAAATTTGGAATCTATAGTAATATAACTTGTCTCACCTGCAGCCGAGCAGTTTTGCACTCAAAGCTGATAGACGTGAGGTGCACGGTTCGATTCAAGGTCGCGCTCGTCGGCCTAACCGTTCGGTATATTCGTGTTTTTTCCGAAACTTGAATAAATACGGCTTGGACCCCTTAGAAAGACCTAAAGTTAAGGCGCTCCCACTCAGGCCTAGGACTTTATTGCACCAAATCGTCCTTATTCCCAAACATACACACACACATACATAGTAATTTAACTTATTTCTTACAATTCTCATATTTTTCTATTAAAAATGTAATAAATATCTTATTTTGAATTCAATGATAAAAATTAACACGTAGTTCAGAAGCAGATTTTTTCAAAAGTTTTCTTCGAATAATAATGGTAATTTATTTTCATTTTTTCCCTTCCACGATAAAGCGAGAATACGAAACTACGAAAAAAGAAACTGCTGTAAGCTTAAAATAATAAAAATCACATTATACAAAGTGCTTCGTATCCTCAACAAGGTAGATAAAAGAATATTCTCTTGGCAACTGAAGATAGAAATTTGATTTATGGTAAATTCCCAGTAGAAATTGATCCTTCTCGAAATCCCCTCAAGGATTTCATGTTTCAAAATCATGATAGAGAACTTTTTGACATGGTGTTATAGCAAGGGTATTAGTTTCATAGCTGAAATAGTATACTTTCTTCTTTGTCAAACATATGAAAATGAAAGTTGAAATGCATCCAATATTAAATTACCGAAAAAAATATTTTCGGATATCTTTAATTTCTGTGTGTTGCAAAAAGAATGAAAAATCAGGAAAGAAATAAACATATAAATGCTTTAAAATTTCGTATTTGATTTTTTTTTTTTTTTTTTTTTTTTTTTTGGTAAATATATTTTTAAGGTAAATTAATTATGAGCGTATTAGAAAAAAAATATATAAATATATATACATAAATTTAAATTTAAAAGAAGGTTTAATTAAAAACGAAAACGTAATACTGTCGAAATGTAACTTATATTAATATATATATATATATATATATATATATATATATATCGTCATTTATATTATAAAAAGTGAAATAAGATGTAGGACTAAAGAATGATGTACCTTGAAAAAAGTTTAAATAATTGAATCCTCATGCAAAAGAGTGTATATAAGAAGATTACAAGAAGCAAATACAAACATACAGAAGAAAACAAATAGAATAAATAATTACAAAAGGAACAAAAAGTAATAAAAATCAATTATATGTTAATTGTGCTTAATTGTGACGTGATTTTTTGGTAAGTTTATCGCATTTAGGAAATTTATGATATTTTAGTAAATAAATAAAAAGAAGAAATCAGAGAAAAAATGGTTGAACATTGCACTTTTAGTTCTAAACTTGGGTTTTATGTCATTTCTCTTCAAGAAATTGAAATATTGTGTGTAATTTTTGAAAAAATATATCAGCGTCGCATTTAGGGAATTTTTGCCGCATTTAAAGCATTAAATGCTAAATACGGTTTTCAAACTCCCTAATTACAATAATGCATTTTATGCGTGAGAGTTGCTTTAGTGTTATTTTTTATCAGTTTATAAAACATTTTATAAAGCATAAGTATTGAAAGTTAAAGTGTTGTATAGCGCTAAGTGTTAACAGTGTGTATGTAACTTAGTGTGCAACTCTTCTTTTTTAAGCAGTGTGTGCGGAACACTGTTGTTTTACTAACATTGTGTAAAAACCTGTATATAATTAACAGTGTTTGTGTATCATTTTTTGTAGTTAACAGTGTATGTGTAACTATCTGAAAAACTCTTCCTTTTTTATTAACAGTGTGAGAAACTCTGCCCTTTTATTAAGAATGTGTGAATCTCTGCCTTTTTATTAATAGTGTGTGTAACTATGCTTTTTTATTAACAGTGCGTGTCAATCTGTATTTTATTAATAGTGTGTGTAGCACTTTTTACTAACAGTATGTGTGTGTGTAGCTCTGCCTTATTGCTAAAAGTGTGCAACTCTGTGTGTACTTTTTACTAATTATGTGAATAACTAACAGTGTGTCTGTAACTCTGTGTGTAACTCTGCCTATTTATAAACAGTTTTTGTAAATATGTGTGTAAGTAACAGCGTGTATGTTACTCTGTATGTAAATAAAAGTGTGTGTACAACTCTGTTTGTAACTCTGCTTTTTTACTAACAGTATGTGTTAGTAAAACGGAACTTTTACTTCTGTGTGCACTTTTTACTGACTCTGTGTGTAACATTGTCTTTTTACTAACAGTGTATGTAACGTTGTGTGTTACTTACTGCATGTGTCTAACTATGCCATTTGACTAACAGTGTGCGTGTGTGTAACTTGTTAGGTTACATTTATTTTCCATTACCAATGCCTCTTGTATTTACCCTCCTTCACTGTATAATAGATCATTCCAATAACGACTGGCGCGCCACCACTTGGACTGTTCGTACGGCGCATCTTTTACCTGTACCTTGTTGAATATTTGTTTCTCTATATGTAACTATGTGATGTGAGTGTTCGTCTAATTAAAAGTGTTTCGTTTTAATATGGACTCATCAATATGAATTATTATTTGCGTGCTCTGCTTTCTAAGCCCAATAGGTTATGGGCCTAGAGCAAATTAACTTTTATTTACGATAAATAGACTTTTATCTGTTAGATAGACGACCACTTTTGAAAATGGCGTCTTATGGAACACTACGTATTGAAACGCTAAACAAAGATAATTACGAAACCTGGAAAATACAAATGAAGGCACTCTTGATAAAAAATGAATCCTGGATTTATGTATCTGGCTCTAAACCAAAGCCAGAGCTCGTGGCAAGTGATGCGAAATCAAAAGAAGCGTTCGATAAATGGATTCATATGGATGAAAAGGCCAAAGCCGACATAATTTTTTGTATATCGCCTTCTGAACTGAAACTAATAAAAAACTGTGAAACATCCCTGGATATATGGAAAAAATTAGAAGAAATATATCAATCTAAAGGCCCCGCTAGAAAAGCGTCACTGTTAAAATCGCTTATTCAACATAAAATGGCAGATTCCTCTTCTGTGAGCATTCGAGATCACCTTCGAAAGTTTTTTGACATAGTCGATAAACTATCTGAAATGGATATTAAAATAGATGATGACTTGTTAACTGTGATGTTGTTATACAGCCTACCATCCAGTTATGAAAATTTCCGGTGCGCAATAGAATCCAAGGATGAGCTACCTAAACCAGAAGTACTCCGAATAAAAATAGTAGACGAAAACGACGCAGACACCATGATGACAGACCGAGCGATGGAGCGTTCATGACTGGGAATTTCCGAAAGAAACCTGCTCCGTGGAATAAAAATAAAAGGAATCCTAAGATTACTGAACAGTACACTCAGAACGAAAGAGATAATTCAAAAATTACCTGCTGGAAATGTAAACGTATCGGTCACCGTGCTAATCAGTGTGAAAAAGACAAATCATTTAAATATCGACAAAACAGTTTAGGAATACTGGCCAGCACAAATTCAACGAATACGTACATATTATCCAAAGAACAATCCGAGAATCTTTGGTGTGTTGACAGCGGCTGTACTCGGCATATGGGGAAAAATGACTCCAAATTTCACGATTTAAAGGATACGGATATAAAATCTGTAAATTTAGCGAATAATGAAACAACTGATGTGTCCGGTGTTGGTAAAATATTAATTAAAGCAGAAGTCAACTCAAAACTTCAAAATGTTGAAATCAATGACGCTCTATTGGTTCCAGAATTGAAAACGAACTTATTGTCCGTGTCACAAATGTGCGACAAAGGTTTCACTGTAACTTTTAAAGACAAATGTGCTATTATAAATAACAGAAAAAAAAATGTGACTCTAATTGCGGACAGAAAAAATGAACTTTATTATTTGCGGGATAATAATGCAAATATAAATAATGCAGCTAATTTTTCTAGTGAATCAATCGATAGTTCTAAAAATATTTTTGCCGATGTGGAAAAGTGGCATTGTAGAATGGGTCATCTAAATGTAAAAGATTTGATTGATTCAAATTTAAAGGGTCATATTAGGGGGTTAAATATTAAAAAGGTATCCGACTTCAATTGTGAAGTTTGCGCGTTAAATAAAATGACCCGTGCTCCTTTCCCTAAGCACTCAGATCGTGTTACAAAAATGTTAGAAATAGTTCATTCGGATCTTTGTGGGCCCATTAGGATACCCTCCATAGGTAAGTCCCTTTATTTTATTACATTTATTGATGATTATTCTCGTTATTGTGCAGTAAAATTATTAAAAACTAAAGATGAGGCATTGAATGCTTTTAAAGAAATCAAACTTCTTTGGGAAAATGAAAAATCTATAAAAATTAAAAAATTCATGAGTGATAATGGGGGCGAATTTATTGGGACTGAATTTGAAAATTTCTTGAAAGAAAATGGTATTCAGCATAGATTAACAACATTGCCCGGAGCAATCGGGTGTTGCTGAAAGGAAAAATAGAACTCTCGTCGAAATGGCCCGTTGTCTATTATCACAATCAAAATTACCCTTAAATTTATGGGCAGAAGCTATTAACACTTCTAATTATATAAGAAATAGATGCCCAACAAAAGCTTTAAATGGAAAAACCCCATATGAATTATGGAATAATATAATACCAAACGTTAGTTATTTCAAGACATTTGGCTGCACTTCTTATTATTTCAATAACCACCCTAAACATAAATTTTCCCCAAGGTCTAAAAAAGGATTATTTGTCGGTTATTCAGAAAATTCTAAAGCATTTCGTATTTATCTTCCTGAATCAAATACAGTAATTATATCCCGTAGCGTAAAATTTTTTGAAGCGAAATCTAATGATTTTTCAAAAGTAGTCAATTGTATCCAGATGCTTTTCAAAGAGAAATACAATTAAGCGAACCGCAAAATGAGTCACACATGCAGCAGTCAGAAGAAAAAATTTCTCCTCTTCTTGAAATAAAAAATGAAAAAGATGAACTGTCACGTACCCTTGTAACTGCGCCTTTCGAAGCTTCAGAAGAGAAAAATATATTATCATTGCGTAATCGCGAAATAATTAGGGAGCCGGAATCAATTGCAAATGCTGTTTATAGTTTTAATTCGGAAATAGAAATAAATAATGCTTTGAAGGGTTCGGAGGCTTCTAAGTGGTATAAAGCAATGACTGAGGAAGTAAAAGTAATATTAAAAAATGATACATTCGTAGTGACAGACAGGCCCGAGAAACAATGCATTAAAGGTAGATTTGTCCTTACAAATAAATATGATCAAAATGGATCTCTTTTGAAATATAAAGCGAGCGGTTTTAGTCAAAAATTAGGTATGGATTTTCGTGAAACCTTTTCTCCGGTAGCAAGAATGGGATCTATTAGAGTCTTGGCAGGTTATGCTGCTAAATTAGGAATAAAAATACATCAATTTGACATAACGTCAGCATATTTGAATGGAAAATTAGATGAGGAAATTTTTATGGAAGTTCCCGATTACTTTAAAGAAATACTTCAAATAATTATAAATGAAAATTGCGATAGGGATATATCTGATAAAGCAGCCGAGATTCTTAAATATCTAAATGTAGGGAATTAAGTTCTTTTGTTAAAAAAATCGCTCTATGGTCTCAAGCAGGCCGGGAGGTGTTGGAACACTAAGTTAAATAAAATTTTGAATGATTTCGGAGCAAAACAAACAAATGCAGATCCATGTTTATATTATATTAAAAGTGATAAAGGGTTGACTCTTATAATGATTTACGTTGATGACATATTGTTTATGTCACAGGACCCTGATATGTTAGAAAACTTCAAAATTCATCTTAATGAAAAACTAGATGTTAAATATTCAGGCACAGTTAAATATTGTCTAGGGATAAATTTTCAGTTAGAAAATGACCTTATAACAATGAGTCAACATAGTAATATTAGAGAGCTCTTAGAGCGTTTTGGCATGACAGAAGCCAAGCCCGTAGCTTGTCCTATGGATACAAGCATTCGATTAAAAAAGGCCGAAAAATGTTGTGAAAACGAATATCCCTACCGTGAATTAGTTGGAAGTTTGATGTATCTTCCAACTTCCACCAGGCCGGACATTGCAAATTCCGTCAGTCAATTAAGTCAATTTCTAACCTGCTTTGATAAAACTCATTGGACTGCCGCTAAACGAGTTTTACGATACTTAAAGAAAACAATAAATTTTGGACTTGTATTTAGAAAAAGTAATGAGCCGTTAATCGGCTACACTGACGCGGATTGGGGGAATTGCCTCGATGACCGTAGGTCATATACAGATTACTGTTTCATATTTTGCGGGAGTGCAATTACATGGGAAAGCCGTAAACAGTGTACCGTAGCTCTCTCATCAACGGAAGCCGAATATATGGCTTTATCCGATGCCACTAAAGAAGGGATATATTTATGTAAATTACTAAGTGAGTTATCTGATGGCAAAATTGAAAAAGTGAGTATATTTACAGATAACTTAGGATCTATTAAATTAGCTGAAAATCCGATCTTTCATAAGCGCACTAAACATATAGATATTAGGCATCATTTCATAAGTGATACACTGAAAAATGGAATTATTGATTTAAATTTTGTGTCTACTGAAAATATGGGGGCTGACATTCTTACAAAAGCATTAACATCATCAAAACATTACAACTGTTGTAAAATTATGGGATTGGAAGATGTAACATTGTTATTTGGGTAAATACGTCGACATTGTGTGTGTGGGGGGGGGGTGTTAGGTTACATTTATTTTCCATTACCAATGCCTCTTGTATTTACTACCCTCTTTCACTGTATAATAGATCATTCCAATAACGACTGGCACGCCACCACTTGGACTGTTCGTACGGCGCATCTTTTACCTGTACCTTGTTGAATATTTGTTTCTCTATATGTAACTATGTGATGTGAGTGTTCGTCTAATTAAAAGTGTTTCGTTTTAATATGGACTCATCAATATGAATTATTATTTGCGTGCTCTGCTTTCTAAGCCCAATATAACTCTCTTTGTAACACTGCGTGCACTTTTTACTAACTCTATGTGTAACTTTCTCTTTAACTAACAATGTGTGAACCTCTGTGTGTAACTCTGTGTGTGAAAAAATGTGTGTGTAACCCCGGGTGTAGCTAAGCCATTTTACTAACAGCAGGTGTAACTCTGTGTGTACATTTTACTGACTCTGTGTGCATGTAATCGTGTGCATGTAATTCTGCCTTTTTATTAACAGTGTAACTCCGTGTGCAACTATTCAACAGTAAAAAATACGGGCCTTAGAAAAAAGTTTTTTTCTTTTTTTTTTTTTTTTTTTTTTTTTTTTTTAGTGTGGAGGACTATTAGTCACAATCTACGGATAAAATGTTGTCGCCAGTTTTACGATGGTTGGACGTATAACGAAATCGAAAATTTACTGAAAATATAATTGAATAATTTGAAAGCGATGTTATAATTTGAAAATAATAATAATAATAATAATAATCCTCCATACTAAACTAAATTCTGCTTTTGACAAAATTTCATCAAAATCTTTTTTTTTTTTTTGAAAGGGAAAAAAAAATATATTTATTTATTTTTTAACAAGCAATTCTACCAAAAAATTCATCCCCAAATAGTGACAAAAACTTAATTGTCGCCAAGGGTTTTATATACTATATCTGTAACACAAAATGGTCTAGATATTACGAATTTCTTTCTTCTCTGAAAAACATATTACTGATTTTTAGCATATTATTTCATAAAAAAAAGGTATTAAATATTATGTATTTCAATGTGACATTAAATATGGATATTTCCATAAACTTTTTTTTTTTTTTACTTTTTCTTGTTTTATGCAGTATTAATTTTCCTATTCAGTGAAAGGTAAAGAAGCGAATAGACGGGCAAAGCGCCGTAGGTGTTAATAAGTAAAGCGAGTCGTGGGGACGCGAAGCCTTCCTCGGGGGTTAGTGACCGGAGCGAGCAGAGTCCCCTGGTTCTTTAAATAAATGAACTGATTTATATATATATATATTTTTTTTTTCATTTATTGCTCAAAAAATAAATAAATTAAAATTAAAATTAAAATATACTGTGTCATTAATTAAGAAAATTCTAGACGTTCTGAGACTAAACCAAAAAGGTATCCGCAGTCATCACAATTTTGTTCTTCCTCGCTCCGTCGCACAGTGGATCGAACAATGTTAAAATACGACCATAGGCCCAAAAATCAATCTCTAAATAACTGATGTTTTGCAGTGAAATAATTTAAAAGATTGTCTAAAAAATACAAATATATAGTTATTTTTTCAATTACACGAAGTTTTATTATATATAAATAAGTTCAAAACGAAAACTTTCAGAAAGATTTTTCTTGAATTTCAGTGACTTTATTTGAATAGCCATCAAGTGGCACTTAAGATAACTATGGAAAAATACGAAATAAAAATACTTTTAATAATGTCCTAATAAAAGTTTAAGGTACTTCTGCCATTATTTTGTTGGTTTTTTATGTTGTGATTCACGCATGAAATGTGAATATAAATTAACAACAAAATTAAATTTATAAGTTGTGCAACGTTTTTTGTCCAAAATTGTTCAAAATTTCAAACATATTTTACTATTCCTAAAACTATACATTTTAATCTGTGAAAAGAATTTTCGTCACAAATCGTCACGATTGGAGAAAAATAAATTTTTATTCTGTTTATCCCCGAATTATCAATCGAGAAATTTATCTGAATAAGTGTATTCATTAATGACAGAAAATATATTAAAATTTTTATAGTGAAAATATTATAGAAATTAGATGATTAAAATAGATTTAATAAATCACAAATTAATTATTTATTTATTATTTTTTTTAAATATTTAATAAAATAATTAATTTTGCTTTAAAGGTACTGAAAAGTACGGTTGGACCCCAAAAAGGGGGGGGGGATGTAAATGGTTGCTGTGATATGTCATAAAATGTTAAAATTAGATAAATGCTTATTTTTATTTACAAAAGGTTTAAGATTCATTAAAAACAATTAAAGAATAACTTACATTAAATCCTTTAAAAAAATGAGCTTAAATATTTCGGTTCCGACCGGAACCATCTTCAGAGCTCAACGACAACAAATGCTCGGTGGCTCATTCTCTTTCTTCATTGACTCCGTCCGTCATTTCTTCACTTCTTTTCCTGTCCTTAAAAATCTGTTGCCATTCAGGTGGGATCAAACTGTGTTCAATGTCGTTTACCGCGTCACTGGTTGTCCAAGTTTCAAGGGCTTCTCTTTTAAGTGCATATTTATGTGAGTTAAAAGGAGCAATTTTATGAAAGTTAATTGAATCAATACTAATGGGTTTAGTGTTGTTAGTCCTTAATAATGATTCCTGTGAATCATTTCTCTAGAAAAATATCAGTATAAATATTATTTTTATAATATTGGCGCGAAAAGAAAAAAAAAAAAAAATAGTCATTTGTGGCAATTCTGCTTATGCTAATATAATGGGTTGTGAGAAGTTTGCGATTAACTAAGAGAATAATATGTGAAAATTAAAATTAATTATTTTTAATAAGCTAAATGAATTTTTTTCTTTACGTCAATTTTTATTCGTGAAATTAGTTTAATATGCTATTTGAGGAAAATTTGGCATTATAAAGCGGTTAAACGTTATCATATTTTTCTACTGCAAACAAGTATTTACAAACATACCTGATAAAGAAACAAATGTTACAAAAAAAAAAAAAAAAAAAGAATAAAAGGAAATAAATAAAAATTTCGTGAAGAAAATCTATATTTAAAACACAATTAATTTAGCACACAATGTTAAATATATCATCACGTTACTACTTCTTTTTTCTTTCCTTTTTTATATAGTATTTCAATAGAAAAGTAATGCAAGCATTTACTGAAAAACTCTATGAAAACTTCACATTTGTCTTTATTTTTATTGCGCAGAAACTTTTACTTTAAATCGTAATATGGGATTTTAAAATTTAATTTTAACATTTAGTAATTTAACATTAAATATTTATTGAATATAAAAACATGAAAAACAATTAAAAACTACCTTACATTGAATCTTTAAAAAAAAATGAGCTTATATATGTCAATTCCGAGCGGAACCATCTTCAGGGCAATCACTCTGCCCTATATTCAAAGCGTCCGAAGCGCAACATTTAAGCAAGGTAATGCACGACCGCAAGTTGTTTGTATTGTTCCTTCTTTGATACAGAATCGTATCGACTGTTCCTCTGGCAAGCGCGTTCTCCTGATCTTGCACCAATGAAAATGACTGTTTAATCGTTTAAAAGCGAATGGCCCCCACCACTCACCAGTAACTTTGATCGATGAATTGTGGCATCGTGTTAAAACATCATGAAGTGCTCTATCCGTACATGTTATCCAATCGCTCTTCGATTCAGTGCCTAGGCAAATAAGTACTATTATTGCTCAAAGAGGTCGCTGTTTATGTACTGTTTTCTCAGTACATATAACTCGAAATTTCCTGAAATTTTAATCTATTGTTCTTCTACTATAATGTATGTGTCCAACAAATTGCATTCCGTTATTATTATTCCTTCTTGAGGTAGCAATTTTAATGGCCAGTAGTATATATACAAAAATAATATAAATAATTATTAAGCATTATAAATTTATTCATGATATTTTAGTACATGCGCATATGTACATAATTACATCATTACTGTCAATGAATATTTTCTCATGTTGTCCCATTTCCAATATTCTAAATCCAGGCATATATATAACAACATTTTTTTAAAATTTATTAAGGAATAAATATCGCTAATTTCACCCTATTAAAGATAATCCAGCTGTAACAAATTAATATAACTATACGAAAATTCTGTTTTGTACGTATTGATCTTTTATTTCAATGAAATTCAATTATTCACAGTTTCTATCTTTAATTATACACATGCTTAAATGAAACTTCATAAAGAAACTTTAATTAAAATTTTAAAAAAGAAAAAAAATGCATAAATATTAGTTTGTATATCAACTAAAAGCCTTTCTCCATTTAAGGAATGCTATCTGTCGCCATTAACGGGTGATCAATAAAAATCCGCAATAAATTTAACAACATTCAAATTGTCAATAAATGATATAAATTGCTAAAATTTTAATGTGAATCATTACTTAATCTTACTAATTACTGTAGACATATTCACATTTGCAAAATATTTTCTTTTTTTCAAGTAATATGACTTCGAATGAAGACAATCTGCGATCTCGTGTGTACAAGTTCTATTCAGAAAATCTTTCGTCAGGTAAATCTTTTACTGTGAAGCATTTTATGAAAGAAAAAATACCACAACGAACTATTTATGACATTTTGAAACGTTATGAAAGGGGTTTGAGTGCTTTTCGCCAACCTGGCTGTGGAATAGTTGCAAAAATCTTCACACGTAAAAAAATTGGAAATTTGAAAAAGGATTTTGATCACATGGACCGAATTTCTCAGCGGCAAGCAGCAAAAAAGTACAAATGTTCACAATCAATGATTAATTATGTCCTTAAGAAAGCAAAGATATGTTGCCGAAAGAAGAAAACCATTCGACAAAGAAATGAAAAGCAACAAATTTCAGCAAAAACAAAGTGTGGACGTCTCTATCGAAAATTTTCAAAAAGATCTTGGATTATTCTCGATGATGAATCACATTTTACTCTTTCAAATTTCTCAATAAATGGCAATAATCGTTTCTATTCTGCAATATATCAGATACACCACCAGATGTTAAATATTCAACGAAAAAAAAGTTTGAAAGCAAGGTTCTTGTATGGACTGCCATTGGTCCAAGAGGAATGAGCAAGCCTTTCATTCGAAGTTTAAATATGGCGATCAATCAAGATGTTTATCTTGAGGAATGTATCAAAAAGCATCTAATTCCCTATATTCGAGCTAATTACCAAAGAAATTATATATTTTGGCCAGACTTGGCCAGTTCTTATTATGCTAAAAAAGTGACCAATTATCTCCTTCACGAATCAATTGACTTTGTGCTTAAAGAAGATAATCCCTCTAATGTTTCAGAGGCAAGATCAATTGAGGACTTTTGGTCAATTTTAAAAGGGAAAGTTTATGCAAAGGCTTGGCGGGCAGAAAATGTTGACCAACTTGTGAATCGCATCAGATATTGCATAAAATAAATTAATTTAGACCTTGTACAGAAGCTCGCTGTCGATACAAAGAAAAGAATTGATTATATCCGCAGAAATGGTGTAATAGAACACACATAAAACTATCAGTATTTAGTATTTATCCAATCTTATAATTTGCATATGTTCATTTAGATCATAATTGCGTTTAATAAGAAATATAACAAAGTTAACATAATGCGGAATTTTATTGATCACCCGTTAGGATAATTTAATAAACATACCCATTAATGCGATTTTTTTTATACAAGTAATTTAAAATGTGTAGTATTTTCTTTATTTGCTTCCGATATATGTAAAGGGAATTCGTGGACATGACGAAACAGAGGTTATTTGACCTTCAATGATAAATGAACAAAATTACAGTTGCTATTTAAAGATGTCTCATTGGAATTATGGAGTGACGGGGGAGAGCCATAATGGACAATGTGTTTAGCAAGAGAAAATTCTACTAGAAGTAACATTTAAAATGCAATACAAAAATTCGTGGATCGTTCTTGAAATGTGAATGTTTCCTTATGATGAATATGTATACGATTTTTGCATTTAGATTTACAGTAAATGGAAATTGTCGCCTTTACGGGTTATCGCATTTAGGCACATTGATCTTACATGCACACATCTATACAACTGACCATACACAAAAATACAAGCATATATTCATATATACACATGTGTACAGACATATATATATTTAAATAATCAGTTACACCATAATACAGAAGAAGCATAAACAATAAATTTACAAATATATATATGGGGAGGGGATTTAGGCCATAAGTGAGCGTGGACAACTAATATGTTTACCAGTAATTTAATGAAGAATAAATATAATGCAATATGTATACAAATATGAAGTAGATAAACTGTAAATAAGCAACGAATTTAAATTACCCAGTCTAAAATGCCGTCAACAACAATATCAGTTCGAAAGCACTCCTCTTGCTCATTTTGTCTAAAAGGAACAGTTCTCCAGTACGGCAGTACGTCTCGCTACCGGCCGACAAGATCAGAGCAAGGAACTGAGTTCCATCTACCGCAATTGTTTCACTCGGTCTCTCTTCTTCTTCTGGAACATTTGGGTTCCCCATCATAGGTGGACTGCGCGTTCTGAAGTCCGTCTGATTTCAAGGTTGCGTCACCTATCGTCTAGATTGTGTCATCGGTAGCACCTAGGCAGGATTTTATAGAGAGAAGAGCACTGGTACTACAACTTCGGCCATCTTTCATCGACTGATGCTCCAGGTGGCCATACTGAAAAATACAAAAACAAAACACAAAACACAAAAAACAACGTAAAATGATAACAAGAGAATTTACAAAAGAACGTACAGTTTCCAGATTACTATTTTATTTTTAATGTTCTTTTTAGTGTGTGGTCGCCATCCATTTTATGACAAATTCTACAGTGTTAGAAGTACACAGTGAACACTCGTGCCATTTTTTTTATCAAGTCATATGTGTTTCCTCCTTTTACATTCACAATTCTGTACGGGCTAAAAAAATTCGATTTCAATTCAAGATTTGGACTAAACTGAGTTCTCTCAGTTTGTTAACCTGAGAGGGGCTCTTACAAAATCCTATTGTGAAGCGTAACAGATGCTGTCACAACCCCTTTCAAAAGGTTAATATGCTTGTACCATTCGACTGGATTTTTCGGAGATAGTTTTGAAAGAAGCGATATGATGATTTGATTGATCCTCTCTACATGGTCATTGGCCTTTGGCAAACCAGAAGTAATTAGGTGATTTTTAATGCTTTCGCTTGAGCAATAATCAGCAAAAACTTTAGAGGTAAATGCAGTACCTCGGTCAGAAATTATTTCTGATGAATTTCCAAAAACGGCTTTCTGGATTTCCAGCTTAACTAACACTTCTGCAGTCATTGGACTTTTAGATATAACCAAATGAATTTTATCAAAGAGTCAACTATAACTAGAAGATACTTATAAATTTTGTGTGTGCTTTCTAATAGTCCGAGATGGTCTACATGATAGGTATGAAGTGGTACATCTTCTTTGTGTAGTGAGTGTAGCAGTTCCTCTTTCTTTCCTCTTTTGCGATTTACCAGTATACAATACACACAATTGGCAATAACATTCTGAATTTTCTCTCGAAGGTTGAAAATGTAATAAAATCCTTCAGTGTGTTTTTCGGTTTATTTAATTCCTGTATGTCTTTTCTTGTGAGCTTCCTAGATGATTTTTATTTGAATGCTATCTGGTATTACAACTAATTCATTCCCATTTACGTATTTATATAAAATTTCATTTCTAATACAATAATCTTCGTAATTAGAATATTTTAATACCTCTTTAATGGTTTTTATATGTTGATTATTATCTTGGGCATGTTTAAGTCAGGGTAAGATGTTTTGTATAGATGCGCAAAGTAAAATTACTGTTCACCTACTCAGCGCGTCGGCATGGGGGCAATTTACTTCCAACGTGATGTTCAATAGAATAATTAAATTCTTGTAGCAAAAGATCCCAATGAGCTACCCTATTGGCTAAATCTATTTTTCCCATTGTTGTTTGAAAAGCTGAGCAGTTAGTGACTATTTTAAATGGAATCTCTTATAAGTAGATACAAAACTTTTTAGAGTTTCAATTTTTGCCAATACTTCTAATTCATAGCTTGAATATTTTTTCTTAGCGACTGTGGTTTTTCGACTCATATAGTATAATCTGAAAATTATTGTTACTCGGGGATTTCCGCATCAAAATTTCACCGTACCCTACCAAACTGGCATCAGTGTGTAATTCAGTTTCATAATTTGGATTATATATGGCCAAAACCGATTGTCAGCTAAGATAGATTTCAGAGAATTAAAAGAATTTTTCTTCGTCATCAAATTAGAATTTGCGTTTTTTTTTTTTAACATATCACTAAATGGTCTAGCAATAATGGAGTACTATGGGCTAAACTTTCTGAAGTAACCAGTTAGACCTAAAAAGCTTTGGACTTGTTTTGGATTAATTTGGCTCTAGAAATTTCATGACGGCCTGTGTCTTGGAGGGGGACGGAATTTTTTTGCCTTCTTCGATCACATGACCTGAAAATTCAATGCATTTTTTCAAAAAGTGAGATTGCTTGAAACTAATTAATCATACATATTTACTAGCTAGACTTAAGACTTTTTTAACTGATCAACGGCTTCTTTATAGTATGATGCTAAGATTATACGATCATATAAAAAGCGCAAAACAATACCTGTATTTACTAAAGGTCTAAAAATTGTGTTGCTGCATCGTTGGAATATAGCGGGATACATAATCCGAAAGATACTTTAAAGAATTAGCATTGTCCTTCATGAGTCACAAATGAAGTGTATTTTCTACTATCTTTATTTACATTTACGTGAAAAAAATATTTTAAAGATGAATAGTACTGAAAATGCGAGCGCCCTGTAAACAATCCAGAATATCTTCGATCAAGGGCAGGGGAAATTGGTCTTTAACTATTGTTTTATTTTGACGCCTATAGTCAATGCACATTCTTAAAGTACCATCTTTTTTTTTCATACAATTACGAATGGTCTTCTGTATTCGGAGGAGCTTGGCTCAATTATAACCTTGGTTAGCTCTTTGGCTATTTGTTCCTCAATTTTTTTTTCTCTGAAAATGATAATCTTCGCGGCTGAAGATAAATAGGTTCAATGTCCGTTGACAAAGTTTTGATTGGATTGTAATGTGATATTAAATCCTGAACTTCATTTTTTTTTATTTAATAGTAATGTCATGAGTAATATCTATTTCAACTTCGTCGGCGTAAACACTAATATGTAACACTAATGAAAAGTTAACTTGAAAAGGTTTCAGATGTATGCTTCACAATAATACCATTCTGATTTATTCTGGTTTCATCTTGTATTAATACGTTTAAACCAATCATAACGTCATGGGGTATGACATCATTGTTTACAACACAAGCATCAGCTTCACACTAAAAGTCAACCATTTTGAAATTTGCTTTCAAAGAACCTAGGGATTTTATGAAAATTTTACCGGTCCTCTTCAGAGTGAAATTTACCGGATTCAATTTATTAATAACCAATTTATCGACAATATTCTTACGAAATAATGTTACTTCACATCCTGTGAATAATATACAACAAAAGTTCAAGTTATTTATTTATACAGTTTTAGTTAGGTTGCGATTTAAATTAATACACAAAGTTTCAACTTCGGGTTTCGAACACATTTCGAACTTTTGTGGCCAAAATCTACACATTTAAAGCACCTTAACCCTTTAATTTTATGGTGACAATTTTTTTATTAAAGGATTTTTTTTAACCGTAATTATAACAAACTTTATTATTTGCTTCATTTTTATAATGTTTTTTTCAGCAATATTACTTTTTTGGGATTTGAATTTAGCATTGTGCTCAATTTTAGATTTCTCAAATTTGTATTCATGTTTAGTATTATCCTCTCTAAATTCTTCATATATACTAATTTTTATTTTTTTAAATCAGATAGATTTTTGGTACCATAGAGAACAAATTTATACTCGTTTTTATCATTAATAACTTGGATAACATGCTGCATAATAGCAGCATAGTCAGTGTTTCCATTTCTACTTAATTCTCTAATTTAAAAAATATATTCATTTTAATTTTCATGTTTCTTCCTTTTCGATGGCATATTATTTAAAGCGGCTAAATTAATTTCTACTTTAAATTGCTCGATATGAGCATTTTTGAATTTTTTGTAGCAAAGATTTTTCTAATTTAATAAACAACTAGCTGGAACCCGTCGTATTCGACGATCACTTTATTGACCGTAATGTTTCAAAAACCGTCGCATCATTATTTAAATGTGTTTCATGATAAAACATCTAATATAATTTACGACATTTCACTTAAAAAAAGAAAGTCGGAAAAATGCTTATAAATAGAAATACTGTATATGACATCACTTTCTACAAAGTACTGTCAATGTGACGTCAAACAGACTTCAAATAAACAGATGCTATCTTTTATTTTCCATTTCGTTTAATACTAAGACTATATGTTAGCTGACCCGTCCGGCATTGCCCGGGCCCATGATACCTTAAATGAACCTTAAATTTGTATTATTTTATACCTTTAACTCGATTTTGTTAGAATTTCTCTTTTAAAATGAAAACCTCACGAAAAAAATAATCATTTGCAAAAAAAAAAAAAAAAAAAAAAAAAACCTTAAGCACAACGGAACTCGGGTTCGTGACCCAGTGCCTGCGGCACGTATATGCAAGCCACTAATACCATGAAAAAATTCTCAAAAATTAACCTTGAACCGAACGAACCACTGACTCGTGTTACCGCTGCCTGTGGCTGCGGCACCGTATAGCAGGTATGCTACGCAAGCGCTGCAAAATCTACTTTCCTCCACCAGGGAGTGCAGTATGTTGTATACGAACATCATCAGTCGCCTTATATTTCCAAGACCTTTCAAATAAGGTGTCACATGGTGGTGTCAACTGCAAAATCCTTTAGTTGCACTTTCCACCACCAGGGGGCACAGTGTGTACTATACGAACATCACCAACGGTCAAGAAATACCAAGTCCTTTAAAATAAGGTGCAACATGATAGGGGCCACTACAAAATCACTTAGTTCCACTTTTCACCAACAGGGGGCGCCCTATATTATATACAAACATCCCCAATCAACATGAAATTTCAAGACCTTTATCAACAACCGCCTTGAATTTCCAAGACCTTTTAAATAAGGTGTCACAGGGTGGTGTCAGCTGCAAAATCCTTTTTTGCACTTTCCACCGCCAGGGGGCGCAGTGTGTTCTGTACGAACATCACCAACGGTCAGGAAATACCAAGACCTTTAAAATAAGATGTAACATGATAGGGTCTGCAGCAAAATAACCTAGTTCCATTTTTCACCACCAGGGCGTCGCACTATATTGTATGCAACAGAAAGTGTTTTTTTAGTATTCGACTCTAGTCCCCATATGTACAATTTCTTCATCGTGAAGTAATTTGAAGCTTAGTTAAGCTCGTAAACGTGTTTTTAACCCGTTTTTTCAAACGGGTGGGAAACGGTTTCCCACCCGTTTCCCCCGGGGGGGGGGACCGTTCGACTTTTTTTTTTTTTTCTCTTCTCATAGCACATCTACAGACCAAGATCTTTTTTTAGACACCTCAACCAAATTTTTACACCAAGTAGTTCTCTCAATATAGTGGAAACAGACAAAAACATGTTTCAAATTAATATATAGATAAGACATTTCCGCCCAAAGTTCGTATACAAAATATTACTTTCAGTAAATTTAAATATTTCAGATATTTCATCAAATTCTGTAAACCAAGAAATATTATTTTTATGCGGCTCAAGCTAAATTTACTAATAGTACCTTCAAAATCTTTAAAAGATATAGCTACACAATGTGGTTCAAAACTTTTAATAAATTACATTTATCAGCACAAATATTATTATCATTATTGCACCGAGGAACTGTTTTTCGTTGTCTCACTCACATCACTTTCGGTTTCTCTCTAAAATCTCTTCTTTCATTCCATCAAAAGGCACATTTAATAAATAACTAATAGAAATCAATTCATTTATTTTAAAATTTTCCTTTACCAGTTTTAATTTTTGCGTATAGTTTTGATTCCCAACAGCGAAAGTGAAGCCTTGAAATTGCCGTATTCTTTTTCTGTTTTCACGGTCTCCGTCATTGTCAAACAGAAAAATTCTTACAAATTCTTTCAAACAGTAAAAATTCTTATTCGAAATTTAAGTGAAAGTGAGGAAATGTGTATAAAAAATATTTTGATTAAATCCTTCTTTGCAAAATTTGAAAAATTAGAAAAAAAAATAATTAAAAGTTTGAGACTTTTCTAAATCGTGTAAATATTATAGCATAAAATGTAAGAGATATAATTTCGCGCTTTATATAATGTTAGTACTTTGTATAATAACATTATTTGCATTTTAAAATTAATTAATTTTAATCATTTGATTAAGTTATTATCCTGAACGCGATAGATTATGTCAGATATTTAACCTTAGAAAAACTTTAATTTGACTTTCACATGTTCATGAACTCCTCTCTCAGCTAATTGCTGAAATACACCTACTTTAATGTAAGAATACTGTCGAACACGTAGGAAGTTAATGTAGCGGTATTCCGTGGTTTTGTTAAGAATGCAATTCAAATGTGAAGGAGGTAATACCTTTTTGCTCGTTCTATTTCCCTTTTTGTTCTATCCAAGGTGATACACAAAACAAAATAACACTGAAAAATGATCTTACGTCTCTGAAATAGAAACTGAATTAATTTCTATAAAAAGAGCGAACGAAAATGGTTGTATCGCTGTATTCGGTGACAAAACTTGCCAAATGTTAAATTAGGGTAATACACCATGTCCCAAAAGTTTAGACAATCAGTAAAATTTGCATTATCGTAAAAAGTAATAAGGTACAATTAAAATTTGTGAGATAGGTAATAAATGAAAACAGTTTTGCTCATACACACATATAAATTATGATCAAAGGTTTAAAATTATAAAATGTACATTAAATTACAAAAAAATGTGCTGTCCCAAAAGTATAGACACAACACAGCATTACATGTTTTCTTTTACATTTTTGTTCACAGCATAAAATATTTTTGTTGTCGTCTGCTTCTATAAATGCAGAATATTTTTTCTCTTTAATTGAAATATCGTCTGCTATATTTTTAGCATAATAATTTAATGAGTTCAATGTATTGTTTTGTTTGTGTTTCGGAAAATACGTTTTCTGCGTATTCTGATAAAAATGCCACGTTCTAAAGAAATTTCTAAAGAGGAAATTATTAAGATTTTACAGTTAAGAGCCCAAGGACAAATTCCTGTACAAATATCGAGAAGCATAAAGAGATCCTTGAGGAGTATTTATAGAGTTTTGAGATCAGGTGGAACATGGAATACTCGAAAGCGAGTGGGAAGACCAAAGAAAACAACGTTACATGATGATAGAATGTTATTTAAAAAGGCTTCAGTTGATAATTTATCTGTGCATGCAATTGGATCAACTTCCACAATTTCAAAAAGTACTGTGCAAATAAGAATTAAAGCTTCAAAAACACATTGTTTACAGGAGAATTAAAGCAAAACCTTGGTTAAAGCAGAGACATGAAGATTAAGATATGACAATAATGATATTCATGAGGACACGCAAACTCTGCCGAGACGATCACAAAGATCAAATAAGGAGGTTCCACCCGAGAGATTTGCGTTTGCAGCAAATGACGAGAGAATTGAGAAACCTAAGTGTTTTGACGACATAAGGAAAATGCAAAACCTCATAGAAAAAGGAAACTGTATGAACTCGACGAAATAAATTCACTCAGACAGAACAAGAACATATCTACATGCACCAACCTCATGATTATATTTTTCAAGGCGAAGGAAACAAAGTATACAAGTAAAGAAAAAAACTTATGGTTTGCAACAAGACGTGAGGACGGGGAGTTTGAAAATTAACGAATCATTATCTAAGTTAGGATTTAAATAAAGTCAGCATGATAAATGCTTATATATCTGTGACAAAGATAGCACAGAAACTTACGTTTTTGCTTATGTAGGGGAATTACACATTGCTAGCAAACATCATAATTTCTAAGCTAAGGGAAGAATATCCGTTAGCAGACTTTGGGGATAACAAATATTACCTCGGCAGAAACATATGAAGACCAAGTAAAGGCGTAATTACAGTAGATCAAAGTAACAAAATACAGGAGACTGTAACAAAATCCGGTCTTGTCAACGAAAAACCCACTGACACTCCGATGGAACCAGGATATATAAAATTGATAGATAATAATACCCTTTTACCGAACAACACAAAGTACAGACAGACTGTAGGCACGTTACTTTATATCTCTACAGTATCGTGACCTCATATAAGTGCTGGGGCAGGTACCTTAAGTGTTAGAAATGGGTTTCTTAGAATGAAAGACTGAGAATTGGTTAAAAGGGTTATCATATATTTAAAACAAAAAGACATTAAGTTAACACTTAGTAATTCAGAAGAACCTGTCCTTAGAGCACATGCCCATTCTGACTGAGTCAACGATCGCAGTGATAAAAAATCCATCACATGAAATTTATTCCTGTTGGGGAAAAGTCATATTTCTTGAAGCTCTAAGAAACAGTCCCGTGTATTCATGTCATCCGCAGAAGTATGTTGCAGCAGCGAGTGCTGCACTTGAATTACAACGGCTGATGAATCTGCGATATTATATGTATTACCCCAAGAACGTTCAATTATACTTTACCAACACAACCTATGAACTACAAAAAATGCCGAAATCAATAAATTTCGCTCAAAGACAAAGCATACGATTCCCTTTACTCTTCACATTCATACAGGAGAGCCTCATAAGGCTAGAATACAAGGGACAAGGGACATGATCGCCGATGCCATCATAAAATCTTTCCCAAAACTTCAATTTAATGAACTTAGATTGTTATTATAGAACATTTGAACGTTTATGAACTTACGTGGGGGTGTCAGATTTTTAACCTCAGAAAAATAATTTAATTTAGCTTTCCCATATTAATGAACTTCTCGCTCAGTTAATGGTTGTAATACACATATTTTAATGTACGCGTACTGTCGAACACGTGTCAGGTTAATGTAGCGGTATTCTGCGGTTTTGAATGTTTCAGTTTAAGAATGTAATTTAAAGGAGAAGGATTAATACATCTTTGCTCGTTCTATTTTCCTTTCTGTTCTATCCAAGATAATGATATCTTTATCGTAACTATCTGGATAATCATATCCATTAGAAAGCAATACATAAAAATCATATGAATACAATAACACATAAAGATTAATCTAAATAATAAATTTTCAGTGATTCTATTGATTTAGCTAATATTCTCATTTTCTGTTCTCATGTAAAAATACCGTTTCAAATATATCATCTAATATTTAGAGATGTGCTACTGAAAAACTGAAGAACTGATCAAACTGTGAATAACTCAGATAAATGGAACATTTTATTATATGCCTTATTTAACATAACTGATTGAAAAAGACAATATGTTTCACTGCATATCAATATATATAATAATATTAGATTAGAGACGAAACAACAGCCTTTCAGAACATTTTTCTTATTAATTTAAATTTCAGGGGTATGATAAAATCAATTCGTCACTTCTATTCTTATACATTGAATTGTACAGTCTTTTTTTTTCTTTCTTTTAACAACAATAATTTAAAAAATATATATATTGTAAGTTTTATGAAAAATATATTTAGAATTACCAAAAAGTTTTAATTATTTTCTGTAGAATTGTTAGGATTTTCCTTTTTCACACTACCTTTCCGATAAGGTAAATTTCTCCAATATGTAATTATAGATAAATACGAAGAACATGACTCTTAAAGTTATGCGGTAAATAAATAAATAAATAAAATAAGCAAAAATTGACAGTTCTGCATATGCTATAAATCAGTAAAAGGTGCACTGCATAGAAATATATATATGTAGCACTCTTCTTAAGAAAAAGGTTCCATTACAAGTATACAAATATAATCAAATATGTAAATGTACAATTTACGTTTACAAATTTTAATACTTATGCAGATTTTATATGTTATACATATATATTTATGGATATTTATATATCTATATATCTATATATATACATTATAAAAGTATTCACGTATCTTTTGTTTAGAAGTAGTATTTCTCTTCGTCTCACGATAAGACCAAGGTGTCCCCCCTTTAAAGTAAATGTAATCAATCCGTTATGTCGCTCGTTGCCTCAGTTTGTTAAAGAGTCACCTAAATAGCACGGGGACTTTTCGTTTGATCCTCGTAGGCCGGTGTGTTACATTTTTGCTGATAATTAATAAAAAAGATGTCATACGTTAAAGGGAAAGATTTCATTGTCTACACAGTATCTTATTTTTTTTTTTTTTTTAGTTTTAGTTTTTAGTTATTAATACACAATGAAGAAAAAAATGAAAAAAAAAAAAAAGAAAGAAAATTTTAAAGAATATAGATGTAAAGAGATTAGATGTTGTTAGATGTAAAGAGATTATATGTTGTTGATTATAGATGTAAAGAATAGAGATGTAAATAGATTTTAAAGAATATAGATTAGCACTTTGTAAGAGATGAAAATTTTTAAATAATCAAAATATTTTCAAAAGTATTCAAAAGCAACATTATCTGTATTTTTAGATTTTTCTAACATGTTCTATGGGATTTCTTGACTGTTCTTTGATTTTTTATTAGAGTTTCAGACTGATAAACTGAGTTACCTGGTTCAATCCTATGTTGTGCTGTTTGGACTATTCTTTTGGAGATTTCAGAATTTTTCTTTTCTGAAAGTTGCATAAATACGGTCTAGGAATCTATAGAAAGGCCTCCACGGAAGGCACTTACCCTCTGGCCTAGGACCCAAAGACTGTCAATCGCCCTTATTCCCAAATTATCAACATTAAACAATCATGCTGATAACTCGATGGTCTTCGGTTCAGTCCTCGAACGCCGACGTGTCACTTTTATTCAGATAATTAAAAGAAAAGATGTCAACTGATTAAAAAAAAAAAAAAATCTCTCTTTGCATACATAGTATCCTGAAAAATTTGGATTAGTTTTTGGATTTTTCTTTTTCTGTAATTAAAAACAGCAAAATAAAAATTTAAGTAAATAATAATAATAATAATAATAATAACAGTAATATTAGAAGCTTTTCATTGAGGAATCCTAAAAATCTTAAATTAAAAATGTATTCTGGCAAAGACATGCTCTAAAGAAATGAAATCAACTAAGAAATCAACTAAGAAAATTTTAGAGAAAAATATAGATTTTTCAATTTTGCAAGAGCTGAAAGTTTTTTAATATTCAAAATAATTTTAACAGCTTTTTAAACCTTTGAAATTTATGGCTTAGCGAAAAGTTATACAAAAAAATAATAAATAAAAATATTGGTCTCGAATGCTTTTTAAAACATTTTGAATATATAATAATTTTCATCTATTGCAAAAGTGCAATAACTATATTTTTCTCTAAAAAATTCTTAGAGATGAAAGAGTAATTTGCCAAATTTTAATTTTAATTTTAATTTTTTATTATTTTCTATTTTTTTATGCTTTTATAGACTCTTTAATAAAAAGCTTCTAACGATATATATATATATATATATATATATATATATATACAATTTAATTTTTAATTTATTGTATTTATTTATTGTTCAAAATGTATTTAGTCATCGTGTTATCGTATCACGCGAATAAACAAGGCTCTTACACTTTAAAGAAAATGCAAGAAGATAATTTCGTCTCTTATTGGTTCAGCTAGTTAGAGAGTCATGTTGATAACGCGAGAGGCTTGAGTTCCAAACTGGAAGGGCCGAGGTAATAATATTTGCAGACAATTAATAGAAAAGGTGTCAGTAGATAAAAGGACGTTTTTCTTTGTCTACTTAATATCTTTTACAGAGCTGTCAACCTAATCCGGCAAACTGTTAACGCCCATTGAAAAACGCCCTTTTTTCTACACCACTTAATTTTTAGAGCAATTCTCTTCAACTGTATCTATGATGAATTAAGTAGAAAAAATACTCTAAAATATGACTGGTGTAGAAAAAGGGGCGGTACTAACAATTTGCCGGATTAGGTTGGCAGCTCTGCCTTTATATATATATATATATATATATATATATATATATATATATATTGAAATTGGATTTTAGTCATAGTGTCTTTGTGTCACGCGGGGAAACAAGACACCCCCACTTTTTGTAAATGTCAGCAAATGTTTTCATCACTCGTTAGTTCAGTTGTTTAAAACGACGTGTGAAGAACGCGATGGTCGTGGGTTCGATCCTCCAAGGCCGATGTGTTACTTTTTTGCAGATAATAAATTGAAAATATGTCAACACATAAAAGAAAATCTTACATTTTCTACACACTGTCCTAAACATTTCCGATTAGTTACTTTAGAAGCTTTCTTTCTTTCTTTCTTATTTCTTTTCTTTTCTTTTCTTTTCTTTGCTTCCTTTTTTTTTTTTTTTTTTTTTTTTTGTAACTAAATGGTACAAAATAAAAATTTAAGTAAAAATATATTTTTTAAAAGTGGAAGATTTTTACTGTGGAGCCCTAAAAATCATAAAATAAAAATTTATTTTTGCAAAGATACGTTGTAAGAAAATGAAATATTTATTGCTTAGAAGAATATTTTAGCTGACTTAACAATGAGATTAAAATTTGAGATTATTTTGATAAAAAGATTTTCTCTGAAACAATGTTAATCTCTTTAACGTATAAAAATCCATAGTAATTTTTTAGTCAGATAAATTAAATTATGACAAATATTCCAAAATATAAAGCCTAACTTATAACTTGAGAAAAGCATTTTTATAACATTATTAAATTTATTTTATTGACTGATTTAGAAATTTCCTTTTTTTTTTCAGTAAATTATAAAATAATCTAATGCATTTATTAAGGAATCTAATTTGCGCTTTGTATTATTTAAATAAAGTTTTTATTGAGTAAGGATTTGAAAAGTTACATTTTTTTTAATATATGAATAAGAATAATATGTATATATATATATATATATATATATATATATATATTTATATTTATATATATACACTTTCTCTCTCTCTCTCTCTATATATATATATAAAACGACCGCACTAAGAAGAATTGGGGACGAAAATTGGTACATGGGGTGGTATGGGTGGTCCGAATGGGACAAAAATTGGTAGATGTGATGTACATGTGGAGAAAAACAGTTGGTTACAGTTTCAGAAATTTTGAATAATTTAATCAAGAGAAAGGGCCTCACAAATTAAACAAGTCAATAATGCATTTTTCCACTTCTGGCCCTTAAGTACGCAGTTATTCGGCTTGGTATTAATTAATAGATTTGGCAGATGTGCTCCTGTGAAGTATCGTGCCAAATTCTGTCCAATTGTTGTGTTAGATTGGTAAAATCCCGAGCTGGTTGTAGGACCCTTTTTATGATATGGACTTCCCACCATGGACTTCAAACGTCCATGGTGGAAGAGAGATCCGGGGACTGAGCTCAACTGCATTTCTCTGAGCCGACTATTGAGGGTATTTGAAGTCACTGAAGTACCAGTTGCACGTAGGATCGATGGTTATACAGAATTGGTGCTTGATTCCATCAAAACTTGTATGTATGTCAATTTGTGTCCAGTTTGCATTACTCCTTCTTGGTGCGTCACTTTTTTGTTAGAGGGTATATATATATATATAAATATATATACTTTACTAAGAATTCAAAATAATATATATATATATATATATATATATTATTTTGAATTCTTAGTAAAGTATTTTTATATTTGTATATGTTTTTTTGAATGTGTGATTGTATATATATATATAATTGTAGTACGCCTTCTTTCTCTCCTGGGCTTTCATGTCAAATGTCCACTGACTGAGGAGACGGCAGGTCTGGAAAGAAAGAAAAACTACACTTTGAGGCACCGACAGCTATTCAGGAGTGCTCCCTTGCAGGACATAGAATTTTCCCAGACGACCACGCTCACGGCGTTCAAAAATTCTTCATGGCGCCCACGAAGTAAGTGACTGTTAATGTACAAGTTTCGGAGTGCCGAGTTAGGAGATAATTTGTCGACCACCTCCTACAGTCCTGCGAGGGTCGAGTAAAGGAAACATGACTTGCATACACCCTCAGAAAGATTTTCGACCCGCAACCTCACCCGATCTCGCAGTTTCTGACCCGCGTACCGCAAAAAAGTATTCAATTTGCACTATATAAGACACTGAATTCAAATTCTATTTCAAGAAATACTGTTTTTTCATTTAACATATTAAAACAAGTAAATAATTATAATTGTATTAAAAATAACTAGTCTGATTAGAAACAAAACTTCAGTACATAAAACAACAAAAATTCTTGTGTATTACACTAACTTTTAAAAAATCCATTGATATCCACCAATATATATTTTTTAATCTAAAGTTATAAACGTCAATTATTAATATCTATGGATTTCTTCTTAAGGTATTAAACTTATGTTATGAGTTATGTAGCTTTAAACTGTTATCAAGGAAGATAATGTCAGTCAATCGCAGCACTTGAAAGATTATATTCATAAAAAAAGCAATATAAAAATTCCTCCAAGAAAAATATTTTCCGTGTTTTAATATTTTAATTTTTTACCCGCCGGTAAAAAATTAATGCAAACGCACTCGAACCTGAACCACAAAGCGGGTAATCTGTGGGTAACTGCGGGTACCAGAACCTATTTAGGGCTCTACCCCTTCCCCGTCAAGTAGTGGCGAAAGTAGGGCAGATAAGAAGAAAGAAAAGGCAGGACTTTGTGTCTTGTATTTATTTATTTATTTTAGGTTGATTTCTTTAGAAATCGACCTATTGCAATCACTTCCTTTTTCTATATATATATATCTATCTATCAATCTATCCATCTATAATGAAAATTTTGTCATCACGATAACTCCCGAAATAATACTCAATATCGAACCAAATTTGGACAGTGAACTGATCTTATAAATATCTTCGGTGAGTTTGTTAACCAAGTTGCTCTGACTTTTTGTTTTCAAGTGGCAGCCACTTGAATATTTCTAACCCACATTCTAAAAAGCGTATTTAAAGCAAGATTTGCTTGAATTTTTATGTAAATCTAGACTACATAAGGGTCTAAATGAACTTAATAAAGTGGCGGATATCTTAAGTGAAACTTGAAATCAGGCTACGACTTGAAAATTTAAAATCATGATAACTTCTGAAATAATACTCCAAATCGAACCAAATTTGGACAGCGTCTTAACTTGTGTTATGAATATCTTGGATGAGTTTCTTAACCAAGTTGCTCCACAATTTTGTTTTCAAGTGGAGACCACTTGAAATTTTCAAATTCAAATTGTGAAAAGCGTATTCCAAATTCGTTTGAATTTTGATGTATACATAGACTATATAAGTGTCTCAATGAAGTTTATTAATGAACGTATCCGCCATTTTTAATAAAGTGGCAGATATCTTAAGTTAAGCAGGGCCGCTTGAAATCAGGCTACCACTTGAAAATTTAAAATCCCGATAACTTCCGAAATAATATCCCAAATCGAACCAAATTCGGACAGTGTCTTAACTTGTGTTATTATGAATATCATGGATGAGTTTCTTGTATGAGTTCGTTAAACAAGTTGCTCCGACTTTTTGTTTTCAAGTGACAGCCACTTGAATATTTCTAACCCACATGGTAAAAAGCGTATTTAAAGCAAGAGTTGCTTGAATTTTTTTGTAAATCTAGACTACATAAAGGGTCTCAATGAACTTTATAAATGAAATTTATCTGCCATTTTTAATAAAGAGGCGGATAGCTTAAGTGGGGCCACTTGAAATCAGGCTACCACTTGAAAATTTTAAATCGGGATAACTTCCGAAATAATACTCCAAATGAAACGAAATTTGGACAGCGTCTTAACTTGTGCTATGGATACCTTAGATGAGTTTCTTAACCAAGTTGCTCCACCATTTTGTTTTCTAGTGGAGACCACTTGATATTTTCAAATTCAAATTGTAAAAAGCGTATTCTGAATTTGTTTCAATTTTGATGTATACATAGACCATATAAGTGTCTCAATGAAGTTTATTAATGAACGTATCCACCATTTTTAATAAAGTGGCGGATATGTTAAGTTAAGCGGGGCCACTTGAAAAAAGAGTACCAATTGAAAATTAAAATCACGATAACTTCCGAAATAATACTCCAAATCGAACCAAATTTGGACAGTGGCTTAACTTGTGTTATGAATAACTTCTATGAGTTTCTTAACCAAGTTGCTCCACCATTTTGCATTCAAGTGGAGACCACTTGGAAATTTCAATTTAAAATTGCAAAAAGCGTATTCCGAATTTGTTTGAATTTTGATGTATACATAGACTATATAAGTGTCTCAATGAAATTTATTAATGAAATATGGATTTTCTCGCCAAAAATCGCCAAAAAAGTCGCCTAGTGGAAAAGTCGCTAAATTTCGCGCCAAATCCATTACCTGCCATATTTGAGCTTTTTAATGCGTTTTTAAGGGGAAATTAGGCTATTTTAATGTTAAAACAAACTAGAAATGCAAAAAATTAACATTTAATCAACTTACTAAGTCTCTTTGAAGGAATTTCTACCAAAAAAAAAAAAGAATTATTTTTAAATTTTCAACAATATCTTAGATTAATTAGTACACTGAGCACCTTTCTCTGCCATTTTGATCCAAGTGGCAGCCACTTAATTCTTCAACACGATGACTTCTGAGATTCTGAATTAATTCCAACTATATTTGTACAGTAGTCTTATCTCACAAATGCATTTGATATAATTGTCAACTTGGCCCACCATCTTGTTTCCAAGCGCCGGTCACTTGAAAAATTTAAATTCATATAAAAAGGTATTTATGAACCAATTTGCTTAAAACTTCATATGTAGATAGCCTACTTCAATATTTCTACTAATTCGTTTATAATTTGTAGCCGCCATTTCGAAACAAAATGACGGCTGCTTGATAAGAAAAAAGAAATCAACCTACCCTTCCGAATAAGCCTGAAGGATTTGCTTTTTATTGAATTTACCTAGTTAGAGAGAGACTGGTTTGGGTAAAGATCTTTATGAATATTGAATTTAAGAGTAAATTCAATGCGATACTAGTCAAATTCATTTCGGGGAAAGATTTTCTAGAAATTTTATTTTATTTATTTTTAATGATAATTGCAGAAATTTTGAAAAATTCTTGTACTATGAAGATTATTTAATTAAAAAAAAATAAATTAAGATTGTAATTAACGGTAACTGTTAATTGGTAGATCAATCTCAATTTATATTTTGTTACTATTCAAGTGACATTAGGATTTTTGTCATATCTAGTTCTAATTTTGTAAAAATTAAGATGAATTTTTGATATATCGTTTTTCTATTTAGTTGATTATAAAATTTGTGTATATTTTAAACTCACGTATTGTATTGTATTATATTTTGTGTATAATTTTATAAAATGTAGGGAATTTTAAGTTTGTTAGTATTTAGTTAAAATTATTATTTCGGGAAAAATAAATATTTTTGAGGATGTTTCGTGCAAATTAAAGTAATAAGGGAGTCTAAATTAGAAGCTCAAGATTATCCGGAGAAATAAGTTAAAATCTTCTTAGAATATACTCTAAAATAGAAAGAAGAGCATGTAGAATGGGAAAACCTGGATCGTTGCGATTGAAAAGGAAGCAGGGGCAGTTAGATGGAAAAGAATGTGAAAACCGGGAATTAGAACTAGAAAAAAAAATGCGGTTGCAAAGCACAATGAAAAACATTATCTTAAATTTGGAAATTTCATGTTTAGAGAGTCATAAGATGAATAAAATAAATTTAAAAGATATAGTTTCTAAATTTTATCCAAAATATATGGTTATAATTTTATTCTTAATGGTTTTCGAGCGTAGGCTCAGCAAGAAATAGAGATGAGAGCAAATGGATCGCTTAATTTTTTACGTTGGTTGCTACCGAAATTGCTGAATTAATAGAACTCGTTGAAAAAGTAGACGATTTTCAACATCTGAAAAAAAAAAAAAATCTATTATTAAAAAGCAAATGTACTAAAGAAGAAATTCGGGGAACACATACGTGAGCCCTCATCTTTGTGGTTAGACCACATATATGTATTAAGGAGTTAGTTACACAGAAAACTGAGTCGAAATCATTGGAACTAAAATTATGAGTCTCTCAAAGAACCTATACTTACGAAAAATTTAAAAAAGTGGAAAAGTGCCCTTAGAAGTCCGGCATAAGTATTTGAATGTGTGGGAAAGTTTTAAATAAGCGAATGAACTAGCCGAAAAATGTTATATATCCCATACAGCACAGAAAGTTTCAGTTATGTTGCAAAATGTTTACAAACTTTCAAAAACATAACATGTTTTCTGATACCTTTCTGAAACCTTTCTCTGATACCTTTCTGAAACATTCGCCCTTTTCCATGTTCTCTCTGTTATGTGATTGAAATGTTTCTGTTACGTGTCGTTTTTTTTTTTTTTTTTTTTTTTTTACGATCGCGGACATTTCTACGTTTATGAAAGTAATCGGAAAGCTAACTGAACGTTTCTGTAATATTTAAAATGTCTCCATGTTATATGACTGTTACGTTTCTAAAATATTTTTTGCTGTTAGGGATACGACAGCATACATTCCGAACATAGTAAAAATGTGTTTAAAATTTCCGAGAAATGTTTTGTTGGAAATCATCAATTCGGATAAACAGAAAATCGTGCGAAGAATAGAACACGACTCGGACAAATTTTGGAAAAAGAACACTCGTATAAGAATTCTGGGAAACACGAGAGGAATCATGAGAAAAATTCCGATCAAAATTTTGTTAAGAAACGGTAAGTTATTTACTATTATGCAAAGAGAATGATCACATACGACCACAGTGTTTAGAGCTAAAGAAGAAAAACGCTAGCGAAATTATAAATCATGTAGGTGCAAGTGTAGAGTTAGCCGAATATTTTAGACCTCATGTCCATAAAACCATGAATAACGAAGTCGAGCACACTTTTCATAGAGACACGGGCAACGACGATGCCTATGATCGTAGTTAGGTAAAAACCAAGGACTTTTTAGGTGAAGTGGTTGCGCTCACGAATCGATGAGGTTTGTAAGAGTTTTCATTTCTCTCGCGTGACTCTGAAAGGAAACTTTGCTCAAATTGAGACGAAAGCAGCTGTTAGACCCAATAACGAAACACAAAATAATTTTTACTTTGAAATAAAACTGCAGAGCTCTTAAATCAGCTTTACTTAAACCCAGAAATGGTAAATGCTCTTTTTACGCAAAGTCAGACTAAACAAAGCGAAATATAAGAATCCAAGATTGAACATAGCTCAGATTTTTCCTCTCACGAAGAAAGAGAAACGGGGATATGTATCTTTCACTCGCAGACAATGGAATTAGAGGAGGACTTGAAAATACTTGAAAATACCCCATTTCCTCCAGGCAAAAGTTTTGAGTTAGAAAAAAATAACAGCTGAGCAGTTTTGCGAAGAGTAAAAGGAAAGTTAGTCGCTTGAATCTATTTGGAAAAGAGCCGAGGGTCCGAATGATAAAGCATTTGACATCATAAAAGACCGATTAATAATTGTTTTGTCAACGTGGGGATGATAGAATTCAGTTGTGACTTACAAAAGAGTTTAGAAAGAGGATTATGAGATTATGTCACAATGAAGTATCGTGTCATCTTGGGGATAAAAAAAATTTAAAAAAATCAGGTTTTGAGATATTATTTTTGGCCTAAATGGTTTCAAGGCATTGAAAAATACGTGTAGTCTTACGATGCTTCTCAGCGGGTAGGAAACAACCGTGATAATATATATATATATATATATATATATATATATCCGATATAATGTGGTTTTATTATTTCGAAACTTTTTTCAAAGTTAAATATAGGTCTTGTTGGAACTTTGCCTGTGAATTTTAAAAATAATAAGCATTTAATTACGTCGATATGTATAGCTTCTAAGTACCTAGATTCAGTACCCGTTGAAAATATGACGTCGACATTTGTGATTGATGCATTGTTACATATTTTTGCTAGGACCGGATACTCAAAAGAAATTCAAAGCTGTTTAGGAAAATCTTTCACGTACGAGTTAACCTCGGAATTTTTTAATCGGCTTGGATTAAAGTGATGCACAGTTTCATTTGCCATACGGAAAGCAGCGTTACTGTACGATTTCATTCGACGTTGGAAAGAGTTTAAAAAGCGTTGTGTCTAGAGAACTTAAGGGAATTATAGGCAAATTTGTTGATGGCTTTATTTGCGCTGAGAACGGTACAACACGAAAGTACGGGGTTTAGTTCAGCGGAACTAGTGTTTGGGAATGCTGTTAAATATATTCTATGATAATTGGTTAGATCCGTGAAGAACGGATCAAAACGTAGCGCAATGCACCTTAAATTTAATAAATGAATTAAAACATTGTCAGGAGTCAGCAAAAAGTAGATTGAGCGAACAAATGTCAAAAGGAAAACGTAGTATGACAAAAGTGCAGTAACAAGAAATTTCAGAGTGGAAGATAAAGTGCTATAGTGTTGTCGACGTCTAAAGCCAATAAAACGATTGTAAACTGGACAGACCTGGTGATAATAACAGTAATATTGGAAACAACTATGCCGCTGATCTGCCAGAGAGAAGAGATAACTCCACGATATATCATGTGAATCTCACTAAACCTTACTTCCGTAGACTCGAATTCATGAATGTTGTAATCGAATAGTCGGATGAAATATTGGGAAACGAGTCCGAAATTCCTTATCTGTTAGCGGAACCGAGTCAGGTAGATTTTGACGAAATAATTAATGTAAATGAACTACAGAATCGTGTGACCTCGGCTCAAATAGTAAAAATTCGGAGGGTGATAGAGAAACATAAAAAGGTGTTTGCTACTGACCCATGAAAAACGTATTTAATAAAAATGGATATTGTGATGAACGATGACTTTCATGTGAGAGCGAAGACCTGTCGTTTGTCCCCAAGACAAAAAGGAAATTTTAAAAGAATAAATTCAAAGATTGTTCGATTTGGGAATGATTGGAAAGTGGGGGCAATTCGGCTGTACGTTGCCGATGAAATTCGTAGAGGTCTCGGGAAGAGTGCATCCTTCGTGCATCGATTATATAGGCGTATCAATACTAAGACGATAATGGAGATTTCCCCGCTTCCAAACGTCGAGGAAACTGTCAAGAAAGTATGTGCGGCGAATGTCATTACTGTGGTGGATATGGTGAAGTTTTATTTTCAAATACCCTTTATAGAAAGAACACAGAGTTACACTACGCTTGTCACACCGTTTAATGTGTATATCCCGACAGTTATAATGTTCAGACGTGTGTACGCCCCTTTTTATTTCTGTAAACTAATACCCCAAAATTTGGGAGTGCTTGAAAATTTTGTAAGGCTATATATTGATGATATAACAATTTTTTTCGCGGGATAAAGAAAAACATACAAATAATTTAAATCACATTTTAAAGAGACTAAGTGACGCTAATCTTACGGTAAAAACCCTCTAAATGTTATTTCGCACAAAGACATGTCAAATGTCTGGGGTACGAGTTGGGGTTCCTTTATACAAGGGGGGGTCCGACGGGGATCTCACGATCCCTCAGTTAGGCGAGAATGGAAGCAATCAAAGAATTTCCCACCCCGAGTACTAAAACGCAGATTAGAGCATCCTTCGAAACGGCTAGATATTACACCCATTATATAAAAGGTTACGCATTGTTGCTCTTTTGACAAATGATCTGGAAGGAAAAGTCCGAAAAGAAAAAAGTGAAGTGGACGTCAGAGTGTCGAACGGTATTCGACCAGCTGAAATTTGACCTAATACGTAGTCTAGTACTTTATTATCCAAACTTTCCCTAAGCCATTCATTGTGCAAACAAACGCGAGTATGTTAGGAGCCGGCATAGTCCTATCTCAAATTCGAAACAGAGAAGACTCTCGATTTCTTTATCTAAGAAAAATATTCTCAAATGCTGAACAAAATTACTGCACTTTAGAAAAAAAAAAAAAAAAAAAAAAACTCGAAGCCATTATGTACAACCTAAAAAAAACGAAATATTTATTTGGAGGGCAAAAAATTTGTGATTCAGACAGGTCACAATCCACTCAATTTTAAACGAAGAATTATTGGAGCAATTCACGTCTTACTCGTGCGGCTTTGTGCTTACAGCCATGCAACTTTTCAATAGAAAACAAGCCTGTGAAAAAAAAATCCAATGCAGATGGACTGAAATAGACTGAATTAACCTGACAGGAAAAGTAAATCAGTAAAGATTGTAACTAATTATGAAGAGTAATGATAATTTTGTTTTCATTTACATTTTTATATTTTTAGTTTGGATAATGGCATTTAATGTTTAGCAAAATTGTTAATTGGATGTAGTTTAGAGAATATATATATATATATATATATTGATTATTATTTATTTATTTTATTTTATTCTAAATTTTACGTAATCGGTATGTTAAAATGTTATTAAAAATCTTATGAGATCTGTATTAATGTTTAATCTGGGTGTATGTCTCATCGTTTTTAATTTTTCACTTAAAACGAAATATATAGGTTTTAGTCAACTTTGTTTTATTTTCTTTTTAACTAAGTAAATGACTATTTTTAATTTAAAATGCAATTTTTGCCACTGTTTCTGAGATGTAATTTCCTAACTAATGTTAAAGAAATTCTTTTTATAGTGAAGGTCTGTAGTACCCCGTTTTTCTCCTAGGCTTTCCTGTCAAGATTGCATTGACTGAGGAGACGGAAGGTCTGTAACGAACAAAGACCGTCTACACTTTGTATGACCGACAGCAATTCAAGAGTGTTTCTTTGTAGGACTTGGAATTTTCCCAGACGAACACCCTAACGACATAGAATAGTCCTCACGATGCTCGCGAAAAAAGATGTGGTTGGTGTATAAGTTTCGGAGTGCCGTGTAAAGAACGAGTAGGATATGCTGTGTTGAGCACCTTCCCCGTCCAGGAATGGCGAAAGTACTGCAGAGAAAGAAAGAATAGAGAGGGCTCTTGGATTTTTTTTTTTTTTTTTTTTTTTTTTGAGAGAGAGAGAATTTACCTAGTTAAAGAGAGGCTGCTTTGGGCAGAAATTTTAAAAAAATGTGGGTTTGATTAAAATTAAATTTCTTGTTTAAAACAAAAATTTTAAATAGATTAAATCTTTGTAAGTATTAAAAACACAAATTAAATATGGTGTTCCAAAAAAATACTAATATTTCCTTTTTCTTTCTAAGCCTCTTATCTTTCACGCTATGAAAATACATTTGTACATTATATATATATATATATATATATATATATATATATATATATATATATGATGTATGTGTAATGTATATATATATTATATGAATGTTTTATTTTTATTTTTCAATTCTGTAATTTTCTTTACAATACTTTGAAACCCTAAAAGATTTCTAAAGGGAAATGTGCGTGCTGCTTTGAATGAAATGTATACCTGCTGTCACAACATGATTATGATACAGTATAATTTGGCAAGATTCAATTGAGTTGCCCATTTCAGATATGGATTTCAAAGTAATATTGACCTAGAAGAAATGATGCATATATTTTCGCTTCTAGAATAGTTTGCATCGCAAATAGTCATACTAGACATATCATATCATGGACATCGCTTTTTGAAACGGCAGTGTAGATTGAGAAAAGGCTTTGCTTACAATTTGTCAGTTTGACAAACAGCAGTTTGTCAATGGTTCGTTACTTCAGCTTTATTATTATTATTATTATTATTATTATTATTATTATTATTTCAGCGCTGTTTGTAACTCTCAAATCTAACAGTGTTCAGATACAAGTAACACAAAAATTACAAGATAGCGTCGGTGAAACTGCTTTAATACTGTGAATCTTGAGCACGCATGACCAGTTATGTGATTTACGAGAATAAAATTGTATATCATCAGCAAAATATATACGAACAATGTATTGCAGAAGAGACTGCAGTGAAAAAGTATCTCAAATAACCATGAGTAAAAAACTAATTGTGAAAAATCGATAAATACACATTAATTATAAAAGTAGATTTATATTGCATATCATATCTTGCTGTTATTTGCAACTACAAATATCATAAACCTCTGCCAGTTTAAAAAGAATTTCACATCGATATCCAAGCTTATTTAATGTGTAAATTTCTCTTTCAATTAATATCTTCATTTTCATATAATTTTAAGTCGTACATTAAAGAGATATTTGGGGGGTTTTTTTGGCGGAATATATCTACAATAAAGTGCAATGCAATATGTTAGGATGTATTAATAAAATTAAATAAAGTAATTTTGGTAATATAAGTAAAAATAATTATTTTAGAATGTATAAACGAAATTATAGTCAAAGAAATAATAAAGTAGTCCCTGACTCTGAAGAATTTTTTTCAACAGTATTTTTTCTCGATGACTTATATTTTCAGCCGTACAAGACGACTTGTGGAGCACATCACCACAAAGAACAATATATATGCAGAATGTTCCAAAAGTCCCACACCCCCTTGATACCTCGATAATGAGTTGGAATTGTGAAAAATGGCAAAACATATATTCAAGGAATTCAAGAGGGACCTCTTTTGGTGAAAAACGTTTGGGTCTAGGGGTTAGAGAGGCTGCTAGGGAGGACAACTTTAAAATATCAAATGGGAATATAGGTCTTGTGATATATCCCTGGAAACGTCTCTTCAAAACAATCAATTTGATATAAATAGTTTCGTCCTACGATGATTATTAAAGGAGATAAATTAGTTTTTAAACTTTTGAAATCTGGATTTTATACTTACTATCCCTTTTAATAATCATTGCAGGACAAAACTATTTATATCAAATTCATTGTAATGAAGAGACGTTTCCAGGGATGTATAACAAGACATACTTTGCCCAAAAAAGTTTGGGCAACTTTAAAATTTGAAACAGTAAAGTATGTCTTGTGATACATCTCTTACAACAATATCATTTAAGTTCATTTTTTATTAGTAACAACGTAGTTGTAATTATAATTAAGTGTAATCTCTATTACCTACGTGCGAAATCACTCCTTCCTCTTGATTTTTTTTCAACCCTTTAAATTAAATCAGAAGAACAAAATATTAATGAAAATGCATTGAAGAAGGATCCTTTCAAAATTATGCAACAGTAGCTTAGCAAAAAATTAACATTTGGATTTTATATATAGTTAGTTCTGTTCAATTGTACGCAAACTGTCCTAACTTTACCTTATTTCTGATTTTATAATCTTTTATGAATACTGGCGTATTTCATCTCTGAGAGGTATTATACTAAATGTCAAACAAAGGTGTATTTTTATGAAAGAAAAATATTCAACTGAAGTAAATTTCTTATTTATGCAGATGACTTCCTTCCCGTTTTCGGGGGAAATTGCAGTATAGCAGCACCAAATATCGTTCGATATGCACCAAATTTAACCAGCATAATCTCTCTCAATGACCTTTTCATATATCATTTTTTGCTTAAATATATAAAATAGAACTTTAGCTATAGCCTTTTCTTAAATTATGAAAATCTCTGAACAGAAAAACACCTTTTAAAACATTAGCACTAAAAGTTGACATAAGCAATGAATTGTCAATATTCATCTACTTATAAATTTTTATGATGTTCTGTGTAGTAATACCAAAGATGCAGACTTCCCTGGAATTGCGACAATCGATGTATATCCACCTAAGATCGTGCACCTATGGCCTCGTCACCTATTAGTTCATTGACACCAAAGGTTAAATGGCAGTAATGATGTCAATGTACATTTGCATATAGATTTACATGCAATTTCGTACAGTATTTTATGATATATATCCTACCCTGAAATTGCGGAGATCGCTTTGTACCTGCACAACCTATTGAACGATAGCCACCAAAAGTTGACAAACACACGTTTACGTCAAGGTGCATCTGAAAAAATTCATGTGAAATTATGTGCAATAGCTCCTTAGATACAGACTTAACAAATTTATATTTATCGTGTCCTTTACTGTACTTCTTTTCAGTTTAATGACAATAAGGAGTTAAATAAAATCTTTCAACTTAGCAGCAATTGCCAGTTGTAGTAAAATTAATGTTTTGAAAACCATCAATAAAGTTAAAAATAAACTATGGAATAATAAAGTTAACCATTTTATTGAAATCCCCAAATTTAAATATATTAATTGTATGCTATTTTGGGATGAATTCATAAGTTTTAAACACTTTATTCTCCAAAAATTTAAAATCCCATTAACTCTCCGTTTACCATCAAATAATTATTTTTAAAATATTGCGATTCTATGAGACCCACTGAAGGAGTATACAAAATCCCAATAAAAATGAATGATGATATGTTTTATTATATTTTTCAAACTTAACGTACACAATAAAAAAAATAATAAATAAATAAATAAATAAATAAAATTGCAGCATGTACGTCATTTGAAAGAGCGTAAAATGTCCTGTCTCGGTTGAGTTTGTCTGCAAAAATCCTGGAGCGACACTCTTATAGACTATGGCAAAAATATTCTCTGCACCACGGAAAATTGACGAATTAATTTTCTCCGAAGCCATAAATATTTTAAAATGTAACACAGAAATTAATCATAAAGATTCAGCAAATTTTCAGAAATTATATTTCCTCTTTGAATACATCAATTAAGTAATTCATATATATATTTATATATTCAGTATACTTTTAAAGAACAAGAACCTTCTTTATTCTTCATTGCAGTTATTCAAGATCATTTTTACCCACTCCAACCTTTATCAAGCTAACCGACATATTCGAGTCTATAATTTTTAGTTTCTACAGTAAGAATTTTTATAGATGCAACATCGGTTTTCCTTCAGTGTTATGAGGTGTGTGATGTCGATAATCACATATTCTAAAAAATATATTATTATATTAAAAATAAAATAAAATATGTACCGAACACATTTTCATAACCTTTAAATTTCAACTTAAATTCTCATTTAGTATGTTCTTTAAATTTTTAGATTCTCCGTCTTTCCACATATGTATCTTTTGCTTATTACAATTGTATCGAAACCTTTGGTCATATATTATTCGTTCACTAACTTTAATGCAGATCTACAATAGCTTGTTTTGACTATTCATAATTCGGTTTCTTTTCATCTTACAAATAAATGCAGTTTTGTCGCCATAAGTGGATTCCTTGTCTCATAACATGGTGTGTTAATTTTGCTCAAAATTTCCGGGTTGTCATGGCGTGTTTTTGCGCTTAGTGAGGACTGTTTGAATTATCATGATGTGGTTACCTTTTCAAAAATTGTATGTAATTATACGTAACATAATTACAACCATTTTTTTTTTCTAGTTTTTGAATTTGGCGTCGACAAGAGCTCTGGCGAAATAATTCAAGAAATCGAAGCGTCACTTCATCACCATGATTTGACAGGTGAAGTCGACATTTTGGGCTCCCAATCCAAGTTATTCAATTTCCTCAATTATACCTACCTTTTTATAGTAAAATGCTTTTCTGGTCACCTATAATCGTGCTAAATATGTGAACAATTCATATATAATAAAATTCATCATAATAGTTACAAGAAAATGCCTGTTTATTTGGATTAACGATTCACGTGTTATTAGTTGGACACTTCGCAAGAATTCTGAAACTGTGTTTATAAAGTAAACTCCTATAACCAACGGCCATCTACATATCCTCAACTTCAAAATAATCCTCTTTGCAAGGTGACTTTACGAGACCTTACGCAGTTTCTTCTGCAAGTAGTATTTCGCCTGGATTCCTCTTCTAGTATATCTAGTTGCACATCGTCGCACTTTCATGTCTGTAACCCTCAGCAAACATCGTAATACATACAGTTAACTATTTTCTACGAACTTTATTAAAATCATGTTTTTAATCTGAAGATTCATGGCGAAAAGCTTTGTTTTATATATTATAAATTTAGTTTTAATAAATGAATATCATGTGTTTTAAAGTGTTTAAATGCACTTAGTGCTTTAAAAAATGTCACACAATAGAAAATACAGACAGATATTTTCTAAAAATGGTCAAATTGAGTTTTAGACTTCTCAAAACATGTAAATACGTTAGTCGAAATTTTATACGAATTAATTACTTTCTTTTATTGATTATGGAACAAAATACAAATTAATTGTGAAATATTTTTCTTAGACAGTAAGGTTCCACTTACAGAGCTATTTCCGAGCTTTTTTTGCGCAGAAAGCTTGTATTTCCAGCGAAAAAGAAAGAAAGGAAATTGATATGTTTCATAAAAATACGTAATATACTTTTTTTTTTTCTAAACTTAACTTTAAGATGTGTGATGCTACTCTTAAACATTCTAATTTTTATCATTCTGGAAGTACATGTACTTCCATTATCAGATAAGTTCTGAAATTTCTTATGTTTTCTTATTTTTATTTTTATTTTTATTTTTATATTTTATTATTATTATTTTTTTTATTTCCCTGTGAATTTAAATTCTGGATATACAATTAAATTAACTCGCAAATCTATGCAATCAAAGATGCGTGACTCTGTTAAATGTACTTCCAGTCCTCAACATTTAAAGACGAAAACCATATAATCATATAAATAATATAAAATTTTGAAATTAAAGCGAGATTTTCTTGTTTAGTTTAAATGGTTCGTAGTACATCTTTAATTACGGAACTTTCTTAAGCAGCAACTTGCAACAAAACTTTTCGAAAAAAAAAAATTGTCATTTTCGGCTTATATATAAACATATATAAGCCGAAAATGACATTTCTTTTTTGATTGATATATCTCATTGATTTCCTATAATATAATTTGAATGTGTTAAACAAAAATACGTAGATACGTTTTAGTTAAAGGTTGGGTGGTTGATTGCGTTTTTGGGAAATTGGCGACAGTCTCTTACTCATCCCTAGAGATTGTCGTCCGGAGACATGACGTCAGAATTTTATCCTATACAAAAGGTATGGCTGTCCCTCTTCGGTGAATCCCGCAGGTGTAATTTTGATGGGAACATGGAGGACATTAAAGGTACGACAGATTTCACGAGCACCAGCCACCATTAGTGTACAAGACGGTCTTTGGCCATTTCGAGTACCGAACCCGCAATCTTTCAATTACGAGCCCGGCGCTCTACCGAACGGGCTTCCGCGATCCCTGTTTTAATTAAACAATATAATATTTTAGAGCAATGTCAAAATCAGAGTATGTTCTTTCAAATAATCGCTGATACCAATGGGAAAGCGTTAAAATTGTATTAAAAAAGGATTTCACATGAAACGCCAATTTCTCTGTTTGAAATGATCAACAGAGAAGACGATCTTTTCCATATATGATTAAGAGAAAGTTTCAATATTATTCATGTTTTTATATGAAATGCATCACACGACCTCAGCCACAAAGTATTGTTGTAAAATCCTAGGTCACATACGACAGTTAAATGTTTAAATGCAATTCTACATTTGCATTTGAGGTATAATTTTCTCTATTTTTTCGGTTTTATTATTACTGTTAGTTCATAGAATTAAAACTATATAAGAACACATTGAATACTTAAATAGTGGACTGTAATAAAAACTTGACACACTAGAGGTGATTTCAACATCACAACTACATTTATTTAAAACTTTAAAATGGGAGTAAAGAAAGCTGCCAGCCTCCCATGAGCGGAGTTACAAACTAACTGAGCTCCGTAACGAAGGAGCGAACTTTACAGAGTGCGCAGGCGCAACATACCGCCCGGCGTTGAAATGCAAATTTCAAAAAGTTACACAAAATTACACATGAGACATAACCATAGAAACATATGTTGGAAATACAAACTGAATTATAGATTAATCACATTGAAAATAAAAAACAATAATTAACACTATTTTAACTTATACATGAAACAATCTATATATGCAAGGTAAGTAAATAAAACCAAAGGAAAACTTATATAGCAATATTAAGAAAATTCAGTATTATTTCTTTTCTCAATTTTTAATAGATTTTTTTTTTTTTTTTTAAGTGCAATAAATACTTTTTAAATATATATTTTACAATATACCATTTTTCATATCTAAACAAGAATAAAACAAATGTCCATAATAAACTGTCATTTTTTTTTTTTTTTTTTTTTTAAATAGAATATAAGCAGTAATGAAGTTAATATTTTGATGATTTAGTTTAAATTAAAATTTATCCTTTATAAGAAAATAAAGCAAGAAAATAGTAAAACACTATAATAATTCAACAATTCACATTTAATTCTCTATAGGCAATACTGCTATTTTGCCAATGGATCTTTTAAAGGTTCCGTGTTTAGTTTTAACATTAAGGACACGGACTTTCGAGTCCCCTCCATAAAAAACATTAACTATTCTGCCAAGAATCCATTTTCCTACAGGAAGATTATCTTCCTTAATGACAACCATATCACCTATTTTAATATTATTTTTTGCTATCATCCATTTGTGTCTCTGCTGGAGAGTACTCAAATAATTATTTTGCCAACCCTTCCAAATACGCTGTGATAGTTTTGTAGTTTTTTGCCAAAGAGTTAATCTGTTATCGAAAATGTGCGTCATACTAGGTTCTGGGATTGCCGTGAGAGGTCGACCAACTAGTAAGTGTGCAGGAGTTAACACCTGCAAGTCATCAGTATCCACCGATAAAGGAGTCAATGGGCGAGAATTTAAAATACTCTCTATTTGACAAATTACAACTGTTCGTAAGTTAACAACTGTTCGTAAGTTAATTTATAGTTGCCTGCAACACGTTTAAAGTGATATTTAAAAGACTTGACCGCAGCCTCCCACAGGCCACCAAAGTTGGGTGCTCTAGGTGGGAGAAAATTCCATTCAATGGATTCAGAAGAGAGAAAATTTGTGAGTTCACTATCAGGTTTATTGAGCAAATTATGCAAGCGGCGTAATTCCAAATTTGCACCCAAGAAATTCCTTGCATTATCACTAAACAATTTTGTGATTTTCCTCGTCTAGCGAAAAACCGTTTGAGGGTGACGATGAATGCTTCAGAAGTAAGATCACAAACAAGCTCTAAATGAACAGCCTTTGTGACCATACAAACAAAAATGCAAACATAGACCTTATGAAAAATTCCCTTTCGCTGACCCCGATATTTTATAAAAAATGGGCCGCAGAAATCCACCTCTGTACAAATAAACGGGAAATTAAAATTAACCCTTTCCTTGGGCAGATTGCCCATGATTTGTTCAGCTGTTACAGGTTTTGCTTTAAAACAAATTACACAATTATGCACAATTTTACGGCAATTTGATCTCCCTTTTAAGGGCCAAAACTCCCCACGAACAGAATAAAGTAAATTCTGAGGACCAATATGTAAGTACTTTTTATGAAAGTGTACAAGTATCATATCCGTAAATTTATGTTTCGCCGGCAGTACAATAGGAAATTTTCGATTATGACTAACACTAGAATTACTCAATCGACCTCCCACTCGAATGACATTGAATTCATCTAAAAATGGATTTAAATTTCGAATTTTACCTGTTGCAGGAATTCCTTTTTTCAAATTTTGAACGTCTTCTTTAAATTCTTCTTCTTGAATAAATCTGGCTAAAATTAACTTACTTTTACTCAGTTCCTGAAGAGTGATAGGTCCGCTTGTCTTCGAAGATGGACTCTTGGCATTGTTAAAAAACCTAAAAATGAAACTCAAAATACGAATTAATTTACAAAAATCATTAGTAATGGAAAGAAGATTGACTAAAAATGTTTCTTTCACTGTGACCAACGACAGTTGCGTTGGTTTTACTTCAGCTAAACAGTCATCACTAGAATCCGTAATGTCATTATTCGAAAGTTGTATAGGCTCATGATGAAGAAAATCTGGTCCATTGAACCAGAACTCAGAAAGTTGATAAGGAGGGCTTCCTCGTGAAACAAGATCAGCTGGATTTTCGGTTGACTTAACATGCCTCCAACAAAAATTCTTCGTGAGTACCTGGATTCGAGATATTCGATTAGACACAAAAACCTTGAGCACATGGGGTGATGAGTTGATCCATAACAAAACGATTGTTGAATCGGTGTATAGATATACAGAGCTTAATTGTATATTTAATGATGTGATTACCTTTGATATCAGTTTAGATAATAATTCAGCTGCACAAAGTTCTAGGCGAGGTATAGTCAATACTTTAACCCCTTAACGCGCGGTGTCCTCGCCACGAGGACGCCAAATTTAAGATCCAGCTAGAAATATTCATCCTGGAAATATTTTAGCAAAAATTCACGTTTATAACATATCAGAAAAGGCCGGTTTTTTAAACCTCAAAATTTAAAATTTCTTTTAGTTTAATTCAGTTCATGAATTCCTGTGGCAGTATAATTTAAATGTTTCAAATTGTCTTGCGCCGCAAAGGGATATGAGGAGAAACTCGGGACTTACTACACAGTAAGCTCACATGTACATCGTTTGAACTAGTGATCACACGTAAATAAACCACTGCGCCATATGCCTCTTGTGACGCGTCCGAAAAGCCGTGGAGCTGCAGTTCACGACAATTAGAGTTTGAGAACACGAAACGTGGGATCGTAATATCTTTAAGCTCGTTTAGAGCATTTCGGAATTTTATCCATTTGTTTTTCTCTTGTGTTGGAAGTTCCTGATCCCAATCAATTTTCAAAAGCCATAATTTTTGTAAGAAAATTTTAGCCTGTACTATCACTGGTCCTACTAGACCCAATGGGTCAAAGAGTCTCGCGATCTCTTTCAGAACACCACGTTTGGTGATTGTATTGCAATAATCTGATGATACCGTGAAACTGAAATTATCATCTTTGGGATTCCATTTTAGCCCTAGTGTTTTCACCGAAGTTTTATCATTTTTCTCGAAGTGATAACCTTGCTCACTGTAAGGGACTTGTTCTAATAATTCTCTGGCATTTGAAACCCATTTATGCAACTCTAGTCCACCAGCTGTTAACATTAACACCAACTGTTTCTGGAGTTCCAGAGCAGACGACACTTCATCAGTTCCCGTTAGAATGTCGTCAACGTAAAAATCCTTAAGTGTGGCGGCAGAAGCTAACGGATAATTAGCCCCTTCATCACTAGCGATTTGTTTTAGTACACGAGTGGCCAAGTAAGGAGCACATTTTGTGCCGTATGTTACAGTTAATAATTTATAAATTTTAGGCTATTCCTTAGGGGTTTTATTCCAAAGAATACATTGCCAATTACATTTTTCAGGATTAACCCATATCTGTCTATACATTTTTTTAACATCCGCAGTGAAAACTATTTTGTGCGTACGAAAACGTAATAAAATGGCACACACATCTTCTTGTACTACACCTCCATTTAATAAACAATCATTTAATGATAAACTAATGGTAGTGGGTGAACTGGCGTTGAATACAACCCTTAATTTTGTAGTGCTGCTATCAGGTTTAGGCACAGCGTGATGTGGAAGAAAATATTTAACAGTGTTTATTTCATTATCATTTAATTCTCGCATGTGGCCTAACTGTTCATATTCATGCAAAAAATTTACATACAATTCAGAAATGTTGGGATTTCTATTTAATTGTCTGTATAAATTATTTAACTTTTGTTTGGACGAATGGAAAGAATCTCCCAATTCAGAATTATTTTTCATTGGTAAGTTCACTATGTACTTCCCGTTATCATCTCTGCGATATGTTTTCACGAACTGCTTTTCACACTCTATCTCTTCCTTATTTCTCAAACTAGGTGAATCTAGTATATTTTCAATCTCCCAAAATCTTTTCATAATATTTTCTAAATTGGAGTTATCTGACTGGGAAATCATAGCACAATACAATGGATGTGGAGTGCCTTGAACAGCTCCACTAAGCACATATCCAAACACAGTATCCTGTAAAATTGCACCCGTTTCAGGAATTTTGATTTTATTGGTTAACATTAATTCAAAAAATATTTCGGCCCCAATCAGTAAATCAACATTGTTGTTATTTTTGAATAGTGTTTTATCGGTCAGTTTAATTCCCTTTGGAAAATTTAATTTTAATATATTAGAATAGTTTATTGGTAACGCATCAATAATTTTTGGTACAATCAAAAATTCCAGATTAGCTGAAAACGAATTATTCTCATTTGGTACCAGTGCTTGTGTTTTCGTTTTTATATTTATCGGAATTCCTGACAACGCCGAAAGAGGAATGTTTATTTTTTCTTTTTTCAATCCTAACTTATTTACAAATTTTGCTGTTGCAATATTAGACTGTGAAGCGCTATCAAGAACCGCAGTTGCTGGGTGATAAAATCCGTATTCATCTAACACAAAAACTGTGGCCGTCGCTAATATAACTCTTTTATTTTCAGAAACAAAACATGTAATCGGCGCCGACTGATTGCTTTCAGTCGATCCACCTGCTGCATGAAGCAGACGATCGCTATTAATATCACAGTTTGTTGGGGGGTTGCACTCTCTTTTGATAACGGAAGTAATAAATCTTTGTCTTTATGAAGTAATGAGTGGTGTCTGGAGCCACATTTACTGCATGCATACTTAGAATTACATTTTGCTATTTTGTGGAATCCGAAGCAATTTAAGCAAAGGTTATTCTTTCGAATAAATTCATATCGTTTTTCTGTTGTGAAATTCAAAAATATATCGCATTTATGTAGCGTGTGAGAACTATTTTTACCTAATATACACAAGTTAGAATTATTTCCTTGGGTTTTTACAACTAAACTTCTGGGATAACCAGACTTATCAGTAGTATATTTTGAGGACTTAAGCGGTAAATTTCGATTTACACTGTCTAAAACTGAACACTGTTTTTCTAGGAATTCTAGAAACTGATCAAAGTCAGGAACGTCGTTGTTCTTTAATGTAAGTTCGTAATTTTTGCGAGTTTCCCTATCCAACTTTTGCAAAACAATGTTTAATAACATAATATTAGAAAGATTATCGCGTTCATATTTCAATACTTTTAACGATCTTAAATTCTTTAAAATACAATCCAATAATTTTCGTAATTCTTTACCAGATTCATGAGTTACTTTTTCATAATTAATAATTGTTTTGGTATGAGCATCTATTATAGCTCTTTTATTTTCAACCGTTGTTCTAATGTTTTTAGTAGAGAATCGTAAGTATCATCACTGGTTTCTACTGTTTTTGCTTCGCCTTTCAACGCAGCGCGTAAATAAAAGAGTTTTTGATTTGCAGTTAATAAAGGATTATCATCCATTAAATTTAGAAACTGCGTTTTAAATCCGTTCCATTCTTCAAATTTTCCTGAAAATACAGGTAATGGTATTTGGGGTAAATGCATACTATGATTTGGAACAATGTTTCTTTCAGCTCCTAACGAGCTATTATTTGAGTTTATATTACTCACATTGTCACTACAGTTAATTAGTAAGGTATTGAATCTTACCTCTAATTCTTGAAATTGAGAATCTAGCTCACTTAACTCTTCTTCTATTGTAGGAAACTCATCATCCTTTGCCACTTGATAGTACTCCACTTTTAAATCTTCAAATCTATTTTGAAGTTTTTCTAAAATTGATATTCTCGAAGTTATTTCTCCCTTTGTGGTTAATTCGTCATTAGGAATATTGAGTAACTTTGTGAATTGGGATTTGATATTCCCTTTTTTTCTATTTAATGCGGTTAAAGCCATTATTGTTTTCTTTATGAAAACGAAACTGTGCTGGTTACGCTGTGGTCGCACGGACCAAAAAATGTTAGTTCATAGAATTAAAACTATATAAGAACACATTGAATACTTAAATAGTGGACTGTAATAAAAACTTGACACACTAGAGGTGATTTCAACATCACAACTACATTTATTTAAAACTTTAAAATGGGAGTAAAGAAAGCTGCCAGCCTCCCATGAGCGGAGTTACAATCTAACTGAGCTCCGTAACGAAGGAGCGAACTTTACAGAGTGCGCAGGCGCAACAATTACATTGTATTGTTATACTTAAAGATTATTGGTTTAAGAATATTTTAACATGTAGTATTGTTAACATGTATTACACACTAATGATAAAAATAAAATAATCATAAACCTTTTCAAAATATATAATTTCAGTTGAAAATATCAGATATGTTTTGTGAAATTTCTTGTAAAACAAATTGCTCTAAATCTGTACATTGTAAGATAAAGATTTTAATGTGTTTTATCGAAATATATTAGACTGCTTAAAAATTTATATTTTTTTATTTTAATTTTATGTTATTTATTTATTTATAAGGAATGTATTTTCTCACAAGTTGATGAAGTAATTATAAATAAATAAATAAACGAACGTAAACTATAACGCTAATTGTACTTTTTTCTTCTATTTCTTTTTTTTTTTTTTTTTTTTTTTTTTTAATTCGAAATCTATATTTTACGTATTTTATAAAATTACGTTTCAAAAACTATTAATCATCAATGAAACGAAATGTTTGATAAAAAGTACTAATTATAATTAAAATGTTTATTATCCGTACAGTTTAATTTCACTATAAATGATAACTACTGTTTACACGATATATAAAAACTCTCAAAACAATTTTTTCTTAAAAATAAGTAAGTACAAAATTTTTTATTTATTTATTTATTTTTTTTTTTTAACTGCAAGTATTTCTTTGATCCATAGCTAATTATATTTCGTTATATTTCCACTTATTTTCATTTAGATTATTTAGAGTTTAAAATTATTGATTATATAAATAATTTTTTTAATTAACTAAATATAGCATATATATGAAAGAAAAAGTATTTAAAAATAATTATTGTTAGTAAAATACAATATTAATTTGAAATTTTTGCCAAAGTATGTTCTTCATATAAAAGTAAAAACCTTATAATTTCTTATGTTGCTCAATTCGACATATAATTAAACAACAAAAGACAATGAATGTTTTTCACTTTCATTCTTTTCTTTTCCGTTCACAAATTCCACTAATCTTCTCAGATAGTGGTAAATGTAAGTATAGTCGTTATTTTATGCAGAATATAATTAATTGTCAGTTATATTTAGATAATCTCATGTAAATTAACCAGTGCCGTTTTCTAACTGGTGTTTCGAAGTAGATAATAATTATAATAAAAATAATAATTATTATTTTATTTTGAGAAATGTGTATCTGAATAAAGAACTCTCATACAAATAAGATAATTTGATTTTGATGAAAATATATTTTTTTATAAGAGATAGTAAATTGTAAAGTGTTTTGAAATTGAATAAAAAAATATAAAAAAAAAAAATCTGGAGTGACTCCACTCGACTTTCCGAACATTGAGTCATTAACAGTTTTGTAGATAAAGTAACTTTTCTCCATATATTACACGATGTTTTGCTTAAAGCTCCTGAACTTTGAGCCCACAGATCATAATGCTAAAGAATTTTTCGTTGTTTCCCTATAAAAACGTATAAATGCTAGATTCACCAAAATGCTTATAGTTAGTGCAACAGTGATGTATAATATTCATATAAATTTTCAGCTCAATTGAATAAGGCGTTTAAATGCTATCGCACTTTTAAAAAATTGGTCCCATAGGTCATAATGATAAAGAATTTGTCTTTGTGTCCCTGTAAAAAAACTGCAAGTGCTAGATTCACCAAAATCTATACAGTTGATGCAACTGTGACCTATAATAGGTGTACAAATTTTTTGCTCATATTAATAAGGCGTTTAGACGCTATCACACTTTTAAAAATTTGGCCCCATAGGCCATAATGATAAAGAATTTGTCTTTGTGTCCCTGTTAAAAAACTATAAGTGCTAGATTCTCAAAATCTATGAGATTGAGTATCTGTGACACATAATATGCGTATAAATTTTTTGCTCAATTGAATAAGGCGTTTAGATGCTATTTAACTTTTAAGATTTTGGTCCCATAGGCTATAATGATAAAGAATTTTTCTTTCTGTCCCTGTAAAAAAACTATAAGTGATAGATTCACCAAAATCTATAGGGTTCGTACTATGGTGACTTACAATATGCGCACTAACTTTCAGCTTATTCGAACAAAGCGTTTAGATGCTAGCGTGTTCACTCACAGACATACACACACACATACACACATACACACACATACATCATCGTAAAAATAGTGAAAATGGACTCAGGGGACCTTGAAACGTATAGAAACAACAAAATCTCAAATTCGGATTTTTGACATGATTACAATACTTTCCTCACTATAGTGTTCTGAAAGTAATAATATCCTGAGAAATTGTCTTTCAAATTATGCAAAAAATATTGACCGTAGCTTGATTGAGTACTGTAGCTTGATTAGTACAGCGTCGAGATTGTCATTCGAGGATTGTGTGTTCAGTAGTCAAACCGTCCAACGGCCATAATATACATTATAAGGTAGCTAGTTCACGTAAAGTTCACCGTGTCCCAGATTTCCTCCATTTCCGAAAAAATAATACCGCTGCAATTACAGATTTATCTAAGCCCTTTCAACGGACGTCCGACATTCCAATAGATTGTTTCCAGAGAACCCCCACGGAGTAAATGTCAGGACGCCAAAAATGTGTACGTAACTCCAATGCGACGTTATACCAATCAACCTCAAACGAACATAGATATGAATTTTACCGAATAAATAAAAGTGGCATATTACATGACTGAAAACAAAAAACAATCTATTATCTTATTAACGTTTGTGAAAATTTCCATTTTCCATTTATAAAATATTAGATAGCGGTACAAGAACACAGGTAGATTGAGCACACGGAAGTTTTATTCCTAGGTGAAATGAAATTTTATTTTTCCGACTGAGTGAAAATAATGCCTGGACCGGGAGTCGAACCCCGAATCTTTGACTTACAAGGTCAAGGCTCTACCAATTGAGCTATCCAGGCCGACACCCCGGTCGGCCAGACAACCTTTAGCCAGAAACATCTCTGGTCTATCATGTAGATAACTTGACAGAAATAAGCCGCAGGAAATGGAAAACACCATTAGATAATGGGAGAAAGAAACACAATTTTTAATTCAATCACACAATCAACTGTTGATTGTGTGATTGCTCAATTGGTAGAGCCTTGACCTTGTAAGTCAAAGATCCGGGGTTCGACTCCCGGTCCAGGCATTATTTTCACTCAGTCGGAAAAATAAAATTTGATCAAATATGATTTTCTTTCACAGTTGATTGTGTGATTTTAATAAAAATTCTATGTGAAATGGTCCACAGAACGCCAAATAGAGGTAATTCGAAAGCAGATAGCTGTTTGGCAGCATTTAGCGAACCGTCATCAGTGCATCTTCAGTGTTCTATCTTATACTCAGGGAAGATTCAGTGGAAAATGCAGAAAGATCTTAACTGTCAGGCCCATGAGCACAAGAGTATATCTTAGCCAATGGTGAAGAAAAAATCCGAACACTGTAAATAGTTGATCTAGCATTGTCTACTGCTATAAAACATGTAAAAGTTACTGGTGAAAGGTTATTATTTAAATTATTTAAAAAATACTCATTATAGATATTGTTGCGTACTTGGGGGTTCGTGAGTTGTCCGAGAATGAAAGGCGAAACTTACAAAAATTCAGTAATTTATTCACAGAAAGTTCCTAAAAAATACAGGTCTATTTACCAAATATCAGCTTCAATTCAACCAGTAAACACTCCTTAAACAACAGCTGTCAATAGCAAATCCACAGTACAAACTGTATAGCAATAACACTTAAAGCATGTCTCTTTCAAACAGGCTCAAAACAATGCAAGCTTTAGCGAAGCTGGCTGAGGACTGAACTGAACTAGCCTTGGCGAAGAATACAGCTCTTATATACCCCTGTAGAAAAGTGTGGAACGTTCCAGAAATCTCCATATCTCATCAGCCAATGGAATTAGAGCTTTCATATTTGGTATATCCCTAATAAGGATTTTCTCGCCAAGGTCGCCAAAATATCGCCAAGGTGGGAAAAAGTCGCCAAATTTGGCGCCAAATCCATTACCTGCCTTATTGGGGCTTTTTATGCGTTTTTAAAGGAAAATAAGGTTATTTCAAAGCTAAAACGACTAGAAATGCACAAAATTAGCACTTTGTCAACATACTACGCCTCTTTGAAAGAATTTATACAAAAATCAACACAATTATTTACAATTTTGTAACACTATAGCAAACAATATATTTTTTGCAATTAATTTATTGCCACAACATAAGTTAAACAGTAAGTTTAAAAGTAAACTTTAATATTTACTTCTATTTCAACTGTTGGATTTAATTAATTAATTAAATAATAATTTTTATTTTCATTTTTGTTACATTTATAAGAATTATAAGTAAATATATTATAACACAAACGTAGTATTATAGATTTGTGAGTACATAAATTTACAATAAAATAAAATAAAATAAAAACATTTTAAAACCAAACAATTTATATCCTCTAAATGCTGTTTCGTGCAAGTATGCTTAAAATAAGAAGTTACCAACTAAAATAAATGCATAAAATTTAAATAAATTAAAATATATTATTTATTTCATTCTTTGTTTATATTGAATTAAATAAACAGCATAAACAAGAGATACTGAAGAAAAATATATAAATCATACTGCACAAGAAATACTTAACTTATAACATTATATTAAAAATAAAATAAAATATGCAACAGTTTTCACATTTTCCCCCCACAGGAGTTTTTTTTTTTTTTTTTTTTTTTTTTTTTAAGTAATGTTTTATTTAATAAGGACGTTTACAACTACTTTATCATTAAAGTATCCATCAAAAGTTTGAGAAGTTTATATTCATGTACCTGCAAAATTAATTCATAAATTAAACAATTTAAAAATATTAAAATTCCCGATAAAATATTCTTAGAAATTTAGTGGTACATACACAAGCTCTGTCTCTCACACATATATTATATTTAAACGCTTTATCAAAAATAAAATCAGCTTATGTTCTAACTTCAAAAATGTCTAAAGTTTTAATCCGTGAATGATATTTTAGGCAAGTTAGACAGTTACAAGCACCTGGAAATAGTTAAGTTCATTGAATCTGTCAAAATATTAAGAAGAATTTAAGTTTTGAAAAATTTAATCTAAAAAGTAAACTTTAAAAGATTAGTGTAGTATGCCAATGCATAATTAAAATAATAATAATAATAATAATATAATTTATGTCTTGTATGATGAAGTGTGAAAGTTTACTCATAATTAACATAGTTTTCGAGAAAGGTTTGCTTTTGCTTTGCTATGTATTTTATATAAGACATTAAAGTGATGAAGTAATTTTTAAGAAAGTAATTGCTTTCTTTGATTTTTTCTGTTTCATTTTCTTAAATTTATTCTTTCATTTCTATAGTCTCCGCCACTTTGAAAACGCTGTTACGATGTTTATTTTTCTTTTAATTAATTAATTAATTTAAAAAGAAAATTTTTTTTTTTTCTTTTTAAATTTATTGTTTTCATCGAAAAAATAGTAATATAGTAGAACAGTATAAACGTAGTAAAGATTATGTTTAATTAAAAATTCTTCTTCTTTTTGCTTATTTAATTCATTTGAAAATAAAAACTTTTTCATTTATTTATTTTTTGTGTAGGTCCGAATGATATGGACTGGAGGCACAAGGAACCCAGACCCGATGCAGTACGCACGGGAAAGATGCTATCGTTAGCAGCGAATACACTAAACGAGATTCAGTGCAATTTCAATGATTTTTTTTTTTTTTTTTTTTTTTTTTTTTTTTAGTTTTTATTTGTAAAGTGGTATAAAAATAGTTATTTAAATTGTTCGAGAATTCCTTTAGTCGTAACAAATAGCAAAGAGGGCGAAGATTGCTAGGGATTAATATAATTAAAAAAAGAAACGAAAAAAAAAATAATAATATCATTCCATATTTTGTCAATAAAATTAGATAAAAATAACAAATATTTATTGTTTGTTACATATTCTTCTTTAACTCATACATGTTGGTATCACTGATATGTAAATACCACACAATTAGGGCAAATTTCTCCATGCATTGGCCATATGCTAAATCTATATACATTAGAGACATACTATGTCTGTAAAATATCTAAGTATATTAAATAACATTTGACACAGGATTCCCAGCCTATGTACCCATTATAGAAAACTAAACATCACCTTCTAGAAAGTGCACTTTAAAGAAAATATTTAAATATAAATAAATAGCGTTCTTTACAACAACAACAACAATAATAATAAAAATTTAATAAATTCCCCGATATTATTATCAAGCGTATTAAAATGTGAAAAAAAAAGTGAAAAAAAAAAGAGCATTACATTTAAAATATATATGCATCCAAATAAAATCAACTTAACTTCTAACAACAAAGATTCGTATAGATTAAATTTTAGAAAGTTCACTGCGGCTTTTAAATAACCAATGTGATTGGCATGAATATACCGAATTTACGTTTCGTTTATTGACACAAAGTTTAATGATAACCCCCAAAATACATGTTACTTAAATTTTAGCATACATCAACATATAATTTATGTTTGACACGCAAATACACTAAGAAGCATTATCGAAAATTATTAAAATAATATTTAAAATATGGCAACTGGAATTCAAATTTATTAAATAATTAATATTGGAAAACAATTGCATTTAAATTAAAGTTAATCGTATCACTTACATTTAAACGTATAAATGTAGATAAATAAACAAGTAAAGATTCAAGACTTAAACAAAGTAAACAAATCAGATAGCGGGAAAAAAAGAAATATGTTGGAAATACTAGATACATCACAATTTTTGAGCAGAATATATATATATATATATATTTATTTAATACAGTACACAAAACAATAAAATTAAAGGCTGTACTTTAATTAATATACAAAATACTTTATATACAAAATGAAATACTGAATAAAAATTAAACATCTTTAAATGATTGTTTTTATATATAATTTAAATTATGCATTAACAGATATGATAAAAGATTTATATGGAATTTAACGTATATCCCTTTTCTTATGAGCTAAAATATTTAAAATAAAGATAAAACCTATATCATACGATGGGGAAATGAATGGATTTTTTTGTTTGTTTGTTTTTCAATTCATTTAACAAGTTTATTTCATAATCGATTACGGAAATAGTAAAATTTTATAAATTTTATACCCAGCGCAAAAATATTTGATTCTTAAACGATTTGTTATCAAAGCAAAGCGACATTTTTACGATAAATGTAAACATGTTTTAAAAATAAAGATATCATGCACTGTTCAGTTGCTAGCAGCTGTTTTGCGACATAAAACACACAGCGAGGCCGAGTTAAAATATGCAGCTTTACTTTTATTATATTTCTAACAGCAAGTTGGAATGTTAAACATATCAAACGAAAGTTCAAAATAAATGCATCAACTTTTCTCAAAGTATTTTTCTCAAATATGAAATAGAATTTTTGTAGGACAATATCAAACAACCAAACAAACAAACAAAAAAGGCTAGATGTATATTTAATTAAAATGGAAACATAAAAAAATTCGACAGTATGGTTTGTGCCTAAATATGTCGCTTAACGTATAGTGCTCATTTAGTATACATAAGTGAAATATTATATAATTCATAAACTTTTTTGTCATGTTACATCCGTATTATGAATAATAACGCTGAAACTTACTCATTTTATATGTTCGGAATTTTAGTTCGCTTAAAAACTACATTATCCCACATATCTCTACGAAAATCAGTAAAATTTATAATGAGCACTAAATATAGCTAACGTCGTATTTTTTAGTTTAATCAAATTTTTGGTTCAAAAAATATTAAATAAAAAATACATTTTAAATTTAAAATTATAAAAAACGAAAAAAAAAAAAAAAAACGAAAAATAAAGAAATAAAGAAAAATTTATACATTCATTTTTTTTTTTTTTTTTTCTGACATAAAAAAATATATATTATTATTTACACGAAAAAAAAAAAATAATAATAATAATCTGGTACGTTACTCACACGACATTCTCTTACCCTGAAATTTAATACTATTAATACAGGTTGGAGATTAAGAGGTAAGATAACGAGTACTGTTATGTAAACCTATGTTAAACAATTGAAATCAGGTTTCGGAGAGTTTTATATGATAATTAGTTCCGTGTGAGGGGGGCTACCGCCCACCTCAATCCCCCGTTTCCTTAAGGCATCTACATGTACATAGAATTTAATTCTCTTATTAAAATTAAAAGTTTACTTTAAATTATACAGACAATTTTCACACGCAACATTCATTGAAATTTATCAATCTTGATCAAACTTTCCCAGCAGCAAACTTATATTAACTTCAAAATACAACACTTGGATCTCCTAAAATTATTCGTTTTTAAGTTTTTCTAAGAGTAGTATAACACTAAATATCCAATAGAAGTTGGATTTTTTTCTCAATATTACATTAAAAAAAAATCGATAACTTTATTTTAAATTATTGCAGATCGATGGTTCAACTATTCGTTTTAAAGATATTGGCGAGCTCTTATGAAAGATACCAATCATGAAAACTTACTCCCCTCGAGGGGGGACTTCCCACCAGTGGGGGGAGGCGAGGCACCTACATACACAAATTTTTTCCCCAGTTGACTATCTCTATTAAATATATATATATATTCGTTTGATTTGGTTTAGTGCAGTCTATAGATGTTAAACTCTACTTACCTACAATTTCCCCCATAGACGTAATGTATTTAAACATTTTTTAGTGTTCCTGTACACGAACCATTTGCTTCATCTCAACGAAAAGCTTAGTGTAGCATCCCTATATAATACACATTTAGAATACCGAGTTTGGAATTTCTGCTACTATTTGTTCTTGAGATTTGCTGATAATAATAACACAGACCATTCTCTAAAAACATGATTTTCGTATTCAGGGGACCCCAGAACATGTAAATATAACAAAAACTCACTTTCGAAAATTTTACCATAAAACAATACTTTCTCTACCGTAAGAGTAAGAGAAAGTAAAAAGTGGGGTGTTCAGTTTTATTATTTACGGATAACTAAATATATTTCTTTTTATGTCGCAAAAAATGAATGTTAGAATTTTTTTTTTTTTTTTTTTTTATTTAAATAAAATTGTTCAGTTGTGGTTTCTATTCGTTTAAGTTCTCTAAATAAGTTAAATTTTTTTCAATATATTTTTATTTATTTATTTATTTTTTTTTTTTTATTGAGTACATGTAGTGATCCTTTTACTCTTTTCTTTTTATTCCATTAAATTTTGGTTTTCTGACTTTAAAATTTAAATAATTTTGACACGAAAACTCATCGGTCATATAGGTAATTCACTTTTGTTTATTCCTTTGTTTAGTGTCTATACATAAATAAAAAATTTGATGAATAAATAAAATGCATCTTTCTTGTGTAAAGGTTTATTATTTATACAGTTCTACAAATCCGCTGACACGTTTTTATCGACCTCCTTTTTCAGGTTATGAATTCATTTATACAAAACGCTCAGACGTAATATCATAAAACTGAAATATTTTAATTTAATTTGATTTAATTTTAATTCCATCCTACTCTTTTTTTTTTTAATTCTAAAATTTTAAAAGCACTATTTCAACCCTATATTCCATAGCAGCCTCGGGTATGTCTGATAGTATATATTTGTATATAAATGAATAATTCGTTTATTCTATGACCGGTATAAATATCTTCTAAATACTTAAATATCATACATATTTAAAGCTAGTTAAGGGATCGGAATGCACTCTGAGTCCCTTCATTAAATAATATTTGTAAAACGAGCAGAGAAGTATGTCATCAATGTTTTCAGTTTAACGAATAACAATATGCACGCGCAGCATTAACAATTAACTGTATAAACACTTTCTCTAAAGTATAGCATATCGCTAAGGTGAATTAATGAATTTTGTTAAAAACAGGATAAAATTGTCAATAATATTATCTAAACTGCATCGAAAAACAAATATATAGAAATCGTAAAAATAATATTCTATTAAATGTTTAATTTTCAGTAAAATTAATGTAAAGAAAAAGACAAAAGGTTATTTTTTATAGTGTTGATAGAATTTTAGAATAAGTGGTTAGTCTTCTTCTTCTTCTTTTTTTTTTTTTTTTTAATCAAGCATAAAAATTTAATTATATTTTGTTAAAGATGAACAATTATATATTTAACACAATTATATATTACACACAAAACAAATTATTATAATAATTTTAATTTTAATTTTATGCAGAATAAATAAGTAAATACTTATAAAAAAAAATCGTTTACTTCTAGAAATAAAATTTATTGGAATTAAATAACAATCGATTAAATATTTACATATTACCTTTTTCTCAGAGATTTACATTCTGATTTGGTTTCGAAATCATATCTAATAGAAATTTTGAAAGTGAAAACTGATTATAATATAATGAAGTTATAGAATCCACGTACTGAATATGAGACATATTTTATATAAGGTAAGGCTAGGAGAGTTTCCGCACAATTCAGCAGAACGATATAAAAAATCCAAATAATATTAAATTTTTGCTAAACTACTGGTGCATAATTTTAAATTGGTCCTTCTTCTATGTATTTCCACTTATATTTTGCTGCTCTGTTATAATTTAATACAACAGCTGTACTAAAACCAAGAGAGCTATTTTGCGCAATCTCTCCTTATAGAGCGAGAATGATTGCGCACATGGGTAGGAGAGATTGCGCTTAATTATAAGTACACTTACATTATTAATAATATTAATTGCAGCTAAATTAAATTGTTGAAAGGTATATATAATATATATATATATATATATATATATATATATATATGTATTTGTATTCGGAGTGGATATTTCAATTTAATAATTGAAAGAGAGAAAAAAAAAAGAAAGAAAGAAAAGATATTTAAAAGAACTACAAATATGTATTTAAAGAAAATTTTTTAAAGAAACAGAAAATAAGAAGAGGATCATAAAATAACATTAGGTTACTAGATAACACGTTTAACCTAAAATTAGTACATTTCTTTTTCAGCTAGGATGGTTTCCTTTTTGCTGACCGAATCTCTCGTTGACCACAATCATTGCACTTATTTCTGTACATGGTGAAATATTGTGCAACCACCTGCAACAAGTGAACCTATTCGGATTTCACACCGTGCGCACAACGTGTATGCAATGATATATGACTAGTATCGCCCTTTTTTAAGCTCAGAAACCGTCCTCTGTTTACTAGCTACTAAAGATTTTTTTTTCCTCAAAATCTTCCGCTCAAAAATGTTCAAAACACAAAATCTAAATTTGGAATCTTTTCGTTTCTACTTTAAAATCATTTACGTTTATTTAATTTATTTTACATTAGTGAAATTTAGACGATTAAATTTCTTAGAAAGAAGTTTGAGCAGGCTGATATTTTTGCTTGCATTTAGTTTTATTCGTTCTATTTAAGCAACCGACAGCTATTTAAGCAGCACAAAAATTGAGCATCATACTTGAAAGTATTGCAAAACTAAATAGATATACAATAACATTTAAATACTGTGTCATAAATTTCTCGTGGACTAACATTAGAATTCGAGAGGTAAAACCCACCAGATGTGTGGCTTTTGTCGATCATGCCACTCCTGAACAATGGTCAATTTCAGATTCTATGGACAGTCTCCTATAAGATGCGCCGTATCGAGTGGGTTGAACTACTCCGGTCACTTGTTGAATTTATTTCCTGATGCAGTTCCAGACATTCGAGAAACTCATCCTCTTTATCTTGTTATTGCCAATAAGCTGCGAAATATCTATTGGTATAGAATATCACAAAAATTAACGCGCAATCTCTCCTGAATAGCAAAAGCGTAAGCTCTCCCATTTTATTAGGCGATATTGCAAAGTCTTTTATTAAATAATTATTTGCTTTTAGAAAAAATCGTATTGGTCGTACCGTTACTCTAGTTTAGTAGCTAATGGAGAATTGTTTAAATTAAAAATGTTTTGTACTGCTGTAATTCTAACGAAATTCTTAGGAAGGGTTATAAAAATTCAAGCATTTATTTTTGAGAACGACACAAAATAACTACGCTTTATCTTAAAATCTTGACGAAATCAACATACATATTCAAGTCGGCACTTCACTATTGATGTTGCACAACCACCTAAAATTACAACTTGCTCACTCTACTTTTTAAAGCTGATCTTCTACGTGCACGATCTCTTCTACCATGCGATCTCTCTACCATGCGATTTATAGCATCTATCATACTTGAAAAATATTCTTTCTTTCGGGATCATATTCTAGAAAATTAATCTACATTCACGGTAGCCGCTTTTAGTCAAAAATTTTTCCACATTCATAAAAAACCTCATTGGTATTTTTCATTATAAAATTGCTGTTAATTTGTTCAGCCTTTTTTTCCCTTACAGACATTTATCATACATTTCATTTAACTTTTGTTTGTGAATTATAAAATATTTGCAGTTAAATGTATTAACCCAAGTAGCACAGTATGGTATTTTCAACGTTGAACAAACGGCAATGCATTCCGTTGAATGACCGTTTTTCCGCAACGTTAATAATCTGAAAATTTGTCTCGTTGATTTCCTCATCTTTCAACGGTTGTTTTAATACATTTTACAACGCAAAAAAAACCGTTGTAAAAGGGTTGTACGAAATCGCAATACTATCGTTTTTTTTATAACCTAAAAAAAACCGTTGTAAAAGGGTTGTACGAAATCGCAATACTATCGTTTTTTTTATAACCTAAAAAAAACAGTTGTAAAATGGTTGTTCAGAATCGCAATACTGTCGTGTTTTTTATATCAGTTTTCAACAGTTTTTCTTATGTCTTATAAACGTTGAAATACAAAAAAAAAAAAAGAGCTAGCTCTATATATCCATTGCGAATTTTCCTTTCTAATAAATATTGCTAAATAAAAAATAAAATAAAAACATCCCTTGTAAAAAGTTTTGCAACTTTTTTTTTTTTTTTTTTTTTTTTTTTTTTCCCTTAACGGCTTTTCACTTTACCGTCGCCGGAAGCCCGAGCCAATGTTATTCTATGGGGAAATTTTCTTTGGAAATAATTTATTAACTAATACATATTTTTAAATTCTGTTTTCACATTCTGAAAATTCCGAACTGGTAAATTGACTGACCTTTTTTAAAAATGTATTTTTTTTTATTTTTAATATTTTATTTTGAAATTGCAAAATGAAAAAATTTCACCTATTGAAAATTCGTATTTTGCAGCTTCAAAATAAAATAAAATAAAAATAATTTTTTAAAAAAGGTCCGTTAATTTAACATCTGAGAATTTTCAGAATGTGAAAACAGAATTTAAAAATATGTATTACTTAATTAGTTATTTGTAAAGAATATTTCCCATAGAATAACATTAGCTTTGGCTCCGGCGGCGGAGAGTAAAGCGGGCCCTTAATTTTTAGACCCTTTATTACTTTTTTAAGACTCAATGTAAGAAAATACTAGATTCGTAAAAATTTTCAATTTCTGTTTTTCAAGGGATATACAAGTTTTGAGGAGTCCAGAACACTATTTTAAAAAACGTCTGTTGGATAAAAGTTTTGTCCGAACTGTATCTCAGGAACTTATTGCACATACATATAAAATTATATGAATTTCATATAAAATTACATGCAATTGCATCTTGACATAAGTACTTTATTGATTTTTGGTACAAATGGCCCAATGGTGGTGCTACCATATTCCAATTTCTCCCACTTAATGGAACGCTATATCTCAGGTTCTATTGTGTATAATCAATTGCATATAACTACACAAATATACATCATAATTTCACCACTTATTCATGCTTTTCAAACGTTGATACCTGAAATTCACGATATCTTTGCAGTCAGTTACCAAAATATTCAATTATTTGACTTATAATCAATGAAATCTATGTTCTTTTTGAAGCTGTATCCCCAAATACTGAAAATCTTTGCCACTAACTGATGAAATTCGGACTTTCTTCTATTATGAAACACTATGCTGATTCAATTCGGATGCAGATAGGCCGATAGGTGGCGCTGTTGTGCAGCAATTTAAACTGTGAATAGGAAAGCAAAATCTCAACTTCTTTTAGCATATATAATTGCGCTAAACTTGACATAGGAGACAACCAATATCAAAACGAATACTGAATTAGTTTGAGTGTGTATCAGCTGACAGGCGTTGCTGTCTTTACTCACTTTCTGCTATTTTTATATGACTACATCTCAACTACTGTTAATTAAAATTGTTGCAAATTCTGTATATAAAATCTTTATTCTGAGAAGCTATATGAAACTTTAGTGCATGTTAAATAATGGCAACTGGTCAAGGAATTCCTAAGCAATTTTTCCTTTTTTACTTAGGCTTTTATAAAATTAGAAATGAAATGGTAATGGCCTAAGCTAGTTGTTTCAGTTTTCTTAATTTTTTAAAACTTAATATAATATTATATATATAATTGAATTTCAATTTAATTGAATAATTATTCTCCAAAAAGTTTCTCTTCAAAAAATTTCATAATGTGATATTCAAGATTTAATATGCACAATTTAATGACAATAATAATGAAAACATTAAAAAAATATTGATCTTATATGCTTTTAAGCTATTTACACTTAATCATTTATTTATTTATCATTATTATTTTTTTTTTTTTTCGGGGAAAGGGGGGGGGATTAAAATGTACCTATGTTGGCTAATATTAAAATTTTTCCTCTTTTTTTTTTTTTTTTTTCCTTTAAATATCCATAATATATATTTTTTAATTTAGTTTATATTTATTGCTTCTTATATGTATTCACATTTAAATTTAAAAAAAGTTTTCATGCTTAATTTCTTAACATTTATTTTTAGTCGAATATTATAAATAAAACAAAAATAAAATTTAAAAAATCCGATTTAAATAAAAAAAAAAAATCATTTTTTCACACCTTGCTCATGGATGATTGTGACTAATTTTAAAATCCTGAAATTACCAAAAAAAAAAAAAAAAATCAGGGCATGATCAACAATTTTTAATGATTGTTACCAATAAAATACTTTCCTACTTATTTAGTATTTGAAAATCTAAGGAATTACCAGCCAATTACAAAATATGTACTAATTTTTCACTATATTACAGTTTTCTCTTAATAGTCACTAAAAAAGTTATTGGAAAATATCCTGAAACTAGGAAGTACATTATGCAAAATTTCCTGAAACCAGGAAAAATTCCTACACAAAATCACCCCTAATCCCTGTAAAAAAGAACTGAAAATAAGCTCACAATACCAAACATGATTCTTTTTACTCCCATTGCCTGACTTCTGTAGGTAATGGAAGTGTTGTATTAGATCTGGAAATTTGATATAGAGTTTTCACCTGATTATGTTTTACGGTCCGAGTCAAAAAAAAAGTTTTTGGCAATTGATCAGTGTGTGTGTATATGGGAAATCTGGCTATTACACCTCCAGAACTAATACAGAACTACGGAACTTTAGAATTGAGTCAGGTCTCATTTACAGATGAAATTTACAAACTTGTGGTTTCACACTAAATTTTCTTTTCAGTTAATAAAACCATTTAGTATATGTATACCATACCTATATGTATGTATACCTAAATATAAACAAGTTATTTTTACATATGCTTGACTGGTATATATTCAATTGTATGATGCTCATGTAATTCTAAAGTATGGATCCTTAATCCTCCCTTAACCCTGCTGCTGTGTTCAGGTCCATTTTGACCCAACATCGACATACATGAAAATTATGCAGACTACACTCAGTAAAAACGTTATATAAATTTAATAAAAAAATAGGAAATGAAATTTTGGCTATACACCGTGTCCCAAAAGTTTAGACAATCAATGAAATTTGTCCCCAGAAGCCAGAGCCAATGTTATTCTATGGAGAATTTCGCCCCATTATAACTTATTATTAACTAATATATGTTTTTAAATTCTGTTTTCACATTCAGAAACTTTACAACTATTAAACAATTTATCGCATTCTAAAAATTATTTTTAAAAATTTTTATTACTTTATTTTGAGGTTGTAAAATGCAAATTTTTACAATGTGAATTTTTTTTTATTTTTGAGCTTAAAAATGAAATATTAAAAATAAAAAAAAAAATCAATTTTTAGAAAGCGATAAATTGTTTAATAGTTTTGGATTTTCGGAAAGTGAAAACTGAATTTAAAAATATTTAATGAATTATGGGGCAAAATTTCCCCATAGAATAACATTGGCTTCGGCTTTAGGAGACAATAGGCAGAGAGTCCCCTTAACATAAAAAGTTATTACGTACAATTAAAATTCGTGAGATAGGTAATAAATAAAAACAGTTTTGCTGATATACACATAAATTATATAAAAATTTGCTGTCTTAAAAGTATAGACACCTGCAAGTGTTTTTGGTTTTACATTTTTAAAAGTAACTAAAAACTTGCTTTTAATATTGCATTGCCGCGACACTTTATAACATCCAGTACACGTTATTCCATAGAATTAATTAAGCATTGCATTATTTCATACCACACTTTGCCAATAGCAGTTTTTAAGTCATTTACATATGTATATTCCTTTCCATTTTCATATATTTTACAAGATAAGATCCCCCATATATTCTCCATGGGATTCAAATCTGGACTAAGTGCTGGCCAGCCTAATAGTGTGATATTGTTTTGATAAACCACGTTTTCGTTGATCTGGAGGTATGGATGGATGCCACAGATCTTGTTGGAAAACACAGTCTGGTCCTGCTTGACAGTAAATTGGCACGTAAAATATCCTGATAATTCTCCGATTTCATTTTTCTGTCCGTAAATCCGGGAATGTTTGCCCGTTGAAACAAAATCCTCCCCAAGTCACTACGGATTCTCTGCCTTGTTACCTGCTGAAACAGTTCGATTCTTTTCTTAGGTCATGCCAGTAAAATTTATAATAGTGAGGGACGTCCAAATTCCATTTCTTTTCGTCACTGAAGATGCTAAAAAGCCACTTTTCACCGACATATGCATTCTTGCCCACTTTAGACCTGCATCTTTATGTCTTTGCTTTAAGCAAGGTTTTGCTTTCATTCTTCTGTAAACAATGCATTTTGAAGCTTTAATTCTTCTGTGAACAGTACTTTATGAAATTCTGGAAGTTGATGCAATTGCACGCACAGATAAATTATCAGCTGAAGCCTTTTTTAATAACATTCTATCATCACATAACGTTGTTTTTTTTTGTCTTCTAACTCTTTCGAGTATTCCATGTTCCACCTGATCTTAAAACTCTATAAATACTGCTCAAGGATCTCTTTATTTTTCTCGATATTTGTACAGGATTTTGTCCTTGCGCTTTTAACTGTAAAATCTTAACAATATCATCTTTAGAAATTTCTTCAGAACACGGCATTTTTATCAGAATATGCAGGAAGTGTTTTTTCTGAATCACTAACAAAACAATACATTAAACTCAAAAAATTATTATGCTAAAAATATAGCAGACGATATTTCAATTAATGGCAAAAATTCTGCATTTATAGAAGCAGGATGACAACAAAAATGTTTTATTCTGTGAACAAAAATGTAAAAGAAAGCATGTAATGCTGTATTGTGTTTATACTTTTGGGTTAGCAAATTTTTATATAATTTAATGTACATTTTATAATTTCACACCTTCTTTGATCATAAGTTATATGTGTATATCAGCAAAACTGTTTTTATTTATTACCTATCTCACAAATTTTATTGATTGTCTAAACTTTAGAGACACTGTGTATATTGAAATTAAAAACTTTTAGTCTCATTTGGACGCAATACTCATTACTTATGTTTAACTTTTGTTATTGTCATATCAACTTTACTGCTGTCACTACAGTCTTCTCCATTTTGGTGAGAGTATTTTATTATGTTTTTCTTAACTCTTTATACATATATGCATTCAACTACATTTGAAAGAAATGAAAAAAAAATTTTTATTATACACATAAGTTTTACAATGAGAAAATTCTTCAAATATTTTTTGTTTTACTTCTCTCTAAACACTTATTTTTTAGCGGTGCGTATTTTAGAAAAAGTTTTATACGATCCTCAACAATGTTTTCATCGTATCTGTCACCCATTTTAGTACGTACAGCATCTGAAAAAAAAAAAATTATGAACATACAGAATGAAAATGGAAAATGTTTTATAATTTAATAAATATCAAAAACAATTACTGCACCAGCATTAAATATACACTGCCCTTTATATCACCACACTGGAGTGGCAAAGTCAAATGATCCATTGTCCGAAAGAGAACCTTGAAATTTTAGACATGTTTAAGGGCATTACTTTTTATTGCTCTTTTACAAAAGAGACCCCAGTTCTACATGCAATTATCGCAGTAGGAGGTTTGTCAGGGTAGAAAACTGCTCTTAAAGATTAGTGGCAACGCAAATCACACATCAAAGAAATTTGAATAAAAACCGCACTTGTCGCATTGAAGTCGCTAGTGCTTTTTAGACTTTTGAAATTGCAGTGCCAGTAGCTCAGCCTGGAGGATTTTTCTGTGGCATCAGCATTAAATCTTGATCTATCTTCGGTGTTTTCTATGAACCATGTGTGCATTTACAGTTTAAAAAAATTATCCCAGATCCTTGAAATCAAAAGTAATAATACTTGTAATATTCCTAATTATATCTTTTTGTGTTGTGCCTCTCAAGCAGTAAATGATTCTCCATACTTCTGACTGGGTTGGTTGTAGGTTTAAGGCTGATTATGGTCTTAGGCCTAAGGCTGAATTGCCACTCATGGGGTCTTTAAGAGGTCCTAGCGTGTATTTACACAGTTTCGAAGAAAACTCTGAACGGCTGTCTATGAGTGCAACCTGGGATTGCACCTGACATTTCCCATCTACCAGCATTGAATACAGAACCACTGGTGGTCTGCTTCTGATTCATTGGGAGAAATCATTTCAAAGATATATTGCCTTAATTGATTCAAACACTGGAAAGCAAGCCAATCATTTATGTCTACTTTTTTTAAATATGTATATGAATAACTCATTTTCATTTGCTGTCACTCAAGCAGTTTTTTTTTTTTTATATGGCAGAAACTTTACACATTTCTATACTTTCCAACATTTAAAAGATTACTAGGTTTTATTTTGCTTAGAATAAAATACAATTATATCTTTTCCTTTACGGAAAACTAATGCTTTAATTTTTTTTTAAACAATGTAGCAGAAAAACAAGTTTGATAATCTAATACAAATTTACAATTTTTTTTTTTATATGTGCATGTACCAACATTCCTTGAAAACAGGGCAATTATTTTTTTCTTTCTGTTCTTAAGTAGGAAAGTTCTTCGAATAAGGTGGTTAATTATTCCATGAATTTTATAGTGTTGTATCAGTAAAAAAAAACTACTAATACAGACATTAATTTTCTTAGTTAATTAAAAATATGTGTGAGCAACTTATACAGTGTGTGTGTGTGTGTGTGTGTGATATAAAATAAATGAAAGTATAGCTAAATCAAGACTATAAATAAATATAGATTTACATGAAACTTCATTTATAAAAGTTTTTAAATATTGTATATAAAAAAAAAAAATGTGTTGTAAATTAAATGTTATATTTCCTAGCGATTAAAACAACAAAAAAAAATAAACTTTCAAATCTCATAAAGTATAAACAAGTGTTCAGGTAAAAATGAATATTTTAAATTGCATAAAAATACTGAAAATAAAATAGGCTTTGTTTCGTGTAATTTTAATTACATTTCTGTATTATCACTACTAAAATTTAAAAACTTGATGGACAAGAATACCAAAATTAATAGGCTGTGTTTTGTTGAAGTGATGTAACTTTTTTTTTAAAAAAAAAAATTTTGTCCTAAAATTTGAAACATTGTGTAAGTGAGAAAAAATGAATGTGAAACAAATAAAAATCCATGTATAAATTTAGACTGATGATTCAAATCAGATTTACAAAATTTTTCATATACATGCAAAAATAAAAAAATAAAAAATATATAAGTGTCATTTAAAGAATAAAATGCTACAAGTTCTCAAACACAGTATTTGAATGAGAAATGTTTAATTATATGGTGTAAAAATGTGTGTGTAATTCTTGTAAATAACAGAAATATTTTAAATACACGGCTAGCATATAAGCTAGTTCCACATGTAAATATTTCAAAAAAAATTGTAAATATGTGTAGATATTTCATATTGAAAATAGTCACAATTGAACATATTGTATTTTGTGATAAGACGAAAAAAAAATATATACGCATCAATTCCATGATTTGGTTATAATAGAGAATATAAAATTCCTATCTATGTTTGTGTGCATCTCATATATTTTAAAAAATAAAAAAACATTAGAAAATAAATATTGTATAACATATAAAGTGAAAAAGTGGCAAAAAACATAATGTAAAATAATTGTATGTAAGAGTAAAATTGTGTAAGAAGAAAAATGTGTGTGTGAAGTGCACCCATGTGCATTTAACAAAAGTAACCCTATAGCAAGGCTAGAATGACTAGATTTACATGCAAGGTTACCCCAAAAGTATTTATATTATAGTGTATAAAATTGAATAGTTCCTTTTTTTTATAAGGATTTTACATTAAGAATGGACAATAATATTAAACAAAAAAAAATGAAGCATTTGTGAAACTTATTTATGAAACTTTTTGTAATAAATTGTGTATGTGGTATTATGTATGTACTAAATTAAATAAAATATAAGTGTATATATGTACAGTTACCAAAACATCTGTATCTCGAAAAATTACACATTCATGTGAGTCCTTAAAAATGATTTACAGTGTTTGCAAATTAGGAAAAAAATCACTATAGAAGTAAAATAAAAATATGTTCAAGTGCAATAATAATTTTTCTTTTATCCATAATATGAAAGAGCAAGAAATTTAAAATCAACATTCTGCATCATTGATTAAAAAAATGTGTTAAAGACTCTTTAACCTTATTTGTTTTCTCGTGTATGTGTGAACAAAACCATTATTTGAAAACAAAATTCACTAACTAATACATAATGGCATATGATTTCCTTTTTAGTTTGAAACCCTTATGATTAAATATGTTACCATGAATTGGCACAAGTTTAAAAATTTTTTTTTGTTTGTTTTTGTATAAATATCTATATTACCTTAAATAATTCATTGCCATTACTACTTTTAAAGATGTATCAAAAAGCAATTTATCTAATTAAAGTAAATTTTAATCATAAGGCCAAAAATAATTAATTGAAAAAATTTTTGAAAGAAACTGCAATGTTTCACAAAAATGTTCCCTTACCCACTGTCCTTAAACTAAAAAAAAATCGGTCCAGCCGAAAAGAATTGTCTGGACAATGGATAATAAAACAGTAAAAAAAAACTCATGTAACACTATGAGGTGCATGTAGGTGCATGCTACTTCATAGGAGCGCAAAGCACATAAATTCCTCCGCAAAACATTACAACTTCACAAGAATAAAAAAAACTTATCTTAAATTTTGACTAACCAAATGAAATCTTTGCATTAAAAATTTAAGAATTTATAAGAATAATGAGAAAAAAAAATATTCAATAACTAGAATTATGAGAAGACCCCTAGCAAGTCTGTGAAAAAAAAAAATATGTATATGACAAAAACATGAGATACAAGTGCATATCACTGCATTGATGTGTTAAAAATACCACAGGAAAGGTAATTTCGTTTTATGTATCCATTCTTCCTTTTGTGTGCTATGTGTAAGTGTAAGAGAAAATTAAAGGTCATATTTCATAATTACAATAAACCTAGAATTATACAATATATTACATGACCGTAAAAATTATATTAAGGTTGTGTTTTGTGTAAAAGGACAAAACTGATAATGAAAATGTAAACAAAAGAATTCCGTTTTTTTTTTTTTTTTTTTTTTTTTTTTTTACACCAGCATGTCATACTTTACGTGAAATAGGAAATTGTCAATATCTACCCTAACCAAAAATCTCACCAAGGGAAAAATTAATTATTATTTCAATAAATATTTCAAATAAAATCCCTTTAAAATATGCAATAAACATAAGTAAAAAAAATAAATAAAGAAACAGTATTATTAATATATAAATAAAATTTAACACATAATTCCAAAACTTATTTTGTTAATTTTAAGGAAAAATGAATGTCATTGCCAACAGAATAATAAAAATTGTGAAAAAGAAAAATGTATTTGTGATAAAATTTTGAGAAATTAAAGTGTAAATGATAAATTTGTTAGTATCCACAAGTTCTTTAAGCAACTACACTATTCTCAAAAAAATATATATGTATTATGTGTATTGATATCTACCAGCAATGACACTATACAGTTAAGAGTCAAATGAGGGTATAATCCAAACTATTATTATTATTACTATAAATTACACCTAATAATGTAAGTTCAATTTTTTTTTTTTTTTTTAAATAAACCCTCATGAAAATATCATTATAATAACATATGTAAATTTGAACCATCATGGGTTAAAAATATTTTTATAACCACCCTATCATTATAAAAGAATTAATTGTGTAAACATGCACCATCAAGGATAAAATTAAATTATCCCAGAATTATTCCTTTACAAATTCCAAACCACAATATACAATGAATATACATATATGTAAACTTCCTTTTTTTTATATATATATATATATACATATCTATTCAAGAAAGTTTAACAAGTGAAAATTAAATGGATGTAAAATATTGCAAAGATATAAATGTAATCATGCACACCAATATATTTTAAAATAACTGTTTTAAATAATATTCGTTAAAATTTTAAAACACGTTATGAAAAAAAAAATATATATATATAAATAAATAAAAACGAATATGTCATTATTCATTTAAAACACACATTTTAAATAAATGAAACGAAAAATTACTAAGGAGTTAATTATATGTACACTAGATATTTAAAAATGTTCAATACAATGAAATGAAAAAATTTACGCAGTCTATATTGCTCTATATTCTGAAATAAAAAAAATCAATGTACTCACACTACCTGCTACTCGAGGATAAATAAAAATGTTTACGAATACGATCACTGATGAGTTTTTAATCGACGAATCCTAGATTGTTTTTAGAAGTCTGTACACGTTCTTTGAGTCACATTAATTTTATAAAAATAATCCCAGTCCGAGCGTTTCAGCAGTCCTTAGATTCACTTATTAAAGTTCCAGAAATTAGAGGACTATAGCTGCCGATATTAAGCATTCTCACTTTCAGACAAAGCTATTGTCGAATTCAATCTCCGCTAAGCATCAGAATTTGGGGGAAAGTAGTACGGCAGACGCGATGATTCAGTATTTTCATTTGTTCTTCTTCCGTTTCCGACTGGCCTGAGTGAAGCATCGTAAAACAGGCTGCTTTATTTTCATAAGTTGCAGCAGATAAGGACTTTGCTGACAGGCATCTGGAATACTTCAGCGGCGAATCGGGAAAGTTTTCTACTACGGAAGGAATACGATGGCAGGCTACTTCTCTTTAAGAGTACTGGATCCAAAAAAAAAAAAAAATCGAAGATGGGTGCTTGAGTCATCATTATAAAAATTTTAGAAAAATAGAAAGTTTTGACAAATGGATGACAGTTTGAAGTTCCTTTCAAAACAAAAAAAAAAGGTCCAATAAAAGTTCTAATCAACGTCGAACGCTTGATAAAGCGCCTTATTAATAATAAATTTTAGAAGCACATACCCTCTCTCTCACATCTATTGAAGCAGGGATCCCCGACTGGCACGTAAACCAATTATATATAATGATGTTTATTAGTTACTGTTGATGAATCGGCACATGATCTTAAAAACTAGTGGTTGTCAGGTTCAACATCAATCCATACAAAAATAAAACATTCGAAAGCAAAGTTAGGAGGTGACTGATCATTTTATTTAAACATTTAGAAAATATTATTGAATGGATTTCAGGGATATGCTACAATTAAAAATACTGTGAGAGAGAGGTAATCTTTTAACGTCTATTCAAGATCAGATATTATCGTAAAGTGTTCGGGGAGAGAGAAGCAAGCGCACGACTTGCCCAGCCAAATCTGGCAAGCCTGCCAATCACCTGATCCTGGCGTCGCCAAATAAGCGCCAAGTGTTACTCTTTGTTCGTGCATTGAAATATATATAAACTTTTTAAATTTTGAAAAGCGGTTGGAAAATATTAACCCTATCGTTGGCGCGCTTGTGTAGAGCCAAGAGAATGAGGTGATTTATGAGTATTGTGAAACAGGAAGTTGATAATTACTTTAATATGAGTCATTTAAAACCTATTGCATCAGGTTAAGTAGAGAATGACCGTTATTAAACTGAAATCATTAATATTGCGTAAACACAAATAAATTATTATATCCGATGTTGAAATACATATAATTTGAGAGTCTTTTTGTTTAGGAAAAATCTGAGAACACTTTTATTTATAAGAATGTTAAACTGATTTATATCTCTCAAATGATAAGTTATTAAATAAATTATTACATTTATAGTGTAAATAAAAACGACATCTTTAATTTATGAGTACTATTAATAATTTCAAAATAAATGAATTTTTGATTTAAAAAGGTTTATCTTAATCTGGTTTACGTAATTAACTATATAATACAATTAATTTATTTTATTTTATGAATCAAAAAGTAAACTCCATTAGGATTCGGAAAACTAATATGAAATAAAATTAATTTTAAAACGAAATTTTCTCATGAAAAATGAAATAATTTAATTATTCAAAATTTCAAAGTAAATAAATTAAAAAGTGAAAGTATGTGTGAAAACTCCTTCACACATATCCTCCCCCACAACCAGAAAAAGAAAAAAAATCACCTCTCGCTCACTTAATACAAATGATATCTATCATAATGCAATAAAATATCCCTTAATTTTTCACCAGAATTATTATGAATAATATAATGCTATACAAAAATACTAAATAATGTTTACATAAAAATGAGATATTTTTAATTTGAATCTTTATAGATGTGGTATACAGAATTTACTTATTATTAAACATTTCTTTTCTCATGAAGTGCACAGACAATAAAAAGTGTAAAAAATCTTGAATATTACATCAGGTGACAACAATGTTTGTAACATATTTAGACTTTGGTTAACAAAATCCTCTGTAAGAAAAACTAATTAATATTCATATCAATATATAAAATATACAGTGATGCAGATTAATAAATTTAGAAATTTATTTAGCATAAAATTATATGTTTTTAGAAAAGAAAATAATTCAACAAAGTTTTTAATTTTAACCAAATTTCATAGAATTACTACCATTTTATCAACACCTATTCTTCATTAACCAAAAGAAAAATTTTAAATATTGAGAACAGCAAAAGTACTTGTCCAAATCCAGAGGGAATGTGTATCTCAGTAGACAGTGAAATTGCCAACTGGTTTGTGAGGCCATGACAAGATCACATACCGAGAAAAGTGTAAGAAAAGTCAGAAGAGGCTTACAGGTTGTGCAAACATAAGTGTCACAACAAGCATTCTGACAAGACATATTTATGTCGTGTGTATGTGAAAAATGACTATGGAAGAAAATTTTGCAAAAATTGAGAAAAACTCATGCCAAAAGATTTAAGGATCTAGAAATGGAACAAGCACTGACATACTATAAAATATCATTTTTTATCATAAAAGAAAGGTAAGTGTTATTGATTGCAACAAGCTTTAAATAAATGCAAGAAAAGTTTTAAATCTATTTGTAATAATGAGATCTATATTTGTATTTACCCTAAATAAACATTTGGGGAGAAATCAAAACTTATTAAGTTTGTAAAAAAAATATGAATAGGTTACTTCTGTTTAATTAAATGACATTATTAAAATTAATATCAACAAAAACCTTTTTTTTTTTTTTTTTTTTTTTTTAACCCAAAAATATAAATTTCTATTTTTTTATATTTTATTAAAATTATAAGGCATAAAATATTAATCTTGAAAAGAAAATATACCCATTGTCATGAGATGTAAGATAAACAACTGTTAACCCAGTGGTGGCCAACCACCAAGCCAACTAATCCACCATCTCATAACCTCACCATTGCATTTAGTCGTCACCAAATGCAAGGGTGGTAATTAAAATAAGCATTCATAAAATACAAAATTTAAAAGAATGAAAATTAAAAAATGTTAATACTTGTGGTCCTTAAAAATATCTGTAGGTCCTGTTGATAATTTACATGTCACAGCAAAAATTTACATTCTGAAAAATAAATGATGTTAGTCAAATGCACACACTCAGTATGATACAAGAAAAATTCTTTGTTTTATTTATTTGCCATACGTTTTGTTTGTTTATTCTCAAACAACATAAAAAAAAAATGTCCATTATTAATATCATTTTTCTCTTTTTACCTTAGTCACCTCAAAAAAAAATTTTTTTTATAAAAAAAAACTACAGATCTGTATGTAAAAAGTGTAAAATAAAAATGTCGACAAAATAAAAATAATAATCTACAAAATGTAGAAAGCCAACAGGCAATGAGAAAATGAAAAGAAGGGCCCTTAAATAATACAAAAGCAGGAATTTTTTTTTTTTTTTTTTTTTTTTTTTTTTTATATCCATTTTTTATATAACCATAGCATAAATAGCCATGTATATCCTGCATATACCTGCTTCATTAAAATGTGATACAGCTAGACCACATAGGGGAACTGCACACATTAAATAATAATAAACTGATCAGTAAAATAAAAGCAAAAATATTGCTACAAGCAGGAAGTGCACTTATTATTATTATATATATTTTTTAAAGTTTCTGTCGATCAAAGAAGTGTCACATAGCACATCAGTAAACATATAAAATTGAATAAATGTGCTAAATATTTTAAGACAAAGTACCCGTTTATATTTCAATTAAACAAGTACATAATAGAGCAGCAAAAGCAATGTGACAATATCATAAAATAAAAATCTTTTTATCTCATTTTTTTTTTTATATGTGCATGTACCAACATTCCTTGAAAACAGGGCAATTATTTTTTTCTTTCTGTTCTTAAGTAGGAAAGTTCTTCGAATAAGGTGGTTAATTATTCCATGAATTTTATAGTGTTGTATCAGTAAAAAAAAACTACTAATACAGACATTAATTTTCTTAGTTAATTAAAAATATGTGTGAGCAACTTATACAGTGTGTGTGTGTGTGATATAAAATAAATGAAAGTATAGCTAAATCAAGACTATAAATAAATATAGATTTACATGAAACTTCATTTATAAAAGTTTTTAAATATTGTATATAAAAAAAAAAATGTGTTGTAAATTAAATGTTATATTTCCTAGCGATTAAAACAACAAAAAAAAAATAAACTTTCAAATCTCATAAAGTATAAACAAGTGTTCAGGTAAAAATGAATATTTTAAATTGCATAAAAATACTGAAAATAAAATAGGCTTTGTTTCGTGTAATTTTAATTACATTTCTGTATTATCACTACTAAAATTTAAAAACTTGATGGACAAGAATACCAAAATTAATAGGCTGTGTTTTGTTGAAGTGATGTAACTTTTTTTTGAAAAAAAAAAAATTTGTCCTAAAATTTGAAACATTGTGTAAGTGAGAAAAAATGAATGTGAAACAAAAAAAAATCCATGTATAAATTTAGACTGATGATTCAAATCAGATTTACAAAATTTTTCATATACATGCAAAAATAAAATATATATAAGTGTCATTTAAAGAATAAAATGCTACAAGTTCTCAAACACAGTATTTGAATGAGAAATGTTTAATTATATGGTGTAAAAATGTGTGTGTAATTCTTGTAAATAACAGAAATATTTTAAATACACGGCTAGCATATAAGCTAGTTCCACATGTAAATATTTCAAAAAAAATTGTAAATATGTGTAGATATTTCATATTGAAAATAGTCACAATTGAACATATTGTATTTTGTGATAAGACGAAAAAAAAATATATACGCATCAATTCCATGATTTGGTTATAATAGAGAATATAAAATTCCTATCTATGTTTGTGTGCATCTCATATATTTTAAAAAATAAAAAAACATTAGAAAATAAATATTGTATAACATATAAAGTGAAAAAGTGGCAAAAAACATAATGTAAAATAATTGTATGTAAGAGTAAAATTGTGTAAGAACAAAAAATGTGTGTGTGAAGTGCACCCATGTGCATTTAACAAAAGTAACCCTATAGCAAGGCTAGAATGACTAGATTTACATGCAAGGTTACCCCAAAAGTATTTATATTATAGTGTATAAAATTGAATAGTTCCTTTTTTTTATAAGGATTTTACATTAAGAATGGACAATAATATTAAACAAAAAAAAATGAAGCATTTGTGAAACTTATTTATGAAACTTTTTGTAATAAATTGTGTATGTGGTATTATGTATGTACTAAATTAAATAAAATATAAGTGTATATATGTACAGTTACCAAAACATCTGTATCTCGAAAAATTACACATTCATGTGAGTCCTTAAAAATGATTTACAGTGTTTGCAAATTAGGAAAAAAATCACTATAGAAGTAAAATAAAAATATGTTCAAGTGCAATAATAATTTTTCTTTTATCCATAATATGAAAGAGCAAGAAATTTAAAATCAACATTCTGCATCATTGATTAAAAAAATGTGTTAAAGACTCTTTAACCTTATTTGTTTTCTCGTGTATGTGTGAACAAAACCATTATTTGAAAACAAAATTCACTAACTAATACATAATGGCATATGATTTCCTTTTTAGCTTGAAACCCTTATGATTAAATATGTTACCATGAATTGGCACAAGTTTAAATTTTTTTTTTTGTTTGTTTTTGTATAAATATCTATATTACCTTAAATAATTCATTGCCATTACTACTTTTAAAGATGTATCAAAAAGCAATTTATCTAATTAAAGTAAATTTTAATCATAAGGCCAAAAATAATTAATTGAAAAAATTTTTGAAAGAAACTGCAATGTTTCACAAAAATGTTCCCTTACCCACTGTCCTTAAACTAAAAAAAAATCGGTCCAGCCGAAAAGAATTGTCTGGACAATGGATAATAAAACAGTAAAAAAAAACTCATGTAACACTATGAGGTGCATGTAGGTGCATGCTACTTCATAGGAGCGCAAAGCACATAAATTCCTCCGCAAAACATTACAACTTCACAAGAATAAAAAAAACTTATCTTAAATTTTGACTAACCAAATGAAATCTTTGCATTAAAAATTTAAGAATTTATAAGAATAATGAGAAAAAAAAATATTCAATAACTAGAATTATGAGAAGACCCCTAGCAAGTCTGTGAAAAAAAAAAAAAAATATGTATATGACAAAAACATGAGATACAAGTGCATATCACTGCATTGATGTGTTAAAAATACCACAGGAAAGGTAATTTCGTTTTATGTGTCCATTCTTCCTTTTGTGTGCTATGTGTAAGTGTAAGAGAAAATTAAAGGTCATATTTCATAATTACAATAAACCTAGAATTATACAATATATTACATGACCGTAAAAATTATATTAAGGTTGTGTTTTGTGTAAAAGGACAAAACTGATAATGAAAATGTAAACAAAAGAATTCCGTTTTTTTTTTTTTTTTTTTTTTTTTACACCAGCATGTCATACTTTATGTGAAATAGGAAATTGTCAATATCTACCCTAACCAAAAATCTCACCAAGGGAAAAATTAATTATTATTTCAATAAATATTTCAAATAAAATCCCTTTAAAATATGCAATAAACATAAGTAAAAAAAATGAATAAAGAAACAGTATTATTAATATATAAATAAAATTTAACACATAATTCCAAAACTTATTTTGTTAATTTTAAGGAAAAATGAATGTCATTGCCAACAGAATAATAAAAATTGTGAAAAAGAAAAATGTATTTGTGATAAAATTTTGAGAAATTAAAGTGTAAATGATAAATTTGTTAGTATCCACAAGTTCTTTAAGCAACTACACTATTCTCAAAAAAATATATATGTATTATGTGTATTGATATCTACCAGCAATGACACTATACAGTTAAGAGTCAAATGAGGGTATAATCCAAACTATTATTATTATTACTATAAATTACACCTAATAATGTAAGTTCAATTTTTTTTTTTTTTTTTAAATAAACCCTCATGAAAATATCATTATAATAACATATGTAAATTTGAACCATCATGGGTTAAAAATATTTTTATAACCACCCTATCATTATAAAAGAATTAATTGTGTAAACATGCACCATCAAGGATAAAATTAAATTATCCCAGAATTATTCCTTTACAAATTCCAAACCACAATATACAATGAATATACATATATGTAAACTTCCTTTTTTTATATATATATATATATATATATACATATCTATTCAAGAAAGTTTAACAAGTGAAAATTAAATGGATGTAAAATATTGCAAAGATATAAATGTAATCATGCACACCAATATATTTTAAAATAACTGTTTTAAATAATATTCGTTAAAATTTTAAAACACGTTATGAAAAAAAAAATATATATATATAAATAAATAAAAACGAATATGTCATTATTCATTTAAAACACACATTTTAAATAAATGAAACGAAAAATTACTAAGGAGTTAATTATATGTACACTAGATATTTAAAAATGTTCAATACAATGAAATGAAAAAATTTACGCAGTCTATATTGCTCTATATTCTGAAATAAAAAAAATCAATGTACTCACACTACCTGCTACTCGAGGATAAATAAAAATGTTTACGAATACGATCACTGATGAGTTTTTAATCGACGAATCCTAGATTGTTTTTAGAAGTCTGTACACGTTCTTTGAGTCACATTAATTTTATAAAAATAATCCCAGTCCGAGCGTTTCAGCAGTCCTTAGATTCACTTATTAAAGTTCCAGAAATTAGAGGACTATAGCTGCCGATATTAAGCATTCTCACATTCAGACAAAGCTATTGTCGAATTCAATCTCCGCTAAGCATCAGAATTTGGGGGAAAGTAGTACGGCAGACGCGATGATTCAGTATTTTCATTTGTTCTTCTTCCGTTTCCGACTGGCCTGAGTGAAGCATCGTAAAACAGGCTGCTTTATTTTCATAAGTTGCAGCAGATAAGGACTTTGCTGACAGGCATCTGGAATACTTCAGCGGCGAATCGGGAAAGTTTTCTACTACGGAAGGAATACGATGGCAGGCTACTTCTCTTTAAGAGTACTGGATCCAAAAAAAAAAAAAAAAAAAATCGAAGATGGGTGCTTGAGTCATCATTATAAAAATATTAGAAAAATAGAAAGTTTTGACAAATGGATGACAGTTAGAAGTTCCTTTCAAAACAAAAAAAAAGGTCCAATAAAAGTTCTAATCAACGTCGAACGCTTGATAAAGCGCCTTATTAATAATAAATTTTAGAAGCACATACCCTCTCTCTCACATCTATTGAAGCAGGGATCCCCGACTGGCACGTAAACCAATTATATATAATGATGTTTATTAGTTACTGTTGATGAATCGGCACATGATCTTAAAAACTAGTGGTTGTCAGGTTCAACATCAATCCATACAAAAATAAAACATTCGAAAGCAAAGTTAGGAGGTGACTGATCATTTTATTTAAACATTTAGAAAATATTATTGAATGGATTTCAGGGATATGCTACAATTAAAAATACTGTGAGAGAGAGGTAATCTTTTAACGTCTATTCAAGATCAGATATTATCGTAAAGTGTTCGGGGAGAGAGAAGCAAGCGCACGACTTGCCCAGCCAAATCTGGCAAGCCTGCCAATCACCTGATCCTGGCGTCGCCAAATAAGCGCCAAGTGTTACTCTTTGTTCGTGCATTGAAATATATATAAACTTTTTAAATTTTGAGAAGCGGTTGGAAAATATTAACCCTATCGTTGGCGCGCTTGTGTAGAGCCAAGAGAATGAGGTGATTTATGAGTATTGTGAAACAGGAAGTTGATAATTACTTTAATATGAGTCATTTAAAACCTATTGCATCAGGTTAAGTAGAGAATGACCGTTATTAAACTGAAATCATTAATATTGCGTAAACACAAATAAATTATTATATCCGATGTTGAAATACATATAATTTGAGAGTCTTTTTGTTTAGGAAAAATCTGAGAACACTTTTATTTATAAGAATGTTAAACTGATTTATATCTCTCAAATGATAAGTTATTAAATAAATTATTACATTTATAGTGTAAATAAAAACGACATCTTTAATTTATGAGTACTATTAATAATTTCAAAATAAATGAATTTTTGATTTAAAAAGGTTTATCTTAATCTGGTTTACGTAATTAACTATATAATACAATTAATTTATTTTATTTTATGAATCAAAAAGTAAACTCCATTAGGATTCGGAAAACTAATATGAAATAAAATTAATTTTAAAACGAAATTTTCTCATGAAAAATGAAATAATTTAATTATTCAAAATTTCAAAGTAAATAAATTAAAAAGTGAAAGTATGTGTGAAAACTCCTTCACACATATCCTCCCCCACAACCAGAAAAAGAAAAAAAATCACCTCTCGCTCACTTAATACAAATGATATCTATCATAATGCAATAAAATATCCCTTAATTTTTCACCAGAATTATTATGAATAATATAATGCTATACAAAAATACTAAATAATGTTTACATAAAAATGAGATATTCTTAATTTGAATCTTTATAGATGTGGTATACAGAATTTACTTATTATTAAACATTTCTTTTCTCATGAAGTGCACAGACAATAAAAAGTGTAAAAAATCTTGAATATTACATCAGGTGACAACAATGTTTGTAACATATTTAGACTTTGGTTAACAAAATCCTCTGTAAGAAAAACTAATTAATATTCATATCAATATATAAAATATACAGTGATGCAGATTAATAAATTTAGAAATTTATTTAGCATAAAATTATATGTTTTTAGAAAAGAAAATAATTCAACAAAGTTTTTAATTTTAACCAAATTTCATAGAATTACAACCATTTTATCAACACCTATTCTTCATTAACCAAAAGAAAAATTTTAAATATTGAGAACATCAAAAGTACTTGTCCAAATCCAGAGGGAATGTGTATCTCAGTAGACAGTGAAATTGCCAACTGGTTTGTGAGGCCATGACAAGATCACATACCGAGAAAAGTGTAAGAAAAGTCAGAAGAGGCTTACAGGTTGTGCAAACATAAGTGTCACAACAAGCATTCTGACAAGACATACTTATGTCGTGTGTATGTGAAAAATGACTATGGAAGAAAATTTTGCAAAAATTGAGAAAAACTCATGCCAAAAGATTTAAGGATCTAGAAATGGAACAAGCACTGACATACTATAAAATATCATTTTTTATCATAAAAGAAAGGTAAGTGTTATTGATTGCAACAAGCTTTAAATAAATGCAAGAAAAGTTTTAAATCTATTTGTAATAATGAGATCTATATTTGTATTTACCCTAAATAAACATTTGGGGAGAAATCAAAACTTATTAAGTTTGTAAAAAAAATATGAATAGGTTACTTCTGTTTAATTAAATGACATTATTAAAATTAATATCAACAAAAACTTTTTTTTTTTTTTTTTTTTTTTTTTTTTTTAACCCAAAAATATAAATTTCTATTTTTTTTATATTTTATTAAAATTATAAGGCATAAAATATTAATCTTGAAAAGAAAATATACCCATTGTCATGAGATGTAAGATAAACAACTGTTAACCCAGTGGTGGCCAACCACCAAGCCAACTAATCCACCATCTAATCCTAACTCCATTAGGATTCGGAAAACTAATATGAAATAAAATTAATTTTAAAACGAAATTTTCTCATGAAAAATGAAATAATTTAATTATTCAAAATTTCAAAGTAAATAAATTAAAAAGTGAAAGTATGTGTGAAAACTCCTTCACAACATTGACTTTTTTTTTTTTTTTTTTTTAATACTTAAGAAAATGTAATATTTAAATAAGAAATATTTTTTAGATTTGCTTCTTCCCCTAGTTCGAAACTGTAAAAAATGCAGGTTTTGATATGCTTGATTAAAAAGTCAATTTATAAATTGATACACCCTTATGCCACTTGCTGAAAGGTTAACATTATCTAAAGAAGAATAAATATGTAAATTACGTTCTTTAAACAATAATTTATTATTAAAAAAGTCTTACAGAGCACCATTTCATCATTTTTGTGCTTTTAAATGGCAGTTTCTCTCCACGTCCTGCCCAGTTGTAACAAGAAGCTATTTGAGGTGTCATAAGTGAATGTAAAATCCGATTTGTTATGTGAGCAAAATCTACACCACCTTTAGTTGAGAGATACTTGACAATAAAATTTTACATAATTTTAAAATAGGCGTATGAGAAAAGCAGAAAGAGAAACATGCTTAAATTATATGTATACAATTTTAATGACAAAATCATTATAGCAAAACAATATAATATTCAATTTTTAATTTATAAAAAAAGAACATGTATTCAATCATTGATATGGATAGGTATAAAAGAGTTATTTGATTAGTTGATGTAACAAATAGACACAAAAATCCTCCCAACGGAAAAAAGCATAAATCATTTTTACATGGTCAAATCGAATTTTCATATCGAAGCTAAATTATTCATGGGTCGATCCAGGCAAAGGTTGGAACCCTTTTGCTCCTCCTTCACAAAATTCTAATCCCTAAAATGAGCCTCTTCACAAAATTAAAATCCCTAAAATGGGCCCCTTCACAAATTTAAAATCCCTAAAATGGACCCCCTCACAAAATTAAAATCCCTAAATAGGCCCCCTCACAAAATTAAAATCCCTAAATAGGCCCCTTCACAAATTTAAAATCCCTAAAATGGGCACCTTCACATAATTAAAATCCCTAAAATGGGTCCCTTCACAAAATTCAGATTTATAAAAACAGCCCTTTCACAAAATTGTTTTTTAAAAAGTAATACTATTTTTTCATATTTACAGTATTATTTTTAATGAGTGTCTATACTTGTTTAATTAAAATGCTATTAATTCGATATTAAACATTAAGACAGTAACTGCTAAAATGAAAGGTTTCTTGCAAAAATTCTTTTTTTCACAAAAATGGACCCAAAAAATTAAAACCTGGATCAACCCCTGTTATTATAGTACATATGACTAAAATCGTAACTGTTGGCAGGGTCTAATGTGCTAAAAAGTTAAGTATTCAAAAAGCTAAAAACACAATAGTATAACTATATTTCATTTAACATTACAATTTATACATTATTTATAAAAATGGGATACTAAACAATCAATCTGTCAATGTGTAATTTATACTAAGAGTGAAAGTAAGAAATTTTCAAGTAACAACTATAAAACCAAACAATCATTTTTAAATTTTTTTTAAATAAAAACTTTACGATCACATATACAACTAAATCTCTCTATATATAGTTTAGCCTTCTGCAAATTGACTGTTTAGTATACGTTTCATACAATACACTTATGCAGCTAACAATAAATATGCTCAAGTGTATACCATTTTATTAAAATTTACTGGATCATCCAGAAACTCTTCAAGCCGCTGAATACCTTCCCAATTCTGAACAGGTAAATCAAAAAGCTTTGTTGTTTCAGCAACATTTGTATTGTCATTTAATAAAATCTCTTCCAACATCTTTCTGTTATTTACTACTTTGGAATTTATGTTTTCAAGAATCCTTAAAACTTTTCTCTGAAAAGCTAAAATAAAACAATTTAAAAATTTTTTACACTAGACTACAAAACACAGTAAAAAATATTTCAACAAAACAATAGGGTCACAGTGACCTTTTGAATAAAGAGAAACTAAGACCTGTGATTATAATGTAACCCGAGAAAACAAACTCATGCCTGTAGCCTGTATCAAAATTCTAACCACAGCACCATGACAGTGTGCTTTTTTTTTTTTTTTTTTTTTTTTTTTTTTTTTTTTTTAAATAACTAAACTTCAATATTTTTTTTTTTTATTTTTTTAAATTTAAATAATATTAAAAGATTTCTAAACTTCCATTATACAAATGTTTTCTTTTAACATTAGAAATCCTAAAGACAAGAAATATATATTCTGAAATAAAAAATAAAAAAATTCTACATACAATCACCCCCACTTAAGTAATGCCAGTGATTGTAACTAGAAGCAATCAAGTCATTTAGTTGAATCATTTCTATACAAAAATTGCATTTGTGATTGTGTTTAATATGTTAGAAACTAAACAATTGACCCCCCCCCCACACTCACACACACTTAAAAATTTTAATACTCAGAGAGAAATTCTTGCGTTCTTCTGTGTTTTGTTTTTTTTTAAATCGGGGAAATTAATCCTTTGTAAAAATCATATAATGAAGAACCAAAAAAAAATATTTTATTTCTTAGTAATCTTAAAAACTGGCATTTGCAAAGTTTGAAAGAGGAAGAAGATTTTAATAAGAGTAACAATTAAACATTTTTATCCAATTGAGATTTAAATTCTATATTCTATTTCAATTATGCTCAAACTTTTAAATAAAAAACCTAATGTACTTAAAAAAAAAAAAAAAAAAAAAAAAAATCGCTGAAATGAAGAGATTTTTTACAAATTTTGCCTTCCACATGGGGGAGGAAAGACAAAAATTCTTCTCCCCACCAGGGGGGGGGGTGAAGAGAGCAAAACAAAACATGATTTCATATAATCCTAAATAGCTCAAAAAAAAAAAAAAAAAAAGACATGAAATTTTTGCTCAAAAATATACTATAGCTTATACAAACACCTAAAAACCAATTTCTGGAATTTTAGAAATTCAGCTCCTAAAGGGAGGTTGGGCGGGGGGGAAGCAAAACATGATTTCAAATAATCCTTTATTATATATATATATATATATATATATATATATATATATAAATTTCATTGTTGAAATATGCTTTTCAGTAATAAAAAAGAATTAGCTCCTTTTTTAAATCATAGAAGCCTAATTGCATGAGTATTCTGCTATTTAAAATCAATAAAATTTCAATTTTTTTTTTTTTTTTAAATGTTTGATCAAGAGATTACACAATTTCAATCCCAGTTACCAAAATTAAATATTGTTTCCCAAATGACTTACAAAATTTACATTTATTTGCAGGTAATAGCTTACATGTCTTATTTACCTTTTTTTTAAAAAACAAAAATGCAGATTATCATTAAACAAGTGATTAATTAGCCCACAAAAGGCATGTTTTTTTTATGTTTCATTGTTAAGATACTATAAAAATAAAATTAGGTTAGGAAGTATGTTAAGAAAGTATAAACACTAGGTAAAAGTTGGCTATTAAATTAATGGATACATACGGTTAGTTTCTGTTTCTTCAACTGATGACTTGAAAGTGGATGTGGAAGAGTTGCCCGACTCTCTCACTAATGACGGTGACTTTAATTTGTTGCTTCTGGAATGATTGTTAACTTCTGTTTGTCTGAATGGTGATCGTGAGGATTCGGACAACTGAACTAGTGATGGCGACTTTAAATTGGAAGGATTGCTGTAATTAATTTCTCGATCAGCCAGCAGCCAGTTTTCATGCACAATCTCTACCTCTTCTTCAGAGTTTTTGGTTGACGGCGAAAAAACCACAATATGAAACATCTAGTGTAAAAGGAAAATATAATTATTCTTATAAGCATTAGTGATTATGGTTTTTACAAGGGGTGCAGAAAATGTTCAGACCTCGGAAATTTCCCCCAAACACAGTATAAATTTCCCTCAATAATGCAAAAATTTACTTTGCTATACAAAGTCATTTGTTCTATGTAATAAATCTTTAAGAGAATAAGTATACAGTGTAACATAAAAATATCGCTGTTAGTGTGTATTATAAGAACTTTAAAGCAACAAATTTTTATTTACATTTTCTCTTAAAAAAAAAAAAAAATATTCAGAATTTCCCCAGTTAGTTTAAATTTCCCCCGAACCTTGTTCGGACATATTCTGCACCCCTGGTGTTTACAAATTTCATATTTAATAACCATACATAATAGGCAAAATGTAAAAAAAAAAAAAAAAATCTATTTATTATGATGCATTAATACAATTTTTGTTTTCAATAAACAATTTCCTTCTATAAAGCAGGGTTAGCAAGTTTTATCCAAAGTGGAAAAAACCGCAGAAAAAATCAGCTAGAAAAAATTAGAAACTTCAGTTTAAAAATTTATTATATAAGTTACAATGAAAGTTTTTTTTTTATATATATATATATTTTTTTTTTATATATATATAATAAGTAAATTTAATTATACCTATAAAACTTTAATCCCAGTGGCAGAAAGTTATGTAGCTGTCTGCGACAGGCTTTTAATATTTCATAATCTGTCTGCAAAATTTGCATGTGATCAGGGGTGATAAAGGCTGACACTGAGAAAGCCTGAAAACTGATAGAGTCGATCTTGTGGGAGGAAGGGGGGGGGTGTGGCTTAACAAGAGTGGTGATCTCGTGCAACAATACACGAATACAATTTTACTACAGAACAATATTGCGTAAACAATTATACAAAAATAAGTTGAACTCATTCAATTAAATATTTATAGCAAAGTTTGACACAACACTGACTTTTGGGTAATGCACCTTGGAGTAATTTAAATGAAAAATGAATGAATAATTTAAAAGAATGCCAGAATCTGAAGAAAACAGGCATGAACGTAAAGGATCCAGTATGTGTATGTTCGTGTAGAATCTCAGTAACAGGTAACAGGAGAAAAGAATACACGCATAACGCTGCCAATCAATGGAGATCTAGGTTCCCTAGGTTGCCGTTGTTAAGCACTGTTTTTTCTGATCCTACCAAGGAACATGTAGGGGGCTCTCTGTTTTCAGGACATGTATAAATAGCAATAAATTTAATATTTACTCGTACAGATTTTTAAAAAAATTATTAGTCTTAAGCTGTAGGGCCCACCAGTGGCCAAACGGTTCTAAGCGCAAAGCTGGTAGACGTGAGGTACCAGGTTTACTCCCAAGGCACGCTAGTCGGTCTAGACGTTCAGAGTTTTTCGTGGTTTTCTCAAAAACTTGCACCCTTTAGAAAGACTCCCCCCCCACGGAGGTCGCTTCCCCTTAGGTCTAAGACCCTAGAGTAGTCAGCCTTACTCCCCGAACACCAATAGTCCAAGCTATAAACAGGTACAAATTTTTATACAATTAATAATAATAAATACAGATTATAAATATAATTATTTTCAAATTCATATTAATTTACTGCAGTGGCAGATTCCCCCCCCCCCCCCCCCCACAAACACTAACATTCACAATTGAATATTGCAAGTGTAAATTTTTTAGCGGTCTAGAATAACACTTTGAAAAATCTTAGCCCCCCCCCCCCCCCAAAGTCAAGTTCTGGATCCGCCACTGATTTTCTGTCCATATATTATGTTTTACTCAAAGAAAAAATAAAATCCTGTATTCCTGTTTTCATGGATTATGTGAAAATTCATAAGTAACGTTGGAATTTTAGAATTTCAGAAATATTAACCCTTATACCGGAACATCGGTCTCTGAGACCGCTAAAGGTTAGGCTTAGTGCAGGGAATTGCGGATGCAGATTCCTAGAATAAGGTACCGGCACGTTTGGCGATAAACGTCGAAGACGCCAAGTCTATCTAACTGCAGTACTAGTGCGACGTAAAATACACTCAACCTGTAGAGGATGGCATACCTCAGAACAACCCTATAATGAGTCCCGGACCGTTGCCAATTGTCCACAGCGTGGCACTACTACAACATAAAATCTGTTCAAACAAGGAAACACCCTTTGGGGTTGGAAGAGTGAGCAGGGCCCCGAGCCGCTTAGTGTTGACGGTTGGTTGGTTGGTTGGATGAGTTTTACGTCGCACTAGAGCTGCGCAATGGGCAATCCCCTTAATGTTGAAAAAAAAACAAAAAAACATGTAAAATGTTATGAGGATATTAGGAATCTCAATTTTTGAGCGCTAACAGCACATTACGTAGATATGCCAATAATTGCAACTTCTTTCTAAAAGTTTTGTTTTTTAAGTTTGATTGCTTTTCTTAGTACAGTCGGTAACAAAAGTGTCCGAACACTAGCAAAAATTCCTATGTAAAAAATGTACACTTAATACAGTTTTGTTAAATAAAATCGTTGTCGAATCCTGTTCTTAGTCAGTCTAAAAACAGGATTCATTTAACAAAACTGTTTTAAGTGTACTTTTTTTTTATATAGAAATTTTTGCTAGTGTTCGGAGACTTTTATTGCCGACTGTATAATACCAAACTTCACCGACAGGTGATGTTATTCAGTGGGGAAATATGCTTCCACAATTGATGATTATTTAAATTCCATTTTCACATTTAGAAAATTTCACAACCGTTAAATTTGCACTCATTTTCTAAAAAAGTTTAATTATTTTTATTTTTTACATTTTATTTTTGAATAAAAAATAATAATACAAATAATAAATAAAAAAATAAGGCTTTTTTTCTTTCTTTTTTTTTTGGGGGGGGGGGGCTCTAGAAAATAAAATGCAAAAAACCAATTTTCGGAAAAAGAATATTAGGTAATGGGTATTGTGGAAACAGATATCCTCACAGAATAACATTGCTTTTGACTACTGGCAAGAGTACAGTCGGTAACAAAAGTGTCCGAACACTAGCAAAAATTCCTATATAAAAAGAGTACACTTAATACTGTTTTGCTAAATAAATCCTTGTCGAATCGTGTTCTTAGCCAGTCTAAGAATAGGTTTCGACAAGGATTTATTTAGCAAAACCCAATTAAGCGTACTTTTTTTACATAGGAAATTTTGCCAGTGTTCGGATACTTTTGTTACCGACTGTACATTCGGCAGCAAAAGTATTCGAGCAGTAGCAAAAATTCCTATGTAAAAAAAGTACGCTTAATGCAATTTTGTTAAAAAAATCCTTGTCGAATCCTGTTCATAGTGACAAACTGCCAAAAGTGGTGACTGTCCCCAATAAATTGAGACATTCAGTCACTTTAGTTAACCCCCTAATTTCAGGACATTTGGTCACCCTAGTTTAAATATCACAAGATAGCTACGTAATGAGCAATTTGTGGAAGTCTAGAGTCCACCCCAACAAGCGGTCCAGGACGAGGCATGTCATTACCATTGTGTGTACCAGCAAAAGTATCCGAGCACTAGCAATAATCCCTCTCAAAAAAAAGTACACTTAATACTGCTTTGTTAAATAAACCCTGTCGAGTCATGTTCTTAGTCTAACAACATGATTCAACAAAGATTTATTTAACAAAACAGTGTTAAGTGTAATTGTTTGGCATCAGAATTATTTTCTAGTGCTCGGATACTTTTGCTGCCGGTTGTACAAGAAAGCTCAAGAATCACTTAGACACACGAATGTACTCTTTACACACATAAAAAAAAAATGACTAGGTAATCCTCATTGAGCAGATATTCTAGTAGAGTACGGATTCCCTATATTGTCTATGGATAAAAATTCTCGGAACATGACTACGGTTTTTGCGCCTTCTTTTGGTAATAATCGCTGTCTTGGCAACTGGTTCTTGGGATTTTGCATGTTTTAAATGGTTTGTTCCTCATACAGTCGGCTGCAAAATTATTCGAGCACTAGCCAACAATTCCTATATTTAAAACGTACACTTAAGACTGTTTTGCTAAGTAAATCCTTGTCGTATCATGTTCTTAAATTGATTAAGAGCATGACTCGACAAGGATTTATTTAACAAAGCTGTATTAAGTGTACCTTTTTTTGGCAAGGATTATTGCTAGTGCTCGAATAATTTTGCAGCCGACTGTACCACCAAAACTCTAAACAAAAGTCCCTCTGGGGGTCACCGAAGCGGGAGAGGATCCCTTCCGTGAAGGATCAAAATTGTGATGGCATATCTCCGAACCACATCTAGAGGTGTGTCCCAGACCGTCGCCAATTGCCCATCTGAGCAGCACTAGTGCGACGTAAAACCCAACCATCCATCCATCCAAACAAAATTCAAACGGAACAGCTTTTAAACAATAACAAGGATTAGGTTACGTGCTTTCCATTTCAGCTAGTGTAGGTTTTGGTATATGTTTAATTTACACCCAATCGAAATATAAAACAGCGATAACAAAGGTGGAGGAAACTTGCCTTGGTTGAATTTTCATGTCGGTTTGGTGGATGATTTGACTAAATGGTGGAGATCTGGTGTTGGATAGCAAAAAGGTTACTAGTCCGGGGTGTACTCTAATATCTTGTCGATGGTACCGCTTGTGAATGCATCTCAAAGTGCACGAAATTCGGTAACTCAATAGTCGAAACAGGGTGACAAAATTTCTTCCAATCCGAGCGCAGACTCATTTCCTGCAGTTCGAAAAATAATAAGAAATTGTTTATTTATAACTTTTTATTAGTGTGGTTATTTAGAATTCAAAAATCAACGTCGTAATTACATTCTTTTAATAATTTTAATGCTTCGTATTTATAAAAGTACTCTAAACTGGTCACTATAAACATATTAAAAAAGAATAATTTCAGAAACCAGATGATTCAGTCATATAATATACCAAATTATAGCTCTGGGGGTCACCTAATCGGGCAGGATGAAAATTATGATGGCACGTCTCCGGACCATCCTTAGGGGTGCGTCCCAGACCGTCGCCAATTACCCGTTGCACAGTACTTATGCGGCATTAAATCCAATCAACCATATGATATCCTATCGTCCCTATAATACGTCATGATTGAGAAAGTAAAGTTATGGCTGCAAGAATTCATAATTTATCGCCACGAAATTTCGCTAAATACATTCAGTACCTTTTTCTAAAAATAGCGGTCTATGAGACCGGTGTTCCTGGTAAGCATGATGAAAACATGTTCCGGGCAAAGGGTTAATAAACATAAACATACAAAATATGTCTATGCATACTTTGTATATATTTCTTAGGTAATAAAAACAGTTAATTTACCTAAATTTTTATAAATTATCTACAAATTGTTTTAAGATTTCTTAATTTATAAACAGCATAATATTTAGATAATCACTTGTATGTGGCAAATATTACTAAATCTTATTTCTAACCAGATTCTAGCTCATCTACAGATTTTGAAAATACAGGTTTTTGACGGTTTAAACCATTGTCATGTCAAAAACCACTTTTTGACGTCAAAAAACTAACCCTGACAATGTCTGACTTTTTAAAGTTTGTATATATTAATGCTGACCAGGATTAGCAAAATCCCGGCTTTTTTTAGATAAAACCAACCCACTTGGGTTTTTCTGTTCTTTTGGTGATTTTTGTTTGAATAGATTTTAATTGCAATGCTAGATATGTTATTTAGCATAATAAATGTAATACACCTACTTATATTAAACTCCTAATTAATAACTAATATAATATTTATCTTAGAAATAAAAATTGGTTTGATTTTAAAATTAAAATAGGGTTAATCAGTAAGATTAAGCTATATTTTATTTTAATGTATGATTATTCAAAATAAATATTCTTAATGACAATAATAGATGAAATAAAAGAACTTAAATTCTGAAGTACAATACATATCATTTAATTTTTTTTTAATTATAAAAATAAGCTGCACCGTTTTATTCTTTTTTCGAAAAGGTTATAGAAAAAGAAAATTAAAATTTATAATTATGTTGCTACTAAAATTAAAATAAAATTATTATAAAGTTTTAAAACTAAACAATTTAATTAGTCTTTATGTCCGCTGTAAAAAAAAAAAAAAATAAATAAATAAAATAAATAAATAAATAAAATAAAATTCTTGTTCGGTTTTACAGGAAAAAGAAATTGAACCAATTATAGAAGATAAACTTGCTTTTATTATATGCATAACTGTAGTTACTTTTTATGTTTAATATTATTTTCCAGAAAATAAAGTTTATTCTTAAAAGGTAAGGTGTTTTCTATACTTTATAGATGGGATTTGAAAGTTAGAAATAATTTTTAACAAAAACCCAGTGGGTTTTTCTGGGCTGGGCCCAGTTTGCCAGCCCTGGTGCTGACTCTAGACTAATTTCACAGGGTACACCAGGCAGACTTTTTTCGACTTATTTTCGCACTTGAAGGCCCTTTTTCAACCCATTTTTGTACAAGTGGCCTTTAGATACTTTTCTTTTTAGCATGTAACCTAGATATAGTTTTACAGCATCCAAGGAACAACAAACACATATAGCCCACACGTATAAAAATAATTTACTTTTTCTTTGTACAAAAATCACAACACAGAAGAATGCAAATTATACTCTTTTTAACGAATTCTCCCCCCCCCCATTTATTCCTGAGTCAGCACTATTATATCAAGAATATTAATTTAATATCAAGCAAAATAATTACATATAAAGAAATGTTTCAACATCTATACAGGGCTGTTCGGTGTTTTCCATGTAAGTAATATTTAATTTTGTATTTTTTTCATCTGAAATTTTTTTATTACCAATTAATTTTTTTACAAATTTAAAATAAGAACATAAAATTATCAAATGATTTGATTAAGTATGTAAATTTTATTTCTTAAATCCTTGGATAAAATAAAAATGACATGTTGGTATTGCAAATAAAAAGTTATATAGAAATTAAAGTTTTGCTTTGCTGACTTGCTGACAAATTGATAAAAACATTCAATCTACATATTCAGATTTTATTTTTTTTTAACCTGTTAGTACAAAATGAAAAAGAAACAAATTATGTTTAAGATTATAATCGTCTATGTGTTAATGTTAATTACTTCTATGAAACAAAGAAATCAAATCATACAATACTTATTTCATTGACATATAACTGATGTCAGCAGCCTCATTAACCAAAGCTACGTATTTCTTTTTTTGGATCATACAAACTGGCATTCCTTTATAATTATATCTTTTTCTGCAAAACAACCACCTGCTTTTTAAATGTGGTTTCTAAAACATTTAAATATTTGAACACGTACACACATTTAAAAAAAACAAACTTCGCAGTCTATGAGACTGCTTACAAAAGTTAACGCTATATTCCACAATACAAAGTTATTAAAATTAATTCGCCATAAATAATTTTATAACTTATTTCTATCATAAAATATAATAAAAATATTGAATTTACTCACCTTTTTATAGTTTAAAGCTGATCTTCTGTTCATTCGTATATGCTTTGCTTGCAAGCGACGGACACAGCACGATGCACACAAGATCACGATAAGTTATTTGCATTTAATGCGGTGACGATAATTATTATAAATGATTTTTTTGCGATAGTTTTTAAGTCGCTTTAGAATTAAAAAAAGCAATTTTACATTATGAAAAAAAAAAATAATAATAATAATAAAAAAAAAAAAAAAAAAAAATGTAAATTTAGTTTTTTTTATAAATGTAAGAAATAGCGAACTTTATGAAAATCGAATGAGTGACCATCGAAAGCCGCTTTTGAAGTATGAAGTAATGTATGATGAACTTTAGTTTACTTCAAGATAAAAATTAACCATAAAAGAATTATATTTTTTCCTAAATAATCCATAATAAATCATGTAATTTTTATTCACGTTTTGCAATAAGATTTTTTTTTGAAAGACATGTTAAGAATTAAAATTTACAGTATATATACAACATACTATTGTGTAATCTCTCTGTTTAGAAAAGTTTAACGTTTTTAAAATGCACTTAAAAAATTACCACTGATTTGTAGTAATTTATCTAAATAAAATTCTGCGTTAATATAAATTTACATAAGGTAACGACACCAGTGCTCGTCACTCTTAAGGCCTTATTTTTAAAATGTTTGTTTTTTTCGCGTGGCATTTGTGTGGAATTTATGTATCAATATTTTACTTTGGTCTATTTTATACACTGATTCTTCTAATTGTTGTTAGACACTTTCAATTTTTCAATACGTTAAGCCAATTTTTTTTTTTTTTTTATAAAAATTAAACCTATAAAAATGCACCAGTGCTCGTCACTTGAAAACTGCGTTTCACCAGTAGTTGTCAGGTGTTTGCACCAGTGGTCGTCATGTAAATAAAACGCAACAATTTGCCCAATAGTTTGATTTTAATTGCGTTTTTGAAAAATTAAATGAAACAGAATATCTTTGGAACATATTTAGAACCCAAATCCATTCTTAGGGTTTAAAACACAAAACACTAAATGGTAAAATTCAAAATATTGCGAATAAAACAAATTCATGTGTGAAATAATTTGAAAATTTTTTGCTTTTAAGAAAAGTTTTCAAAATTTTATTCGTTCTCAAAAATATCTTTACTTAAAGCAGAGGGTAAGTAGCAAGGGAGGGGGTAATAATCTGTTTTTTAAGAGTAACTTTGTTCCAAATTATCGCAGTAAGATTGATTTTACCATGCTTTTTATTAACGCGTATTCTTGTTTGTTTGTCTAGTACAAATCTTACAATTAATTTTTAACTAACTTCCCGACTACCTAGACATTTGAAACTTTCAGAATAGTTCCGAACACGATAAAAATGCATTTTTTAAATACTTTTAGCCAACTGCTCCGGGTCCCTGCAGCCTTCGGCAGCGTTATCAGTATAAATCTTGCAATCGATTTTTAACTGACTTCTCGACTAGCTAGACATTTGAAACTTTCAGAAAAGCTCAGAATACGGTAACAATGGATTTTTAAAATATTGTTAGCCAATTGTTTCAATTCACTGCTGCCTTCGGCAGCGTTTATATGGATCAACAGAAAATTTATTTAACTTTTTCCCCGACTAGCTAGACATTTGAAACTTTCAGAATAGCTCAAAACACGGTGACAATGCATTTTTAAAATACTTTTAGCCAATTGTTACGGGTCCTCGCTGCCTTCAGTAGCGTTTATATGATTCATCAATCATATACTCGTCTCGACCATGAATCTTCCCGACTACCAAGACTTTTGAAATTTTCAGAGTAGCTGAGACCACAGTGACGATGCATTTTTAAATTACTTTTAGCCAATTGTTTCGGGTTCTCGCTGCCTTCAATAGCATTTATATGATTCAACAGAAAATTTTAAAACACGGTATATAAAAAATTCTTTTTGTATTGCAATTATTATTTTTTTTTTTTAACGTATGGGTTGATTATGCGTACCTAACACATACTATAAAGGAATTTTGAGAAATCCTTTGTTTGGATGCAAAAACACGTTTTCAAGTGTAATTATTCTCAAAATTATATCATTAAAGCAGTTTTTTGATGCGTTGATTGGTTATGCGTACCCAAAAATACTGTAAAGGTATTTAGCGTAATTCTTTCCGACCAAATTTTGAGAAAGGGTAGCAAAAACGTATTTCTACGCATAACTCTGCTCTAAATAATCTTACAAAGGCGATTTCTGATGTGTGAGTTGGTCATATGCATCCAACACCTAGTATAAAGAGATTTTGCGAAGATCTTTCGTCTATGTGAGGGTGGCAATATATATATATATGTTTTCAAGCTCAACTCTGCTGCAAATTATTTTCGGGGGGTGGGGGGATTTTTTTTATGCGTTGGTTGGTTGTGTGTGTGTATACCTTACACGCATTATAAGGCGATTTTGTAAAATTACCCTTCCTCTCATCCCTCGGCCGAGCGGACAAAAAAAAAAAAAAAAAAAAAAAAAAAAAACGTTTTTAACCTTAGCTCTACTCCAAATTAACTCAGAAAGGCGAGTTTTGATGTGTGGGTATTGATTAAAAGTACGCAATATGTAATTTGATAATATTTCGTCAAAATTCTAAATTTACCCGTGGGAGAGGGGGGGCGATAAAAAGCGGTTAAATCTATGCCGAAGGAAGTAGAAGCCAATCATCATATTGCGGGACGGAAAGCTATTACAAAAGCCACTGGGAACATTAACTGCGGTTTCGACTGATTTCAAAGTTTATTTATTTATTTTATTTTTTTAATTTTTGATAATGATAGGGATTTTTTGCTATTTTATTTAAATATAGGGACCAGCGAAGGTGGCAAAGCTTGCTAGTATTATTCTACACATCAAGCTAATGTTATCAAATATTATGGATATTAATGTTATCAAATGTTAATATTAATTAATGTTATCAAATATTATCTTACAATTTTAATTATTTAAGAACATCAGTCAACAGGGTAATTTTGATCAACATTTTAACTATTTGTTTATCTTACATAATTAATATAATGTATAAACAGAAAACTTGCTTAAGAAAGGTTTTTAATGTTTAATATTTTCTATATGAATTTTTATTCACCTGCATCTAACGTAACAAAAAAGCCTTAACATAATTTTGAACCGACTCACAGTCATGCTAACTATGAAATTAAGCCTTTGTATTTTATCATTATCGAAATATATATGAATTAAAATTAAATTATCACGGTCAGTAAAAAACTTAAATATCACTTTAGTACATCTTCGCAAAAGCATGAGATCATAAAAATTTAAAATACATTAGACAGGTATATGGTGTAATCATGTCTGTTTTTCTAAAATATATAACAAAAAACTAGAAAATGCTCTTTATAACTAAATATGTTTATGTGCCATTGTTTAATTTTTCCAGCAAATTAATATGGAAAATTTTAGGTGGTTTAAAGTCAGTCATAGTGAATAAAAGGTATACCATGACTGACTTTATTTAAACAAGCTATACAAAAGTTACAAGTGCAATAAAGTTCACGTTCTTGAGGTTAAAATACATTTGTTTACATTTACGAATACCCCTGACGACTACTGGTGCCGATAGTCAAATTAAAGTAAAAATTATACCATCATATTTCTAAACGAAAATATAGTATTTTTCATCAAAAAAGTTACCCAGTTATTAAAAATGTTAAAACACCAGTGTTCGTCAGGGGTGACGAGCACTGGTAAAACATGCAAAATATGCACCAGTAGTCGTCATACCATAAAAACCTTTATATTATGTCAAATTTTAAAAAGTTGCACATAAATCGTATTCTGCATTTCATAAGCATTACATACAATGCTTTATGAGCAATGTCAAATGCAGCAAACAACAAAATATATCAAGAAATGCATATCTATTCCCTTAATCATTTGCTTTACGTTGACTCAATTCAATTGTCATTTAACGTATACTTCCCTTATTTTGTTTATCCCTATTCTTCCCCAATAGTTGAAATCGAACTTTTTATGTCATAAGAAGCAGAAGGCTTTGAAGAATCTAATGGTGGCGGATTAAAACTCATAGATGTTAATTAACGCTTATTTTAACACTTCTTTTAAGAGGGTGACGACTACTGGTGCAGATTTTAGGGGTGACGAGCACTGGTGTCTTTACCTTACATTAATTTTACTTTAATTATTTAATTATTTATTTGTGTTATTTTTTTTCCATCAACCACGTTGGTTAGTGTTAGGAATTTTATAGAAATTTACGATTAGAGTGTAAAAGTGTAGTATAACTATACTTATAGGGGTCCCAAAACTCATGGTACATACGTCAGGGGGTGATAGACATAACTAGACAAACACAGATCACCATACAACCCGTGGTCGGAACGGGACATGGCTTGGGACAGTGCCCGCGTGATAGATTCAGGACGCTCGCTGATATGATGCACAATATCGTCCGTTAAAGATGGCGTTCTTACACTCCTTGAACGCCCGGTATCGTGCATGGAACTTGAAAAGAAACCTCTTTCTCAGAGTTGTTGGGGCAGTCGTTGAAATATCCTCGCATCAGGCACGCGTCTTGTTGGAAAACGCTCTCGACACAGCCATCAAACTTCCTTTGCATTGCAGTCTGCCGCTTCGTATGTGTAATGCATTTCGGTCTTCTGAGTTGATTTCAAACCCATCTCATCAATAATCCTCAGAACGAATGAAGACAGCTGCGGTGAACAGCCTTTTTACTGCGGTCGCTGGGAGGTACCGCCTAGCGCTTTATGGCTTGAGTTCGTACCATAGATTGTATGCTGATTTGTGTTTGCCTAATTGTGTTCTATTACTCCCTAACATATGTACCATGAGATTTGGGACATCCTATATATACTTGTATATATGTATACAATATAAATACTATTTACACGTGTATAACGCGCACTTTTATTTTAAAAAATTTAAGGCAAAAACTCCAGGTGCGCGTTATACACGGAATATATATATACTAGCTGGCTTCGCCCGCTAGCGGGTCAGTATTTTCAAATGAATCACTAAAAATAATGAATCACTAACAGAAACTCTTAGTGTTAAGAAAAGAAATTAAAAAAAAAAAAAAAAAAATCATTTCTGATTGGGTAAAAAGTCGGGCCGAGCCCCCACGCGCTGCGCGCGCGTATTCCTTCCCTGACCCTACGTGCCCCTAAAAAAAATCATTACTAATCAGGTAAAAACTCGCACCAGGTCCCCACTGCCTTCGGCAGCGCAGTACCGTGTGCGCTGCGCGCGCGTATTCCTTCCCTGAGCCTTCGTGCCCCCTAAAAAAATCATTTCTGATCGGGAAAAAACTCGCACCGGGTCCCCACTGCCTTCGGCATCGCAGTCCCGTGCGCACTGCGCGCGCACAAGTTAAGGGGTACGCGCGCGGTGCACGCCTATTTCTTCTCCACCCTTTCAGGTCCTCTTAATTAGCCTACGTATACCAATTTTGAACGATCTAACTCATTTGGCTGAGATGCAAAAGAAAACGTGATCAGGACACCTCAAAACGTGTAAATCTGGTGAAAACTTTCGATAATTTAAAAGAACTTTAAAATATCTTTCGAATGATGTATTAAAAATAATTTAATCATAATTAGAAATTGAAATATTGAAATTTGAAAATATTACAGCGCCATCTGGCGGAACAAATATCTGTATTCCACTGTTTGATTCCAATTCAAAAAAACTTTCTAATGATGTCTTACTTATGAAATTATTTTAATTAGTAGCTGAGATACAAAAGAAAACTAATTCGGGACACCTCAAAACGTGTAAATCTGGTGAAAACTTTCGATAATATAAAAGAACTTTAAAATATCTTTCGAATTAAGTATTAAAAATAATTTAATCATAATTAGAAATTGTAATATTGAAATTTGAAAATATTACAACGCCATAAAAGAAAACTGATTCAGGAGACCTCAAAACGTGTAATTCTGGTGAAAACTTTTGATAATTTAAAAGAATTTAAAAGAACTTTAAAATATCTTTCGAATGATGTATTAAAAATAATTTAATCATAATTTGAAATTGAAATATTGAAATTTGAAAATATTACAGCGCCATAAAAGAACACTGATTCAGGAGACCTCAAAACGTGTAAATCTGTTGAAAACTTTGAATTATGTAAAACAACTTTAAACTATCTTTCGTATGATGTATAAAAAATAAATTAAGCGTAATTAGAAATTGAAATACGCGTATTAGAATATTGCAAAAATGTCCGGCGCTTAAAGATAAAATTTAATTTGCAATTAAAATGTAAATCTTTTGTTTATTGACCAAAATCGATGAAATTTGAAATGCAAGTTTGTTTTGTGGTGTAAATATTATATACTAAATAAAATGTTTAAAATTTGAAAAATTGAAGAAAATAGAAAATTGCAATTTTTAATCGCAGTACGAAACACGTGACTTCATTAAATACCAGATGTGTTTCCGTTGAAGACTGCTGTAGACGAAAAGTCTGCAAAGCTAAGATTCTTGTGATTTGTTGCCAATATTTTTTTATAGTTTAGTTAATTTTAAAAAATCTAATTGTCCGATCGATAAGCCGTGTAAACCATCGGTTTAAGAAAAAAAAGCCCTTTCAAATGGTATCTTGTTTGTAACAATACGACTGATATTTCTAATTTATTTTCCACCTTTTCCGTAAAAATATCGCTTTTTAAGCATTTAATCATGAATTCTGGGTCATTTTTCGTTAGACAATGGTCGACATTTTAATTAATATCTCCGCTAAATAGGGTCGCATCGTTTAGCAAATTACATATCGTACATCTGCGATAAATTCTCTGTCCGACGGTACCTGTTTGAAGTCCGTGCGAACGTTAGCGGCGGAGCCTTTTCCGTTTCAAGCCGTTTCTCACAGACACACACACAGACAAAAACACACACGCGTACAGATTTTAATAATATAAGGAGATCATATACATATATATATATATATAATCCTTTTGGTAGTAGAAGCAAAGAATGAGAACGAAGAATAGTAAGTAAAACAATTCAACAAAGAGACATACACACGCCAAACAAAGCTACAAGATTGAATTTCAAAAGGAAGCTATATATATATTTGCTGCTGCATGTATTCACTCGACATAAGTATGAATCGAGACACGTATTCAAAGAAGAAAATAAAACTGAAAAAAAAAATCTTACTTAATAAAAGCATTTAATAAAAACATTTATTTCACTCCTTGCAGGTTTTTTTAATACAAAGAAGTTAGTAACATTATTTATTGACATTTATTAGCAATTCTCATTGCCAATACTAGTGTTATCGTCACAGCCTTTAAATCATAATACCCTCTGTTCCTAACATCTGATGAGAAGTTTCAGTCACTTTGAAACTTTTTCAAAGTGACTAAGGCTTCAGCCTATAGAGGGTAAGGTTTCAGCCTATAAATGAATAACTAGTTGCTTATTTACAGAGAAATTTTAATGTTCGCATCTTTAGTCTTGATTACGAGAAAACTTTTACTTAAAAATTATTTTTTACTACTGCCATTCTATAGAAATTACTGATAAGTGATATGAAAAGCACTTATTTTTTGAAAACAAGACGAAATAACCACGTTTTACCACAGACGACTGAAACAATCAATATACACTTTCAAGTCAGCACTCCCCTATTGTAGTTATACAATTACTTAGAGTAGCAACATTCGCAACCTTTTCCTTATTTCTGATCCTCTATGTGCGCAATCTCTCCTAGCTTTAACTTATATAATATTTACACATATACTTGTATAATATACAGTACATACATATATGTATGCATATATAAAAATACATATATACTTTCAAATAATTACATAAATATTTTCTACCATTTTTTATTTTCCTAGTAAACTAAAATTGTCCATTCCGCAGCACTAAAAGAAAAAAAAAAAAACTAACCGACCAACCTGATAAGTAAAAATTTTGAAATTTCACAAATGAAAAATAAATAAAAATAAATAAATAAATAAATAAAATATAAATGTCAGTTTAAAACTTAAACGCTTTGCGTTTACTAATTTATGAGAAATACCAGATGTTTCCAGAAACATTGCTTTTATTTTTCTGCCTGTAATATTGGACATTCATTTTTATGGTTATATATAGTTTTTCAAATTTCTTTTCATACTATACAAAGTTTATCGAGATCATTAGATAAATTATCTCAAATCGTTCAAAGATAACGAATATTAATCGTAAAATCAATTAATAATCATCTTTGTAATGTTATTAATGCAGAGACATATGCGCAAAAAAAAAAAAAAAAATTAGTTTAATTTGTTTAAAATTCAAAATTTATTAAATTACAAAAGAGGAAAAAAATACAAACTTAGCTGAAAGTTTAGATAGATTATAAGAAGTATTTATCAAATCTACTAATAAGATTAACTTAAATTTACAACAAATGATTCCGCTTAAAAGTATTTATAGATTATTTTCTCTTGTGATTAATAATAAATGCCATTGGTAAAATTAATAAAGAAATGTTTGTGTATGGTTTTAAGTGTCAATTACTGAATATTTGCGTCAACTTGAATTAAAAAAGAAGTAAAAAAAAAAAAAAATTGTGAAAATATGAAATGTGACAGACAGAAGAAGAAGAAGAGAAAAATGTAAAAGAGGTGGCAGTAGATCATAAAATGAAAGTTATATTACACGTCATACAATTTTATTATATTCACTTTGTTGTAATATTTATTCAATAACGATGCCGTATAAATAGAATAATGTAGTATCATATTCAAATTCTAACTGTAATAAATATCAAACTTTAAATACTTAATTTTAAAAAATGCTTTGGTGAAAAATACGTATTTTTTTAATTTTGTAATATGAAAAATATTATTGTAGTATTGGAACCGAAATTTGATATCGGATGAAATACGTTTGCAATATTTACTAATACCGTAACTATTAAAAATATATAGGGAGTGAATAGACATATGCTCTTACAAATACTTCTTTTGCTGCAACAATTACATCTTCAGTCTCATATATAGACTAAGTAAAAAAAAAAAAAAAAAAAAAAGATGCAATTGGATATTTTTCATTTCTTTTTATGCAGTCGACAGGTTTATTGTTTTATTACGTTGTGTTCCACGTATAATTTAAGATTGAGCTAAGTGTTAAAATCAAGATGCAATTGTACGAAAAATTGTAATTTTAGAAAGTATTTCAAAATTGGCAAGAATAAGGCAATTAACAATACCACAAAAAATATTAATTTTAGAGTGAAAATAAAAAAAATATTTTAATACGCGAGATGTCAAAATGATTAAATGTGAACGAAATATTGCTGAGAATGATTTTAGCAAGGTGCAAAATTTTTTGGCTATTTAGCCATGGAAATTTGTCTCTAGACTGTTACGTTGCTAATCCAATAGAGACGACCGCAAGTTAAAAATCCAGTGCTTAAAAAGTCAGATTTTATTACATTTAGAACAATGCAGGGGTTCGGAAAAAGTGTTTAATAACATAATTTCTTTGAATACAGTGCAACTACGATTAAATAAAGCAAGTTGAAATGCCAGAAAATATGGCAAGAAAAAAAAAATCCATTCTTAACGAAAAGAGTTAGGAAAACAAGACTTCAGGGGGTGAAAAAAAAATTAAAAAATTATCAGTTAATTATTGGTTTGAAGTAGTTCTCTCTGATGAGTAAAGTTTAGATTATTTCGAGAAGACAGGCACAAGCAGGCCTGATGACGAAAATGTGACCGACTTAATGAAAATCTCACTTTTAAAACGGTGACACATTCTCCGTAAATTATGACACGAAAGTGTATAATTTTTCAATGATCCGGGGAAATTTTCCTGTTCAGGGGATCAATTATCCCGAAATAAAACTTGTCCATCAAAAAACGGATGCTTGGCCGACTATTTTGGAAGTATTTCAGACTTCAAGATGATAATGCACCTTCTTACATGGCGCTTGTGGTACGTTAGTTTTATTCAGGTTGTTAAAATTACCTATTCATTCCATGAGAACTTATAATTTTGCAAATTATCCTAACGTTTTCTTACTTAAAGTTAAATCCCACTAAGAATATCGTAGAATTTCTTTTTTACTAGACTTGGAAATAGCCCTAATTTCAATCCACTCGAAAAAGAATAGTCTATAAAAGAGGGTAGAGATTCGGAATTAGTAGCTTGCAGCATTGTAAGAAATAGAACATTTATGAAATTTCACACAGTGGAATTTCTGAGTTTCATGTTAAAAAAATAAATAAATAAATAAAATATTATGCCATTGCGCATTAAAACAGTAATTCCATATAAAAGTCGAATTATCCAATTCCGGATACATATTTTTATTAAGTAAGTGTTTAGATCTAACAAATAAATAGTTTTATCAATCTGATTAATGGGGAATTTCTGTTTATAAAGCTTCTTTTAGTTACGGTTAACTCTGATAGTCACTGTATCTGGTTTTCGACCGCTGCGAATGTGAGTTGCTGTACTCTGAAGCTTCCAGAAATTCAACAAATCATCATTATTACTTGTAATTTACAAGATTGTTTGTATGAGAATCAATTATTAATCAGGTTCTCATTTTCATTTTCATTTTTTTTTTTTTTTTTTTTAATATAAAAGTTTATTTTTGGCAATGAGAGTAATTTTACGATATTTTTAAATATAATTGAGGGTGAAATTAATTATTGGAAAACATAATTTTATCACTGTTTCATCAATGAGCTGAAGCATATTTTGTTTATTTTGTTATATATTTGTCGCTTAGTGTAAAACGTAATTTTTAACGATTACAAACACTTAAACATTAAAATACTTCAATTAACGTAGTTATTTAGAAATACCGGTAACAAAAGAATTCACTCGCAAATGATTAAAAAAAAAAAAAATATGTGTAAACATCTTGAAATTTGTAAATGAATAAAACAAGAAGTTTTTCCGGCTCATTCAGACGGGTAGGTTGATTTATATATATTTTTTTTCTGATCAATTGTCCGTCATTTTTGTTTCAAAATGGCGGATATAAATTATTAATGGACATAACGAAAATATTGATGAGCGATATACTTATGAAGTTTTAAGCAAATCGATTCCCATTTGCTTAAAGCTCCATATGTATATCTCGCTCCATATATATACATATATATATTAGGGGAGAGTTGTCTAAAACGGGGACGGCGGGTCAAATGGGGACATTCCGTTTCTCATTGATTAGTGTTGCCCTCTTTGAATCCAACAGTCTACGATAATTCTAATTCGGCTATACGCACGTTTGAATCTAGTTGTTGACATATTTAGCCAGATCTATTATTTTCAATAAAGTTTTAATTTTCTTACGATTTTCATTTCGATTGTGGCTGTACACTGTATTTGATCTTATCAAGTGGCCTTTGAACGTTCGATTTTGGTAAGTATGTTATGGATTCGTCTAGATTTAATTTACATTTTCACATATTACTTCACAGTTTTGTCTGACACGTGTTCGAAGAGAGGCCACATTTTTAGCATACGTCATGGTCGGCGCAAACGGGGACATTGACGGTAGTCCAAAACGGGGTCGTCACATTCCAACATTCCACTTCATCATTTGAAATATCTCCAGATATAGAACCCCAGAAATGTTCAGTTTTTAACACTTCGCCTAAAATAATAATGCCTCTAGCACAAGAAACTGGACGTTTGCAAAAAAGAGTGAATGACAAGAGGAAAGGAAAAACTGTCATATTCACTTCACCTTACAAAGCAGAACTGGAAGCTGTGGAACAGGAAAAATCGCAAAGCAGAATAAACAGAAAAGAAAATTTGTCGAGAAACCCACCAAACCTAATCCTAGATATCCAAAAGCTAAAAAAGAGAAGAAAAAAAAATCAAGACCCAATGTTATCATCTGATGAGGAACAGAATCATTTTTTGTAATGAACTTTACATTGACTCGAAAGACAAGAGGGGTGGATTCAATGTAGCAGCTGTCGAGGTTGGGCACATGCAGCCTGTTCAAGTGTTGAAGAAAGCGAAATCAATTTCATATGTGAATTTTATGTTTGATTATGTTTTATGTTATGCTAGTAACTGTTGAAAAATATATCAAAATACTTTATCTGCATTTTGGTTTTGCATTAACTTCACTTTTTCTTTGTAATACAAGTTTTTCTAATAAAATTTTTCATTAGGACTTGAATTTACGTTATTTCTTATGAGTACCCCATTTTACCCAACCGGTTGTCCAAAACGGGGACATTGCACATTTTTCAGAAAAATGTTTTTTCTGCCTATACTAATGATATTTTTTTTTAAATAACCTTGCCATCTGATAGTCTAAGACATACTATAATCAGGAAATGCTTTGCCGAATGTTCCTTATTTATAGAATTTTTTTTGTGGATAGAGATATGTTAACGTCCCCGTTTTGGACAACTTTCCCCTATATATTTTATATAAAAAAACCGGTTTTACAATCAAGAATTTTAAATTTTCCTACTTAGCTCTCATTCCTAAATTACATAAAAACCCTATCAAGTTTCGTCCGGTCACCATAGCATGTAATACATATCTTACTTTCGCTAACGACAAACTGTTAAAAATTTTAAATAAACAAATTGACAAATTAAGGATCGACGGCTGTTTCTTTGTTAAAAATAGTTATAATGTAGTTAAATTAATTTCAAATAGCACTGTTAAAAAAGTTGTAAAATTGGTTTTGCTGATTTATTTAACACAATAGACATTTACATTTTATTTCAGGTTATGATCAATTACTTTGAACAATATGATTTACAAGAATTCATTACATTTCCAAAATTTAAAGCCCTTTTGACTATCGTTTTAAACGAAAATATTTTATATAATGGGATTGGTTATTACCAACAGATCAACGGTATCCCTATGGCGGGAGGATGTTCTTCTACACTTGCAGATATCTATTTACATCATTATGAATTTGGTACACATATTTTAAATGAAAATTTTTTTATGAGATATGTTGATGATATTCTAATTGGATATGAACAAAATGAATTTAATCTGAATTTTAATTTTTACCCCAATAATCTAATTTTATTTGAAACTGCGCCTAACAAAGACACTTGTTAGGTATTGATATACTTTTGCCTCACTAGAGGGCGCCAGAGGTCCCGTTGAGATGAGATTTGAAGAACATTTTTTGTTGACTCTCGTGGGACATTAGTTTTAGTTCTGTTTTAGAATGGAGAGCAACTGGTCATGAAATAGTGTTTTGCTCTCGGGGCCTTTTTGGCCTGATTTTATTATTCAAGGAGCTATCGTTTAAGAAATAGAAAAAGTAGCTCATAGATTAGCATAGATTTATTATAAATCCATTTTTCTCAAAGTATAATTTTAGAAATAGTATTGCTATAGATAGAAAGAAATGGATGTTCCGAAAATTTCGAATATGTAAATACTTTTTGTAATTAGTGTTTTTTCGTCATCTAAACATTTTATTTAATAAACTGTATATATTTCATCGTCTCAAAGAAGAAGCTGTTGTTTTGTAGAGAAACTTTCATATTATTCGTCTACATTTTTTGACGTCGAAGAATTTTACAGGTAAGAAGAATATTAAAATATCAGTTTGAAGATTATTACTTTGAAATTAAAATGGTTTGAAAATATTAAATTATTTTGATTAAATGAAATAGCCTGCAATCTTTATATTTCAAAGAGTCTAGAAGACTCGCTTTAAGCCATTCAGAAGAATGGCGTTTTATAACATATTTAATGGCGTCCGCGACAGGATATATTGTTTATATTAAATACAGGAAATATTGTTTATATTAATATTGTTTATATTAACTGAAAGGAAAAGAATTATTTTCATTTGAAACAAAAAAAAAATGGTTTAAAGATTATATTATTATTATATGAAATGTTTTTCAAAAGAAATCTTAGATTGAAAACTATTTAGAATATTCCTTTTTCAAAGTATATAAAATTAAATGTGACTGATTGATTGAAATAAAACAAGATTTTTTATTTGTTCTATTATTTGTACATTTAAAACGTAAATTTATGAAGTTCAAAATAAGATAGTTGTTTTTTATGATTGAAATAAATAAAAATAGAATAAAGAAAGCAACTGAGTATTGAGTTGACCTTGAAAAAGAAGCATTAAATTCATTTAATGAAGAAAATAATAAAAGGTATTTTTTTCATGGTAAATATTAGATGATGTCAAAATCTGATTGCAGTGAATGTTTATTGTTTTATTTTTTGTTTCGCAACAATAATGAAATAAAGTATTATTTTAGAATTTATGAATGAAAACAGAATGTGCAAGTGATAGAAGCTTCGATTCTAATTTATTCTTGGATTACATTTTGTGATTGTTTAATTCAAAAAATTTTTACAGTTAATAAATAAATAAAAATTTTTATTCAGTTGGAAATAAATATTGCTATAAGAGTAAAACAAAAAAAATAAAATGTTATTTTCTTTTGTTTACATTTTACGAAAAGAAAATGGCTCTCAAAATAGAATTTTTTACAAGTTGTTCTTAAAATAAAATCTTCTTGGTAAATAGAAAAGTGAATGTTTTTACATTTAAAATAAAAGGCATAAATAACGAATAATTGGTTAAATTAACATAAAACTGTTCTGTTTTTGTTTAAAAATCAGAAATGGAAAAAATAAAAAGGCGAAGAACGCCATTACGATCCTCCTTTACTAAAACTTTAAATATTTTAAAAACAGAACTAGAGAAAGAAGATCTTGAGAGGGGTATACTTTTAGATAATTAAAATGAATTAGAGGATTTAATGACAGAATTAAAGACATTTTATAATGAAATATTAGACATTATGTCGGAAGATAGTAAATGTGATGAAGCTTTGATTGTAAAAGAAGCGGAAGAAAGCGAAGCATACTGTGATGAATTTATCACAGTTAAAAGACTAATTAATGAAAAGTTAAATTCAAATGTAAATTCTAATTACACAAGCCAAAATAAAATAGAAAGCGAAACAAACTTGAAAACAAAGCGATATAAATTACCAAAATTAGCTATCAAGAAATTTGATTCAAAATTGATAAATTATTTGCCCTTTTGGGCCCAATTTAAGAAAATTCATGAAGATGAAGAATTAGACAACGCTGACAAATTTCAGTACCTTTTACAGTGCGTAGAACCAGGAACTCGAGCCAGAGAATTACTCGAAAGTTACCCCGTAACATCAGAAAATTATGTAAAGGCAGTAAAGGCTTTTGAAGAACGCTATGGGGATAAAGATATCTTAATCGAAGTATATGTTCGGGAATTTTTGAAATTAATTACAGCTAATGTACAGACTAGGGGAAATAGCAAAAATTTGTGTAATTTAATGACCAAGATAGAAGCACACTTGAGATCGCTGGAAAGCATGGGTGTAAACATTGATCAGAACTCTGCGTGGCTGTACCCAATGGTAGAATCCTGTTTACCCGAAAATATTATTAGAACGTTTCAAAGACTTAATGTTGGGGCCAGGGAAGATTCTACTGAGTTAGATGATAAGGAAACCACACAGAAATCGAACTTGTCACTATTGCTGAATTTTTTGAAAAGGGAAGTGGCAGGTGAAGAAAGGTTACAATTAGCCAGGTCGGGTTTTGAAATTAATTCACCCAAGGAAAATGTTAAAAATAAATTCCACAAGAGAGATAACAGGGTCCCCACTGCTACAGGCTTATTCGCTGCAAAAGAATTAAGCTGTATATTTTGCGGAAAAACGCATGAGAGTAAAGACTGCATAACAGCCAGATCGCTCTCCCTTGACGAAAAGAAAAATAAAGTAAAAGAAAAAATTGCTGTTTGAAATGTTTACGTTTTGGACACCGGGCAAAAACGTGCAAGGTTTTTATTAAGTGTCACGTTTGTTAAACCACACACGGAGTTATTTTGTCCAGAGATAAGGAAAGGGGGTGAAAATAGTAGAAGCAAACGTCCCGAAGTAATACAGAACACTGTCGCCAAACAATGCTCCCAGGAAATAGCCCTTATGACGTTAGAAATAAATATAAAAGGGGAAAAAGGCCAAAAAAAGGTGCGTTGTCTTATGGACTGTGGTTCCCAGAAAAGTTACATATTAAAGAAAACTGCGAAAGAGCTCAACCTCAAACCCATTGGAACAGAAGTAATTGCCCATACAGTTTTTGGGGGTAAACAGATAGAAGCTAAACAGCATAATAAATTTAGAGTTACTGTAGGTGCATCGAATAATAGGGTCAGTTCCATACATGAGCTTGATCTTCTAGAACAAGAAAAAAATTGTGGAGAAATTCCTCGTATTCCAAAGGGAAATCTATGCAGAGAACTTAAGAAAAATACGCTGTGGTTGTCCGATATCGGCCCTGGAAGTACAGAAATAGAAATCTTGATCGGGAGTGACGTTTACGGTCAACTGCTAACGGGTCGAGTCAAGCAATTAGAAAATGGACTCACAACAATAGAAACCAAACTTGGGTGGACAGTTTGTGGAAAAACATGGCTTCCATCTCAGAGTTGCTTGAATAGCGGTACAGCAGTATTAATGACAAATCTGTACATAAAATATTGGAATGGTCCCGACTTGAGGCGACTCGAAACGATAGGAATCAACGACCCTGCACAAATCTTGTCCAAAAGAGAAGAAGAACTTAAGGCATTTGCTCAGAAACTTCAGAAGTCATTCTATGTGGATAACTGCGTCACATCTGTAAACAACACGTCCGAATTGGAAGAATTTAAATCTAAGGCAACAGAAATCATGGCTGAAGCTAAAATGGACCTAAGATTGTGGCAATTCGGTCCTGTAAAAGAAATAGAAAAGTTGTCTTTAGAAAATGAAAAGGAAGACTTCTCAACTCCAATTCCAGTTTTAGGAATTAAATGGGACAGAACAGATGATAGCTTGATGGTCTGCAATAAATTTAACTTAGAAATAGTGAATCCATCAAAACGTCAAATTCTATCCATAACTCAAGGAATTTTCGATCCCATCGGTTTTCTAGCTCCAGCATTGTTACCAGCCAAGATAATAATTCAAGAATCTTGGTCCAGCAAATCAGCATGGGACACTCCACTTCCAGAGAAAATTTAATGAGACTTTCAGAAATGGTACAACGAATTAAAACAGCTAACAGAATTGAAGATCCCGAGAAGAATAGGTTATGGAAATAAAGAAGATTGGTCCCTACATATTTTCTGCGATGCAAGTCAAAGTGCCTATGCAAGAGTAATTTTTATACGGTGCGAAGAAGAAAAAAGAGTTTCAATTCAATTTTTGGGAGCAAAATCACGGTTGGCTCCAAAAAAGGCTCTAACGATTCCTCGTCTTGAGCTGCTTGCCTGTGTTTTGGGATCCAGACTATCAAAGTATGTCATAGAAGCTTTGGACATCCCTACAGTACCAACTTACTTTTGGACTGATTCTTCGACAGATTTGGCCTGGATTAAAAGAAATGACCAATGAGGTACCTTTGTGGGCAACAGAATCAGAGAAATATGCCAACTTACGAACCCTCAACAGTGGTACTTAGTTCCAGGAAGTTAAAATCTGGCAGACCTGCCTTCCCGTGGTTGTAGTCCTAAATACCTTCTGGAATCGGGATGGTGGGAGGGTCCTAAATGGCTAGCAGATGAAAAAAGTAACTAACCCCAACCGAAGATTGTCCATAATGAAGTCTTAGTTATGTCGGAAAGAAAGAAAACTGCAGTGTCATTATTTTCGAGTCAAAATGTAGATCCATTTATGAATTATGAAAGAACTTCGAAATTTAGTAAACTTGTAAATATTAGTTGTTGTATAAGAAGATTTGCAACAAAATGTAGAAATAGAAATCATATTTTCCCAGCTGAACTTTCGGCAGAAGAAAAGGAAGAGGCGGAAAAATTTCTCTGGTCACGCATACAGTTAGAAAGTTTTGGTGATGTGCGAGAAACAATAAAAGGACTTGTTGTTATGAAAGATCAAGACAATATTCTAAGAGTCAAAACAAAGTTGTTAGATCGAGAAGACGCCTTTTCTTTCAAGTATCCTATATTGTTGCCATCAAAACATCATGTTGTAAGGTGCCTAATTAGAGACTGCCACTTGAAGAATTGCCATGCTGGACTTCAGACAGTTGGTTCGATCTTACGTGAACATTACTGGATTATTTCTGCAAAGCGTAACATCCGAAGTGAATTGATAAAATGCACAAAGTGTAAAATTTTTTCTTCCAAAACATTTGTTACTCCTCCCATCCATTTACCTTTTGACAGAGTCAGAGACTCAAAAGTTTTTGAAGTTGTTGGCATCGACTTATGTGGTCCTCTTTACCTGAAAAATAAGTCCAAAATGTGGATAGTCATTTTTACCTGTGCAGTATATTGAGCCATACACTTGGAATTAGTGACGAATCTTTCAACAGAGGGATTCATACAAGCGCTAAGAAGATTTGTAGCCCGAAGAGGAAGAATTTCGACAATCTACAGAGACAATGGAACTAACTTTCGCGGTGCCAACAATCTCTTTAAATCTCTTGACTGGAATCAAATTCAAAAGACGGATGACATAGCTCCAATAAAATGGAAGTTCATCCCCCCAACCGCTGCTTGGTGGGGCGGATGGTAGGAGCGTCTCATTAGAAGTGTAAAAAACCTCCTACTGAGAACTCTTGGAAAATCTTCCCTCAATTTTGAAGATCTCTCTACTATCTTGTGCGAAGTTGAAACCATAATGAACAGTCGACCTTTAACATACCTATCAGAAGAACCAGACAAGTTCATTCCTTTGACACCTTCCTGTTTTATGCAAAGCATTCAAGAAATTGGTGTACCAGATCTGGATGCCATTGATGCCAAAAAACTGAGAGCACGATACAAGCACTGCCAAAGTGTTCGAAAGCAACTACAAAGTAGATTTCGGAAAGAGTATCTTGCGCAGTTGGTACAACGAAGTACAGAGATATGTAAACCTGTTAAACAAGGCGACATTGTGCTAGTAGAAATCAACAGTGTGAAAAGACTACAGTGGCCAATAGGAAGAGTAGTGAAAAATTTTCCCAGTCGAGATGGCCGTGCCAGGGTTGTAGAAGTGAAAATGCATTCTGGGACATTGATTAGACCACTTCAAAAACTGTATCCCTTAGAGATATCAGATGCTGAGGATCCAGTGATACAAGCAGCAAAAGAGACAATAAACTGAAAGTGGTCAAAAACTATAAAAAACTTTTCTAAAGACAATCACAATTGTTTTAAAATTGCATTGAACTTTAAAATATTTTATTTTTATTTTTCTTAATTTTCATTAGTTTGTAACTTTAATTTTTACTATTTGTAGTTTATAGCTTTAATTTTTCTTAGTATGTAGTTTTATAAGTTTAAATTTTCTTAATTAATTAACTGTTTAATTTTTTAGCTCTCACCTAAAAAATTAAAGGTGGGAGGATGTTAGGTATTGATATACTTTTGCCTCACTAGAGGGCGCCAGAGGTCCCGTTGAGATGAGATTCGAAGAACATTTTTTGTTGACTCTCGTGGGACATTAGTTTTAGTTCTGTTTTAGAATGGAGAGCAACTGGTCATGAAATAGTATTTTGCTCTCGGGGCCTTTTTGGCCTGATTTTATTATCCAAGGAGCTATCGTTTAAGAAATAGAAAACGTAGCTCATAGATTAGCATAGTTTTATTATAAATCCATTTTTCTCAAAGTATAATTTTAGAAATAGTATTGCTATAGATAGAAAGAAATGGATGTTCCGAAAATTTCGAATATGTATAAATACTTTTTGTAAATAGTGTTTTTTCGTCATGTAAACATTTTATTTAATAAACTGTATATATTTCATCGTCTCAAAGAAGAAGCTGTTGTTTTGTAGAGAAACTTGCATATTATTCGTCTACATTTTTTGACGTCGAAGAATTTTACAGGTAAGAAGAATATTAAAATATCAGTTTGAAGATTATTACTTTGAAATTAAAATGGTTTGAAAATATTAAATTATTTTGATTAAATAAAATAGCCTGCAATCTTTATATTTCAAAGAGTCTAGAAGACTCGCTTTAAGCCATTCAGAAGAATGGCGTTTTATAACAACACTAGTGTTGATTTTTTAGACCTTAATATTTGTATTAATATTGAAAGAATCGTAATAAAAATCTATAATAAACGTGATGCTTTTAAATTTGAAATTTATCGAATTTCTCCTTGGTCTTCATGTTTACATAAAAATATATGCAGAAATATTATAATTAACCAACTTATTCGGTGCAGCGGAATTTTTACGTATAGTAATGACAGTGACTCTTTTGTAGTTAATTTTATTCAAATTGTCATAGATAATAATTATCCTCTTTATTTTCTGTTAAATATTCTTAAACAATATTACAAATTAGATTATCTTACTTGCAAATCCCGTTTTTTGAATCGTTTATCAATTCGATTTTGAAGTGTTTACCTTTCATTTACTGTAACTTTCATTAACTGTAAGTTTCTATGTTTGGATTGAGTTGGATGGGTGGCATATGGCTTCATGATTTCTCTTGTATGTTCTTTTAAATTTTGTTTTGGTTTTTCTTGTAAAGAATTTTAATGTGTTTCTTTAGGATTTAATCCTTACTTTGCCTATTTCATGTAAGTTTATGCTGAGTTTTTGCACAGTATCTGGTATCCGGGAGTGTTGACCGGTCGTAAAACATGTTTAACCGGAGTGGGGTGGTCACAACTCCCCCCTGCCATTTAGATATTTTTGTCTCCATTTTTTCTTTCGCTCCTCTTCGGTTCCATTTGTTTATGTTATATTTTCATTCTATTTAGAAATATAATGTACATTAGTAAGGAGCAGCATTGCGCTCATCTAATGATACTTTTTGTATGTTAAATTAAAAATTTCCACATTCCTACATTATATATATACATCATATATATTATATATATACATCATATATATATATATATAACGGGTGTACCAGAATAAAATAGACTATTACTATTTGTATGTATGCATGAAATTTTTATATTATATATATGCATATACATTTTTTGCAGATTCCCAATTACATTGGTAAAATCTGTGCAACAACTCAAAAGCAAAAATTACATTGCAACTACAGGATAGCATGAAGAGCAAAATAGTACAAAAATTCGTACTTTCCAAGTTCAAAAGTGGAGAATCCTGAAGCAAAATGTTTCGTGATTTGAAAGGAGTTTTAAGTTGTGCCACTGTTTGTAAGTGGTGTAATATGATTAGAAAGAGTGGCAATATCAAAACATCTCATCCGCCAGGCTGCTCACGCACTACCCGCAGCAAAAATCTGATTTAAACAGTGAAAAGTCGCTTGACACGTAAAAAGAGCATATCCATAAGGAAACTTGCTAGGGAACTCAAAGTATCAAAACCATCTGCACGGCGAATACTTAAAAAGGGCATTGGATTAAGATTCTTCAAAAAAAGAATATAACCTAAACTCACGGAAACCCAAAACCAGAAAAGAATCGAATTTACTAATTTGGTGCGACACAATTTCAGAAAAGAGTAGACTAAGAGAATCATTTTTTCTGATGAAAAAAGGATTTAAATCCACTGGATTACTCGATTTAGGATGAATGCGTACAGCAGATGAACTGGGATAAAGTAAAATGTAAAAAAAAAAAAAAAAAAAAAAAAGAAAAAAAAAGAACCTGATTTCAGAACTAAAACGAGCTGTAAAGAGAATAAGAAAGGATGTAATAATGGAAAGTTATCTAAGTTGGACCAGACGCTTGCATCGAATTGCAAACAACAACGGGGATTATTTACATTAATTAATATGTTGTATTTTGTTTATTATTCTATCTATATTGTTTATGTGTAAAACCAAGTTGGGTTTCACTTAAATAAATTTAGTTATGCATCAATTTATATCAGTCTATTTTATTCTGGTACACCCGTTATATATATATATATTCTTTGCGAATTTAAAATTTTCACTTAACCGGAATTTGGAAACAAGACAGTTGATCAAATGGAAAAATGAGCATATGAAATACATTTCTAATATGAATCTACTCTACAAATTTAGTTCGAATTAATTCAGTATTTCAAACGTTATCGTGAGAAAATTTCAAATAGTCGTTACTTGGAAACAAAATGGTGGAACAAGTTTCTCACTTAACGCGCTGAGCGCCAGGCGAATTCTTAAGGAAATCCTCGTGAGGCCACGCGCGAGTCTTAGAAGCGTTTTATGATTACCATGCTTCAACAAAATCCATTAAAATTCCTTAATAATATGATCCTGTAAGAAGTAAAAATTAAGTAAATTTTAAATAAATTTTCAGCAATTACTTAAAACAATGCTTTTTTAATTTTTTTTTAGTTTCATATCGCATTTTACACTGTTAGTCACCGATGGTTGACGCGGCCTTAAAGGAAAGTTCAGTGTCAGCCACTGATGACTGACATGACACTCAGCGTGTTAATTAATCCAATATATTTGTAATATAAGACCACTGACAATGAACTGGGATAAAGTAAAATGTAAAAAAAAAAAAAAAAAAAAAAAAAAAAAAAAAAAAAAAACCTGATTTCAGAACTAAAACGAGCTGTAAAGAGAATAAGAAAGGATGTAATAATGGAAAGTTATCTAAGTTGGACGAGACGCTTACATCGAATTGCAAACAACAACGGGGATTATTTACATTAATTAATATGTTGTATTCTGTTTATTATTCTATCTATATTGTTTATGTGTAAAACCAAGTTGGGTTTCACTTAAATAAATTTAGTTATACATCAATTGAATAAATCCTGTATTTCAAATGTTATATTGAAAACAATCTTGTAAGTGGGCGGAACTAGGAAATAAAATTGCGGAAGAACTTGTCCAGTGAAACCATTTAAGATTTTTGAATGATAAGTCTACTGCCCAAACTTTTTCGGCTCATAAAAAATTTCAAAAATTATCGTGATGATAAATTTTCAGGTGGTAGCTAATTGCAGACAAAATGGTGGAGCAAGTCGCCCAGCGGACACATCCAAGATATTTGTATGATAAATCCATTGTCCAACTTTGGTTCGAAGAAGTTCAGTATTTCAAAAGTTATTTAGAAGGCAAGTTTTCATGTAACAGCCTGATTATAAATGTACACCACTTGTAAACAAAATGGCAGAACACGCTGCTCATTTGACTAATCCAGGATATTTGTAATATAAACTTAATGTCCAAGCTTGGTTTGAATTAATTCAGTATTTCAAAAGTTACTCTGATGACAAATTTTCATGTAACAGCCTGATTTTAAATAGCCACCATTTGGAAGCAAAAAGGCAGAGCAAGCTGTTCATTTGCCTAATTCAGGATATTTGTAAAATAAACTTACTGCCCAACCTTGGTTTGAATTATTTCAATATTTCAAATGTTACTGTGATGACAAATTTTCATGTAACAGCCAGATTTTAACTAGTCACCACATGGAAATAAAATGGCAAAGCAAGCTACTCACTTGACTTATCCAAGATATTTGTAAGATACGTTAACTGTCTAACTTCGGTTCGAATTATTTCAGTATTTCAAAAGTTATTGTGATAACACATTTTAAATATTCAGCCTCATTTTAAGTGTCCGCAACTTCGAAACAAAATGGCAGTGCAACGTGCCCAGGTAAATTATACAAGATATTTGCATGATAAGTTCACGGTTCAAATTTGGTTCGAATTAATACAGTAATTTAAAAGTTATCGTAATCAGAAATTTTCAGGCGGCTGTCTGATTTCAAGTGGCCACCACTTGAAACGAAAGAGTGGAGAGAGATGTCCAGCAAATTTGCCTAAGATATTTGAATGAACAGTTCACTGCGCAAATTTGATTCAAATTGATTAAGAATTACAAAACTTATTGTAATGACAAATTTTCAATAGGACGCCACACGGAAGCAAATAGGCAGAGGAAGTTGCCCAACGAACCTTAAAAAACTATCGAACTTTGGTTTAAATGAGTTTTAAATATTTCAAAAATATCATGATGACACACTGTCAAGTGGCAGACTGATTTCAAGTGACCGAAACTTGTTAACAAGTTGCCCTGTTAACTCATCAAAAATATCTGCATGGTACGTTCAGTGTCCGACTTTGGCTCGAAGTGGTTCAGTCTTTCAAAATTTATCATGATGATAAATTTTCAATTAGTGACTAATGGTCCCAAGCAAATGAACCCAGCTAAGTTAATGATATAGTTCAATGACCCCAAACAAATTGAATCAGCATAATTTTACAAAATATGAATCCCACAAATTCAATGGTGTGCATTTGTATACTATATACGCTGAAGCACAGCCTCCCATTAAATTAGGTAATTGTAGCATAGAAGCGGCACTCCTCGGAAGTTATAAACCCAACAACAAATTTTAAATGTATTAATTCAAGGTTCAATAATTTATCTAGTTTGTTTAAATTCCGTCCACTGGTTCGTGGAATACAGCGTCCAAAATTGTTGCTAATACACACAGTCATGCATTGTAAAATGGTGAAATCGTGCTCAGGAATCTCACAAAATAAAAATTAACCGGAATCCAGAAGCTCAAATGTTTTACAAATTCAGTACTTTCTCCTTATATAAAGATGTATATAAAGAGAGGCAGAAAAGAATGCAACAAAATAAATATATGATGCAATAGAAAAAATATAACATATATATATTTAGCACTTTAATTTTCTTTCCATATAGGTAATTAACTACAAAGCTACCCTGAATTTCACTGACCTATTTACTATTAAAAACTATTTACTATTTAAAACTATTGATAATTTCCAAAGTTAAAAGTAATTCTCAGAACAAGTTAGAAAACTTGTTCTGAAAATAAACACATTTACTAATTATTAACTGCTGCAAAAATTAATTCACATTTTTTAAGCATTTAACTTTTCTAGAAAATACTTTTAATGTTTTCTTTTACGTGAAAGAAAATGTTTCCTTTGCAATATTTATATTGAAAACCTTTCTAGATAAAACTTTTACTTTACCTTCTTTTTTACTTCAATTTATTAGTTATCTCTTTCGTCCACAGACTGGGTATTCTAAATTAAAGGTACTTTCCGACAAATATTGGACTTTGAGTTAATGAAAAGGAAGCTTTCATTAGCTTAAAAGACATTCATAAGTTATTAAGTGGAAAATATGTTAGAGAAGAAAAATGTAAATTGCTTTTCTGCATTGATCAAAATTATTAATTACATCTAAATACGTATACCTATGTAAATATAAATAATTTTTTTCTGTACTGTACGGAATTCACTTATAAATAAAATATCAGCAGTTTATTGTAGAAAAAAAATATGCAAGCTGTCATTGTTAATTAATGATTAGGAATTTCCATGATCATTGCTTTGATATGTGAAATCATATTAAAATATAATATATAGGTAGAGAGATAGTTAGATAGATAGTTATATAAAAAGTACTTCCACTCATTCACAGACTCATCAATGCACAGCAAAATCTACTGGAGCCACTCACTCTAAACTGGGTCAGATAATAGATTATTAGTGTAAAGACCCCCTAAGAAGCGATTTTGCGAAATTCGTCTCCCAAGGGGGAGTGGGGAACTAGACGTGATTTCACAAAAACCTTCATATGTCAAAGAAAAAACAGATATCCGTAAAATTTTTGCTTTAAAATATAGCTAACACAAAAATCTAAAGATAAATTTCTGGAATTTTAGAAATCAGGTGCCTAAGGTGGGAAAGGGGGCAAAAGGTGATTCAACATGTGCAAAACAAGGTTTCACATACTCCTATATATCTTTAAAAAAAAAAAAAAAAAAAAGACAGATATACGTGAAATTTTTGCACTAATATACAATAAATACAAATACCTAAAAAACAGTTTCTGGAATTTTAGAAATTAAGCCCCCAAGAGGGAAGGGGGAGGAGGGGCAGAGCGTGATTGAAATAATCCTTTATAACGCAAACAGAAAAAAAGATGTATGTGACATTTTTGCTCTAAAATATAGCTCCCACAAATACCTAAAACCTGATCTAAAGGGGAGACTGAGGCACAGTGGACCACCGCTACTTAAATCTCTTAATATTTAACTCTTTTAGTTGATATTGAGACTCATTGATGGCAACATGGTACTACTTGTATACATCCCCCCCCCCCAAAAAAAAAAAAAAAAAAAAAAAAAAAAAAAAACATAGTAAATGTAGTAGCCATTTTATACACTTTTTATGTTTTGAGCTGCTCAAAGTAATTTTTCAAGTTTGAAGTTTATTTTTTTATTTTTTTTTTATTCTATTAGGACTGACCTATTGACTACAAGTATTGGATAGTTGTTAAGAAAAGGTAAGTTATTGTTGTTTTTAAATTTATAAAAATTATTAGCATATTTATAGTCTATATATAATTTTAATATTATTTCTTTTGTCTGGACATGGGGCACAGTGGACCGCCTTCCAATGTGCCTAAAAGTCCAAATTATATTTAATACCTTATTTATTTTAGTTAAATTTACATATACAAATATAATGTGACTTAAAGTTATTAATAAATAAAATAATAATCTTTATGTTATAACAAAATAAATTTCTGAAAAGGGAAAACAGGAATAGTAATGATTATGATAAATATGAATATCTAAATTTAATAACTATTTGAATTGTTTAATATTCAAAAAATAAATAAAACGATTATGTGATATAATAAATAGTAGGTTATATAAATTTGCTGTTGTTGATTCTAGAAATAACATTAAAAAGAAAAAAGTAGAATAATTTTAGTTAAACTTATCTCACAAATATAATGTAAAATATTAATATCTCAAAATAATTAATAAAAATGTTTGAATAGTAATAAAGTGTTTAATTATATATTTCATATTTTCGTAACTGTATAACATTAATAAACAATTTAAAATATATCTTATTGTTTTTAGTGATGGCACGTAAAAGACAAAGGAAATCTGATATAGGATTCTTCCTCTAATTTGGTTTCTTATTTATTCTGATTTCCTTTTAATTTTGGTACTTTTATTTCATAAAAATGTTCGAATTACGTTATTTTGACTAGAATTGCTTAAGGAACTAATTTTAGAGAGAAAAAAAAAAAAAAAGAGTATATTACATTAATTGAACATGAACAACAGTGGTTGGTCCACTTTGTGAGTGCACACAATTTATTTTTTATTCATAATGTATTAGAAGTACTGTTATAAAAAAATAGGGCATGTCAAGAAAGGTTTAAAGAATGTTTGCTAATTTTTCCAAGTACCTTGCTTTTTTAGTTTTGGTGAAAAAAAAAAAAAAAAGTGTAAACGTGGTCCAATGTGCCCCGGTCTCCTTTATGGATAAAATAATACTTTCACTCATTCACTGACTACCTTATTGAGTCTTCCACGCAGAGCAAAACCTACTGAGGCCACTGACTCGAAACTGGATAATATTATAGAACCTATAGTGTAAGCACCACCTAAGAAGCGATTTTGCGAAATTCGCCCACAATTTGAAGTGATTTCACAGAAACCTCCATATCTCAAAGAAAAAAAAAAAAAAAAAAAAAAAAAAAAACAGATATCCGTAAAATTTTTGCTTTAAAGTATAGCTAACACAAGTATCGAAAAAAGAATTTCTGGAATTTCATTAAGTTCGGTCCCCGAGGTGGGATATGCGGCAAAACGTTATTTCACATGCGCAAAGCGTGGTTTCACATACTGTATCTAAATATATATATATATATACATATATATATATATATATATATATATATATATATATATATGTGAAACTTTTGCTCTAATATAAGGCTATTACAAATACCTAAAAACCAATTTCAAGAATTTTAGAAATTTGCCCCAGGTGGGGTGGGAAGGGAAGGAGCAGGGGCAAAAAAAAAAAAAAAAAAAAAAAAAAAAAAATATATATATATACAGTTAGACAGTTACAAATTGGTACAGATAGGTTTCAGAGGCCCGCAAGTTAAATGATTATATTTTCGAAAGTGTAAATTTATTAGGAGGGCCGGAAAAGGGGGCAGTGGGCCAAACAAATAAAAAATGAGTTCAAAAATTGGTATTAAGTACGTAGTGCAAATCGGTTAAAATTGGTACATGAGGTTTTTTGATACCAGCAAATCGATTGCGGACATTTTCGAATCTGTAAAATTATTTGGATAGAAGGGAAGGGGGAGGAGCGAAAGGACGAACTGGCAAAAATATAGAAAGAAGAGTTAGAGCTTTGAAAATTAGTATTATTTGGGTTTAAGGCCCAATAAATCGATTGCAGATATTTTTGAATTTGTAAAGTTATTGGGAGGGGCGGGAAGGGGAAAGGAGATATAATAAAATAAAAATAGAGTTAGATCTTTCAAAATTGGTACATAGGGGTCTTTGATACCTACAAATCGATTGTGGATATTTTTGAATTTGTAAAATTATTAGGAGAGAACGGAAGGGACAAAAATGTAGAAGTAAGAGTTAGAGCGTTGAAAATTAGTATTACTTGGTTTTAAGTTCCGATATATCGATTGCGGATATTTCAAAAGTTTAGGATTAATAGGAGGGGCGGACGCAGGGGCAAAAATACAGATATTCAGAAAAAACGTTGGAAATTAGTATTTTTAGGTTTAAAAATCTGAGAAAACGATTGTGGATATTTTTGAAAGTGTAAAATAATTAGAAGGTGCGAGAACGGTGGGCGAAGGAACAAGCGCAACGTGCGCGATTGTATACACTGATGATATCAGTGGAGGCCCAGACCGTTTATTCCACCAATGAGAGAAGATTTATTATTATTTATTTATTTTTGTATTTTATGTTTATGTTTTCCATTACGATAATATAGTGATTCTTTAAGATTGTAGAATATAAATGCGCGCGTGTAGCGCACAATGTCCTGCGCAGCCGAAAGCAGTGGAGAACGGGTGCGACATTTTTATAGTGATTCATTAACAGTATCGAACATAAATGCACGCGCGCAGGGCACAATGGTCTGCGCTGCCGTAGGCAGTGGGGACCCGGTGCGCCATTTTTCCCGATCATAATTTTCTCTTTTTTTTCACATGATAAAAACTAAGGGAATTTTGAGAATTCATTAATTATATTAATTCATTTAAATATAGTGACCAGCGAAGCGGGCGTAACCTGCTAGTATAAATATATTTATATATTTGCATAAGATTAAAATATTATAATTCTTAATTAAAAAAAAAATCAAATAAGTTATTCATTAACTAAGAGAAAATTTAGAATAATTAGACAACAAATTTTAACTAATTCAAAAATAAGAAAAGTATAAAACCTTGACTAAAATTATGTAGCACAATATATACAACCACTGTTTGTGTGCATGTTTGTATACATGTGTGTGTATGTGTTTATTTTTATTAAGATATATGAATTTCATAATAACTAAATTCTTAAAGTAATGTATAAAATTAATAAAAGTATAGTGCAAAATAATAATAATAATAATAGCAAGGAATACGCAGAGCAAAAATAAATAAATCAATAAATAAAAATTAAAATGAAATAAGTAAGCAATACTTGTTAGTAAAATATATATATATATATATATATATATATATATATAATGGTGGTAAAATCTCTACTGATATCTATGATAAACGAAAAGATTTTTGTTTTAAAGTAAATTTATTTACACATTTTAATTCTTGTCTTAATTTATGTGTGTATAGATATATCATTCTTAATCACCTATTTCGCATATGTAGACCTTGTTTATATTCAGTACATTAGCAAAAAATATTAACCGTTTAGTTAAAACAGCTACTGGTATGGGTTATACCAAGCGATTTATATATTATATTATCTATCAATGAATGTCACTGTCTAAAAATAATAATAATGTTTATTCAAAAAAAAAATGTATATATATATATATATATATATATATATATATATATATATATATATTAAAAATAAAATAAAAGATGTGGAGGTTGGGAGGGAAGAAGTTTCATTAGGGAGGAAGGGTGATGTTGTATGCTGGGTGGTTGGGAGGGATGATGAATATAATTTATAAAAAAAATAAAATAAATAAAAAGGAAGCATAGTATTATTGCAATTGCAGGTTACATATTCTTTTTCTGTTTGTTATTACGAAAGATTCAAATTTTCCTACTTAAAATTTGTTTATTTATTAACACTTCAGATTTCATTAAATGAATAATCAAATTTGGTGGTTTCTTTAAAAAATTACAATCTAAAAATTAAAAATAAAAATAATAAAAATAATAAAAAAACTAAAATAAATAATAATTAATTTACCAATAATCATAATTTCTTAATCATGGCATGTTGGCCTTTGGATGAGATTGGTTAATATTAAAAAATTAACTCAACTAAGTAAAAATTCTAAGTTAAACCGTACATTTTAAGTATTTACCTAAAAGTAAATCTCCTTTTTTCACGTGAGATGACGACTGCTCACGCTACGTTGAAAGTTAAAAATAAACTGTACTTTAAAAAGGTTAACGTTAAATTTAAAAATTATCTTTTTAAAAATTGTTAAAAGGTTTTAGAGATTAATAACTAACAAATAATGCAACCAATTAAAATATTTAAGTAGCATCTAAATCGATTAATTGTTTCTAAACTTTTAATCTTTTCTTTTTACTAATGTTCGTTTGGCAACCTGTTTATTTCTACTACCTCCGTAAGTAACGTTTAACATGTGGATTGCTTAAATTGCTTATTCCTTGTTTAAATTTTGGTTTTTGTTATTGATTAATTTTTTTTTTTTTTTTTTTTTTTTTTTATTTAATTCTATTTTCTTTTTTGTTTTGTTGCAAGATAGAGACTTGAGCTGTATATTTGCTGGAATTAGCTATGCAGTTTTACGAAATCTTGCATATGCTGATAGAAATGCAAGTTTCCTGATGAGTACATTTCTAATTTTCAGCATTTAAAATTTCAATTTTCAATTCATGAATTCCATTTTTTTTTTCGTTTTAACGGAACTCTTTGGTGATTTTATCCTTTCACTTTTCTCTCAAATGTTGACTGTTAATAATAATTCAATGATTTTGCAAATTTTCTCATCGTTGGGCTTATGTGTTATGTTAGTGTCATATCTCTTCTGCGTAAGTACTTTAACTTGTTTTTACTAATCATTGGTACTCAAATTAATTTAATACCGTGACTAATTTTAATCGAAATACATCTCAATTAAAATTTATTTTATGTTGGTATCTTCATCTATCTTTTGTCTACTGAGTGTTACAATGGTAATAAATAATTCAAATTATATATATATATATATATATAAATTATCCATCTTTAGTGAAATATCAAACGTGTTAGAAGAATAATTAGTAGTTACCTAGAAATATGACATATAATGATTAATATTTCAGAAACGCAGTGATATACATGCAAAAATTCACATGTGCACATGCACACACGTACATACGCATTACATACACTTACATTGTGAGAAAAATATTCCATTTATACTGACCCGCTAAAATGTAAACGTCTTGTATTATCTAAATCTGGCCAAACACGTCAACAGTCGATTTTACTTTATTTTGATTGAAGCAAATGGGCGTCAAAACTTAACACGAAAACAGCGAGATTTGTATTTTCGGCCAAAAAGGTAATATTAAGTAGAGCGAAAATCAACGCTTTTGAATCTTTTGTGTTATCTGGAGCGTTAATGTGGTAGATGTAATATTTTTGTGCACGCCCACTGCATTTAATTTCTATCTTTTTTATATATATTTTTTAATTTAATTTTTATTTATTTATTTATTTATTTATTTTTTTTTTTTTACTCAAAAAGTATATGAAATTTTAATATCATTTGATAATATGTCACATTCTAAGGAGAATAGCACGAAAAACTTGAAAATCTTTTTATTATTTTAAGAAGTCTTTATAATCGAAAAAGTGAAAATGTGCAAATAGTTACCAAATATAATTAAGACCTTCGCAATATTAAAGTTAGTGTTTTTAATTAATTTTATAAGAAATTCCAACCTTTAATTTTATGATTATTTTTATTATTTTTATTACTGTTACAAAATTTGTAGTTAAAAACTTTAAAAAAAAAAAAAAAAAAAAAAAAAAAAAAATTGCTCCCTAGTAGGAGAGATCACGCAGCATTTTATTCAATAATTATTTGCGTTATTGAGAAGTTTTGGTATTCAAACCGTTTATCCAGGCTAAGGACTTAAGGGAAATCGTTCAATTAAAAAATATTTCGTATTACTGCCGTGCTATAGTAATTTCTAGGAAGTGATATGAAACTCTGAGCTTGCTGTTTCACAGCTACCTGGAGTAGTGATTCTCGCACTCTACTCGTTCACGAGGATCCTCTATGTGTGCAATCTCTCCTTCCACGCAACATTCCCTAGATTTACCTTAATATTTGTGGTATAACCAATTACAATTTTCTATTTAACAACTTTTTTTTTCAGTTTATATACACAACTGTTAATTACTTAATAAGTAAATTTGTGTGGCATCACATCTGACATTTTTTATATACACAACTGTTAATTACTTAACAAGTAAATTTGTGTGGCATCACATCTGACATTTTTTAATCGGTACATTAACATTCGTATGAGGCAGCTTCAATCTTGTTGTACGATATTCACCTAATGTTAACCCTGTTTACTAAATTATTCAGCATTCTTTATTCCCAAAAACGTTTTCCTCTGCCTGAACAAACCTTTCTCTATTGACGAAAATCTCACGAGTGTCTGTTTATTACTTTCATGATTTTACAATTATATTCACAAGGATAAGCATGGAAATGGTATCAAATGAGATACGCTAAATTTGTATAATGATACAGTTTTTGTAAAGTAAAAATTTTAAATATGCCTGTTTGATGTTTTTTTTATCTTTTGGCACGGTTGAATGTTTATTTTTGATCCACACCTATTTATTTTTCTTCTACAGCAGAGATTACTTCGACGGTTTCTGTAGACCAGTAGGTAGAGCGCCGGGCTCGTAATTGGGAGATTGCGGGTTCGGTACCCGAGCCGGCGAAAGACCGTCATGTACACTTATGGTGGCTGGTGCAAGTGTTGTGGCTGCAATGTCCTCCATATTTCCATCAAAATTATACATCTGGGGGTTATCAATGCGGGAGAGCCATTCCTCCTGTGGAGGATCAAAAATGTGATAGCATGTCTCCGGACCACCTCTAAGGGTGAGTCCCAAATCGTAGTTGCCCATTGCGCAGCACTAGCGCGACGTAAAGCCCAACAAGCCAAACCAAACCGACGGTTACTGCTTATACATCTTCTTACGTTCATTTTTATTATTATTATCTCTATATAATATTATCAGCTCTATTCCACTTTGGAAATACTTTTATTCTTCTTTGAAAGTAGCTGTATGTCTGTACGTATTTCTCAAGAATTTGTTTTTCAATTAAACGTTTTCATTTTAAACGCTGTACTTCGAAAACATAGAAGCTGTAAATTGTCAGTTTGTCAAATTTTGACTGCTGAATCGAGAATATTAGATAAATGGATTAAGTTATCTTATTTAACTATTATATTAGTTTCAGTGAGTTAGGTTTAGAAAAATTCTTTGCTGATACGTTTGCAACGTTAGTTATGTTAAATATACGAAATATATTTGCCAAAATGCTGTGAATGAATTTTTTTACATTATACAATACAAAAAAAAAAAAAAAAAAAATCTACACAGGTAAAGCACATTTATAAATAAATTTAACGACGCATGTAAAACATTGACATTTCTAAATTGTTCATAGAAATTTCAGACAATTTTAATTTTGCATTTGATTTCATTTGTTAAACTAATATAAAATGTGTCCTAAGGTACAAAAGGAAATACAAAAGCATTATTTTATTTTATTTATTTATTATTATTATTATTATTATTATTTTAATAAATTATATTTCTGTTAATAAAAATGGATTTAAATTTCTATTTATGTGGATTATTTTTTTTTTTTTTTGCTATAGTTAAATTATTTTATTGATAATATAATACATATATCAGCATTATAGCAATTGAGACATTTCTCGAGAAATTTAGATCAATCAAATTTTAAACTCGGTCATCACTTTTTCATTGAACTTAATCTATATGCTACTTTAAAGTACTTCTTTCTTTCTTTCTAAATAAATAAATAATTCCTATGGGAAAAAAAAAAAAAAAAAAAAAAGAAAAAAACAGAAATATTTTTTTACTGAGACAAACTAAGTAATAAATAATGGTTTAACAAATTAAGCACTCACGCGGTAATTTTCAACATTGTGAAGGCATGTAAACTACACGTGAATAGCGACGGGGGTATAACTTCAAAAATATGGCCGACTATCTTTCAGACGAATATACGTATAATGTAAACCATTTTTTTGACATTGAGAGGAGTCGAATTATAGACTTTAATGTAGCTGGTTGATTGCACAAATATATATGTCAGTATATTTAGCTAAGCTATAGTATAAAAAAAAAAAAAATGTTACTGTAACACTAACTTTTTAAAGAAGTCAAGCAATTACAGCAGAAACTACGCCTGCGCTAACGATTAGTCAGTCATCAGTCAAATGATATTTATCAACTCCTGTAGATACAGTGATACAAATAAAGAGGAATCCACGGCGACACCAAAATTTTCTAAACCTAGTTGCATCTCGAATAGTGACGCATACGATGAAACTGCACAGGTTCTCGTAAACGATGATAACTACAGTCGGCTGCAAAATTATTGAAGCACACATCCACAATTTTCATATATATATATATATATATATATATATATTCATATATAGTTAGTTTGGTCACTGATTTTTATCATCACCTTGCTTTTATATAGACAGTATTAGACTAAGATCATGATTCGACAGATATTTAATTAACAAAAGAGTATTAGGTGTCCATTTTGTAAGTAGGAATTATTGCTAATGCTTCAATAATTTTGCTGCCGACTACAGCAGTTCGAACTCGTTTTGCAGTTTATGCATTTTTGGGAGAATATACTACAATAAGATATTAATTAAATTGCCAATTTCATAAGCCAGCGATATTTACTTGCATCAATGCCATGAGTTTAACCATCTATTGAGGAAGGCAATACAGTACGAAGAAAAAGTTTAGACAATGAAGAAATTCATGCAGATTTCGAAAAATATTTAATCAATTTTCCCAACATAGCTTGAATGTAATGTACTGTGCATATAAACAATATTTATAACAATGAAAAGTAGCATTGTACATATTGCAAGTAATTAAATGGTAACAAAAATATAATACTGTCTCAAAAGTTTAGACAAAAATTAAATAAAATCTAAATAAACAATTTTTAAAACCTAATTGTGCATCCGTGCTTCTGTATTACTTCATAAATACGAGATTCCATCGAAGAAATTAAATTTTGCATAGTTTTGGGACCGATGTCGTACTATGCATCCTCAATAGATGTCTTGAGTTCCTGTGCAGAAAAAGTATTGTATACCATTGCTATAAACTATGCGAGACATGATATCCCAAAGATTTTCTGTAGGGTTAAGATCTGTGTTACATGCTGGCCAGTCGAAAACTCTTATATTATGAATTAAACCAAGATTTTGTATTGTTTTCAGTTCGAATCGAAACGTTGTCTTGTTGAAATTGCCACTGAGGGTCACCTAGAAGTTCAGCAAATGGCATTAAGTTCTTTTCTAATGTCTTTGTATAATGCTGTGATATTTGACGAGCACTGGTAAAGGTCAGAGATACTTGTCCATTATAGCAAATGCCTGCCCAAATCATCACCGAGCCCCTCCTTATCTGCGACTGAAAAAACCTAGAGGTTCCTTCCGCAATCATGCCAATACGATGACCAGTCATCTGGACCATCTAGATTCTACTTTTTTTCATCGCTAAAAGTGACTGATTGTCATTTCTGTCCATATGGCATATGCTTCGAGCCCACAACATTCTTTGTAACTTATGATGTGGCTTCAGAGCTGCTTTCTTTTACATTTTGCTATAAACTGTTGTTCTTTTTTCCACAATTCGTCTGCGAATCGTATCCTTTAATACAGAATGTCCCGATGACCTTTGAACTCCACGTACACTCATTTGTTGGGTACTCGCTAGTCTTTGTATCAGGCGATCCTCTTGTATATTTCTTACACGTGGCCTCCCAGATCTACATTTTGCTTTATATTCACAACCACGCGCTAAAGCTCGATGAATAGATTTCTTAGATCTATTAATAAGAGCCAAAATTTCTGAAACGCGCTTCCCTTCAGCTTTCAACTGCCAAAATCACTGAAACCTCATTCCCTTGAATTTTTTTAGCTCGCGGCGAAGCGTTATCGTTTGCAGAACTTAAGAACACAAAATCTGTGACATCATCGATTTTAAATTTGCATATGCAAACAAATATTCACAGAAACTCATAATCGAGTCTAAACTTTTGCGACAAGCAATTTTTTATTTTTATCAAAAAAATTAAAATTATAGCAAATCAAACGACAGTCTTTTGATTATAGCATTTTAAAACATATTTTAAATATATATACAGGTTTTTGTAATTCTGATGTCATCATTCTAAATTTTAAAGATGAATAATGCCATTGTCTAAAGTTTTGCGTCGCACTGTATATGTGTTTTTATACATTGATAAATGGGCTTTTGCAACAATAATTGCATCTTTATTTATCTACTCTAAAACGGTACAGTAGTGAAGTTTTTTGCTGTCCACGTTCTGTGTGAATACAATTGTTTGCAAGAAAAGTGAGAAAAAAAAAAGAAAGAAAGAAGAAATATTTAAAAGAAATAATTATAAATTTCTAGTATTTTCATTAAAAAAAATAAAAAAAATATTTTATACGCGTATGTGTAATATATATATATAATTATTTTTTTCAGTTATGAATGTATTAAGTAAGATAAAAATAGTTTTTTTTTTTTTTTTTTTTTTTTTTTTAATTAGGTAGATAACATTTAAAACAACTATTAATATTTTTTCTTTGTATAGATTTAATGAGGTACTTTAAATGCTTTTCTTGTAAAATAGTGTTTTAGAAATGAATTTATGCGAGGCTTTAAAATGAGTCTCAATCGACTATAAAATTTCCTGTCAAAAATATTAATAGAATTCAAATATGTCTCATGAAACGAATAATTTAAATTTTCATTTCGAAAAATGTTTGCACAGTGAAAAATAATTCATGCAAATCATTTGAAACAGGATATTAAACTTAAAATATACAAAACCATCTATTAATGTTGAATAAGTGTAGTGTATTCGGTTAGATTTCGTTTGTCTTATCCAATATGTCACGAAATTTATACTTATTTTTTATACACTGTGTTTTAATTTCCTTTGCTGTGCTGAAAACTTTAAAACGTAATGAAAAGAAATATTAAATGTTAAATGCACAATTTAATATTTTCGAATACAGTGTCGTTTGTTAGTTACTGTGTAATTTAGAAGTGTTATTTTTAGTTATTTACTCCTTTTGTAATTTATTTTCTTGATTTCGGCATATGTTTTAGAAACGTAATGCATATTAATAATTTTCATTTAAATTACTATTTAAATTTTATATAAATTATAATTTTAGGATCTGCATTATCTTAAATTTCTATTTATTTGAGATAAACATTGAAGAAGTGACATCTTTATAGAGAAGGTTTCTTTTTTTTTTTCCCTTTTTTTTAATCTAAGTTTACCTATTTTCAGAGAAAAAGCTATAAAAATCCGCTAACATATAAACATATAAACTGACATTTAGAGTGTTCAAGTAGCATTTATATATTCTTCAGTGTGTTGAATATTGTTCGTAAATGCACCCAATAAACTCTAAATAAATTAAAAAATGTAAATCAAATTTAAATTATATGCCATATAATGTTAAGATAGAATACACTTTATTTTTCAAAGGGCCATAATAAATAATATATATATATAATTATTAAATCATGCTCTAGTAAAATAATATACAAACTTTTGTCATTCTTAGATTAAAACGAATAGAAGAGAAGAAGAAAATATCTTATCTGATAGAGAAAATGGAGGGTGTTTCTAAGAAAACTTAGCACTTTTACGAAAGATCTGTTCTGCTTTCCCAAAAGTCCCTAAACAAGTCAATTGCTGACACAAAGTTGAGCAGATTCCAAATCATAATAATCCGAATTTCCCTGGTTTAAACTGATTTTCTATCTAATTGTCGAAAGTTATAAACTAAAAAAGCCTTACATTCGCAAAGAACAATAACAAGAGTGGTTTACTGATCAAAATATATATTTCTACAATTTAGGTCGTATTTAACATACATAACTATGTGTGTGTGTAAGCTGTTTTGTTTAAAAACAATTGCCAGAAAAGTGTTATGCATATCTTAACGATATTTCTACTGAGATTAAAAAGTTTATTATGCTTAATTATGCTACAATTACTATGGCTTATTTATTTTATATAGTTCTCCATTAAATCTGTGCCAGTTACAGTATAGATTTTTCTTCAGTAAACCTAATACTCCCGATTACTTTGCATAGAAATCCAATGATCGCCTCAAAAACAACAAAAAAGTTTACAAATCCACGCCTTCCCAAATAAACAGCCATTTTATTATATGTAATGCTAGAATGAGAGAAATGTAACTTTATTACTAGAGCCGAAAAAAAACATCACATACCCCCCGAACACATACCCCCCGAAAAAAAACATCACAAAACATACAGGAATACACCACAATTTTAGGCTGCCCCAAGAAAGAAACTATTAGAAGAAATATGAATTCATCATTTCTTACATCTTTGATTTATAAAAGAAAGGGGGAAAAAAAAAAGCAATAAGTTTGTCATGTCCGTGAGGAAAATTCATAGCCAAGAGAATCCATCGTATACTTTTCTCCGTGTAATATATATATATATAATAATAAAAATTAAAGTTTTACCATGGTCTATTACAAAGAAATAGTATTGGATTTAGAAAATAAAAAGCACGCGCACGTGCAGGAGAAAAAAAAAAAAAAAAAAAAAAAAAAGGAGAAAAAAGGAGGATGTCATGGTGACATTTCTAGTTATTTATTTTTATTTATTTATTTATATTTTATTTATTTATTTATTTATTTATTATTATTATTATATTTATTTATTTTTATTTATTTATTTTTTGGGGGGTGGGGGGGGATAAATAATAGGAACCAAAAACACCTACATTTTCTGGAAGCTCTTTTAAAGGGAAATCTAAACTGATGTGGTTATTAGAAAAATAATTCAGATATAGGGGAATCTGATTTATAGATAGAGGAATCAGAGAAAGTTATTTTTCAATTAAAGTTAAGTGTGCGACAAAGCGAAAATAGCAAAGAGATACACATGAAATGGACTAGCAATTACCCAGAAAACAGGTATAACTACATTTTCATCAAAACAAATACAAATACAAGTATTCTCTTCCATTTTAGAAACTATCGATTTGTCCATTATAAAATTACTACGACGTATAGTAATAGTAAACCAATAATTATTTTCCACCGAGAGCATTTCTCATAACGAATAAATTTTAAAGCTAAGCAAATCATATAAATACCTTTGAAATTAAAATTATTGTATAAAGTAAAGTAATAATTTTATTTTTTATTATTTCGAAAAAAAATCGAAATGTAATAGATCTGAGGCCTATTAGCAAATGAGTAATCATAGATTAAGCCTTAAGCAAAACATAATTATCTGACGTTATTTTTTTTGTAATTTTAAAGTTTTCAGGCACGTGTGAAAAATATAACGAAATAGTCTTTTTTTTTTTTTTTTTTTTTAATATAGAAAACTGAATTTCAGTGTATTTTACTATATAATTATATGCATGTGATTTCTCTTTAACCCGATCAGGTTATCGCTTTTTTCGGCACCTTGTCAGTTTATCATGGGTCTTTTATTCATAACTTTTGAACAAATTGAGATATTTGAAAAATTCTGATTGCATAATAAAATTTAAAAGTCGTATTTTTACGGAAAAAATCATGGACACGATGGATAGGTATTTCTTCTATATATGGATTCTTAGGTTTGAGACAAAAGAAAAATGGCTCGGGTCTCCAACGACCCACGATAACTTGATCGGGTTAATTTAGTATTTAAAACGAAAATATTAATATACGTATTTTTAACAAAATTTGAAAAATATCCATAAAAAATAATGTAAATTCTTTTCATGTTGTTTCTTACACACAATTTAAATTTACAAAATCAAATTTTAACAATATACTTGATACAATAAATTGAAAAAGGATTCATACAATATTTTATTATTGGTCAAACTACATTAATATTTAATAGGTTGGGGGAAAAAAAGCTAAATTATACAGCAGAAAACAGGAGACGCTTTTGAAATTTGGGTTGCCGCTCTGCGATCATTATTTGAACATTAATGAGCATTAAGCCAGAAGATTTCTCTATGAAAAATTAAGGGCATCCCTGTCTTAACAGGGATTTAAATTAGGCATATAGGTTGAAAATATAGTGATTTCAATTACAGTTAACACATACTTATAAAGCAAAAAATTTTAAATTGAAAACTTGCTAAAGAAATTAAATAAAATAATCGGTATTCTAAAAAATAAAAAAATAAATAAATAAAAAAGCACTTTGAAAATAAATCGATAATATCTTCCACAAACTTAATATATATATATATATATATATATATATATATATATATATATATATATATATATATATATATATATATATATATATATAAACAAAAGAGCTCATCTAAGTAAATAAAAAAATTGGATTAAAAAAAAAAATTACACCATGTCATAGAAAGACAGCATTTAATTTATAAAAAAATAACTTATGTTCAAAATAAAACATAATAAAGTAGTAGAAAAAATGAAAGCTAATTATCTTTTCAAACTTATTTATTATCTTAAACTTTTTTATCATGTAAGAAATAATTCTTGTGAAATTCTTACGAGTTATTTTTTTTCTTTTATATGTAAGGTATATTCAGTTATTTTTTACACGTGAAGGAAAAAAAAAAATATATATATATATATATATATACATGTTAGTGTTGAAAAAAAAAATGAAATGAAATAAAATAATTACATATGCATTTGGAAAATGTAATTAAAATATTTTAGTAATAAAATATTTTATTATAATGCTATCTATTAAATATTGCATGCATCTTAAACTAACATATAAATTTGATTACTTTATTTCATTTTATTTTAAGTTTTATCGTATTAAATTTCTAAGATATCTGATAAATATCGACTTTATTTATTTTTCGTAAATACCGATCTTATTTAAATGATGGATAGTCCTTAAAATCAAACTATCATTAAAAAAAATATGTTAAATCAATTATTTGTACCGCTATCTAAGCCGTATAGTTATATATGAAAGTTAATCTGGAACTGATGTATTAATTAATGTCTATGCAATTTAGTTTTTTTTTTTTTATCATCTTTCAAGACAGTTTTAGCTTGTTATAAAAATCTGGAGTGACTCCACTCGACTTTCCGAACATTGAGTAATTAACAGTTTTGTAGATAAGGTAAAGAAAGAGGAGTTGTTAAACAAACAAAAGAGAGAAAACCATAATAGAGTGTTTTTGTCCATATATTACACGATGTTTTATTTAACGCTACTGATCTTTGAGCCCATAGATCATAATGATAAAGAATATTTCGTTGGGTCCCTGTAAAAACCTATAAATGCTAGATTCCCCAAAATGCTTATAGTTAGTGCAACAGTGATTTATAATATTCATATAAATTTTCAGCTCAATTGAATATGGCGTTTGGATGTTATCGCACTTTTAAAAATTTGGTCCCATAGGGCATAATGATGAAGAATTTTTCTTTGTGTCCCTGTAATAAAACTGTAAACGCTAGATTCACCAAAATCTATACAGTTGGTGCAACTGTGACCTATAACATGTGTACAAATTTTTTGCTTAGATTAATAAGGCGTTTAGACGCTATCACACTTTTAAAAATTTGGCCCCATAGGCCATAATGATAAAGAATTTTTCTTTGTGTCCCTGTAAAAAAACTATAAGTGCTAGATTCTCCAAAATCTATACAGATTAAGTATCTGTGACCTATCACATGTGTATAAATTTTTTGCTCAATTGAATAAGGCATTTAGATGCTATCGTACTTTTAAGGTTTTGGTCCCATAGGCCATAATGATAAAGAATTTTTCTTCTTGTCCCTGTAAAAAAACTATAAGTGCTAGATTCACCAAAATCTATAGGGTTCGTACTATGGTGACTTACAATATACGTACCAACTTTCAGCTTATTCGAACAAAGCGTTTAGACGCTAGCGTGTTCACTCACAGACATACACACATACATACACACATACATACACACACACACACACACATGCATACATCATCGCAAAAATAGTGAAAACGGACTCAGGGGACCTAGAAACGTATAGAAACATCAAAATCTCAAATTCGGATTTTTGACATGATTACAATACTTTCCTCACTATAGTGTTCGGAAAGTAAAAATACAAGTAATTCTAAGAAGCATGCTCAATAGTTTCACGCAAGGTCTTTTGCAGTGTTGATCACCGGTTGTACAAAACTCTTGATCTGTATAAAATACAGGACAGGCTTCTGGAATTCTTTTTGAAACATCGTTGTGCTGCGAAGATGGATATACAGCATCTGAAGAACATCCTCCGTATTTTCAACTCCCTTCAACGTCATAAACATTCTGTGCAACAAGGAAAAAAACATGTAACAGTAAATCCATCTTTTCTGTAAAACTATTTAAAACACGCATGGCTGTTATTATTAGCACTATTTAACGTATAAAGATATCCAATTAAAAAAAAAAATGTCTATATATAGAAGGGGTAATACATCCATCCCTTATTCCAAAATCTTTCAGTGATTTGAAATATCCAACTTATTTGTTAATACAACTTTTATACTATAATCTAAATAGTATTTAATCATGGTAAAAATACGATAAAGATTCTGTATAAAAACAGTCGTAGAAAAAAAAAAAAAAAATATCCCTAAATATATTTTTAAAATAAAAAGTCAGAATGTAGAACCGTCCGATATAGTATAGTTAAATCCGACATTTTACTTCGTCACTATTTTAACGTCCAAGCATTCAGAGTTCATATTTATGTAGCCTGTGAAAAAAGATAAAAGTACTGCATATATTTAAATATATAAATGGTCGCAAAATGATAGTCCTGTACCCTGTATCGTCAAAATTCATCAGAATTCACTAAAATTTGAAAAGAATGCGTTTATTAAGCGAGTCATTTTTAAAGGGACGTTGTTTGATTAAGAAGATTTGGGCCGATAAATTAGGACATAGAGAAACACTTGGTGAGTAAACTTTGAAATATTTAATGGGGATGGAGAGTTTATTAATTTAAAAGATATATATTTTCAAGCCAATTTCGTTTCAGAAGTCCTTTGTATTAATACGATTTAATGTTGTAACTGATAAAAGGGTTTGCTAAAAATCACACAAAAGAAAAAGCGGGGAAAATCCAGTCAATCTATGGGAAAAAAAATGTGTATTCAAAAATTAAATTTGTACTGCTGGTATATGGAACAACTAAATAATTTCTTTAAAGCTCATTAAATAAAGAATCTGTACTAAATTTGGGTGATGAGTGTGATGGAATTTGTTATACTTAAAGCCCCCTTTTTGAACTCTGATCTAACTGATTTTCCGGAAAATCAGGGTGATGTGAGTGATGGAATTTGTTATACTTAAAGCTCCCTTTTAAAACTCTCATCAAAGTTATTTCCCGTAAAATCTGGGTGATGTGAGTGATGAGCAATGCTAGCTATTTCATCAAGACATCAAAGAAATGTAGAGGATGTATCACGGACGATGAAAATTTAACATGATTGCAGAATAGTATTGGATGCTGCATAGAGAATCTACCCCCTTCATGGCCCCCAAACACTGCCCGAGAGAAAAACTCCAAATGTAGCATATATTTTAATGTGTTTTATACATAAATATTTTTGAATTTGTTATAGGCTCTATGCGAATTCTTCCGATCTTCATTATTACTTTGTGAAAAACCCTTACGTTATAGAACGAAAAGACAAGCATTTCTGAATACAGCGCATCAAAACATACTAAAGACATTTAATGCAGCACCCTTCCCTCCTCCCCCCCCCCCCCGAAAAATAAATAAATAAATAAATAAAATAAATAATTATTTAATTAATTAACAAGAAAACTCCAAATGTATCTTAGATTTTAATGGGTTTTATACATAAATATTTTTGAATTTGTTATAGGCTCTATGCAAATTCTTCCGATCTTCATTATTACTTTGTGAAAAACCCTTATGTTATAGAACGAAAAGACAAGCATTTCTGAATACAGCGCATCAAAACGTACTAAAGACATTTAATGAAGCACCCTTCCCTCCTACCTCCCCCGAAAAATAATTAATTAATTAATTAATTAATTAATTAACAAGAAAAACTCCAAATGTATCTTAGATTTTAATGTGTTTTATACATAAATATTTTTGAATTTGTTATAGGCTCTATGCGAATTCTTCCGATCTTCATTATTACTTTGTGAAAAACCCTTACGTTATAGAACGAAAATACAAGCATTTCTGAATACAGCGCATCAAAACATACTAAAGACATTTAATGCAGCACCCTTCCCTCCTCCCCCCCTCCCCCGAAAAATAAATAAATAAATAAATTAATTAATTAATTAATTATTTAATTAATTAATTAACAATAAAATAAGAACAAAAGTTCGATTTTGTAGGCCTGTGTAATTGTTTGAGACTATAATTAGCTTTATGTTGAACCTATTAAATCTAAATTCTATATATTTAAGAATTGTTTTTATTTCCAAAGTCTGTTTATAACACACACTTTCCGTAACAAATATTAAAAATTTACTTAATTAAGTATTTAAGTATCCCTTTTATTAAATTATTTTTTATCTATTTATTTACAACAAAAAATATAAACAAGCTGATTTCTTTATCTATATCCGTTCTACACGTACTAAATAATGAATTATTTTTATCTTTTATAATAGTAAAATGCTGCAGCTACATAGTTAGTTCCGCATATACTTTTAAAAAGGATCATTAACTTCAGTACCCATTAAATTCTTTTCACGCATAATTTTAGTTCATTTCATTCATCCGTATTTTAATTATGGCAAGCGAAAGAGGTTAAAAGCTGATATTGGATTTCTTCAAAAATGATGAATAGGGACATTTTAGTAAATTACAATAGCTTTCACGAATCGTTAACTGCTAAATATCAAAACGAATAAAAGACTCGTGTACAACTGTTAAAAAGGATGAAAGACTATTCTTTTATATAACAATAGGGTATATTGTTGTAATTATTTTCTCTACTGTAACGAGAACAAGTATATAGAAATTACAAAATATTTTCATTTTAAAATAAAATAACTTATTGTTATTAAATAGCAGTTTTAAATAAATAGTATTGTGCTGTTGAATAAAAATAAATTTAAACATGAAATGTGTAGTCAAATTTTCTATCAACTTGAAAACGTCATAGTTGAAAACAATAGCAGTTCAAGATACCGCGATATGAAATTACATATACTTTATTATATATATTGTTATGAAATTGTAAATAATTGCATTTATTTTTGTATACATTTCTTCAAAGAGGCTTAGTAAGATGATAAAATGTCAATCTTCTGCATTCCCAGCTCTTTTTTGCGCTAAAATAGCTTAATTTTCCCTTTAAAACGCATTAAAAGCTTCAATAAGGCAGGTAGTGAATTTGGCGACTTTTTCTCTCCTTGGCGACTTTTTTGGCGAGAAAACCTTTATTAACGAAATACCAAATGTGGAAGCTGAAATCCTATTGGTTGACCACTTTCTCGAATTTTCCACACTTTTCTACAGGAGTATCTGGAGAGCTGCTTTCCGCCAAGTCCTTGAGTCTGTGTAAGTCAGTTTCGCCAATGCTTGCATTGATGAAAGAGTCTAAGCCTCTTTGGTAATACAGTAGCATTGCTGTATGTCAAATCTATTCGCCCTGAACATCAAGCCATCACCAGGAAAATATTTGTAACAAATATATTTCTATAGTACAGATCTCTCTTTCTCTCTATATATATCATACTTACAAGTTCCAAATATAGTTAAGTTTGATTTACAGAAAACTGTATTTATAACTTGAAAATCTGATATATATATATATCAGATTTTCAAGTATATATATATATATATATATATATATATATATATATATATATAGAGAGAGAGAGAGAGAGAGAGAGAGAGAGAGAGAGCTGCACTTTTGAAACACAATTGATACGAATTATTTTTCTGATGACGCCTTGATGATTAGGGCAGAAAGCTTTGAAAATGTATTTTAGCTATAAATATGTCTTTTAATAAAATATGTTTATATATATACGTGTTTTAAAGTGCCTGTTTTACAAATCTTAGAATGATGCACGCGTTTTTTAATCAGTATCTTTTAGTTCCCCATCATACTATAGGTATGGGGAACTTAAGTAATTTTGAAAATTTTCGACCTCGGTTTTTTTACTTTTTTACACGTTTTCAGGTGTGAGGAATCCGAAAATGACAAAATTTGTATGGTGTCTGTCTGTAGGGTGTCTGTTAGTATGTTAGTGTGTTAGTCCGTTAGTTTGTTTGTCTGTGTACACGATATCTCACGGACTTCATAAGTTATTATAAATTTACGATTTTCTTAACATTGGAGAATAGGACAAAAATTCACTTAAACGTGCATCAAATGGAAACTTTTTATTGTAAAAATGTCAGACCAGTTTTAAAATATCAGTTTCGATTCCGGAATGAGCATCAGTAACTATAAATATGCTATTTTGAAATTTTCGCAAGTTATTGGAAATTTACGAATTTCTTAACATGGCAGTATAGGGCAAAATTTCACATAAACGTCAATTTTGAGAGATATTTTCATCGTACAGATGTCAGACTACTTTTGAAATACTATTTAGGACACTGGCATGAATAGTAATGACTATGAATTTTCCAATATAAAAATTTCGTAAGTTATTGGAAATTTACGAATTTCTTAACATGGCAGAATAGAAAAAAATTTCACATAAACGTCAATCTTGAGGGATATTTTCATCGTAAAGATGTCAAACCACTTTCGAAATATTATTTAGGATACTGGCATGAATATCATAGACTATGATTTTTCCAATTTAAAAAATTCGTAAGTTATTTGGAATTTACGATTTACTCAACTGTCAGAAGAAGGCAAAATTGAGCATGAACTTCCATTTTGAGGATCATATATACATTAGACAACTGCAAAATTACATTTTTGATATTTGTTTGAACATGATTGAATACAAATATTCTAATAGGAAAATTTCATAATTTTTTCGTAATTTACGATTTTTTAAACATAGCGAAATTGTAAATTTTTCATATAAACATGAATTTTGAGGATTATTGCATTGGAAATAGTAGCATGAAAACTAAACAACGGATTTGACCCTGATAAAATAAATTAATAGGTTAGAATATGTTAAATATATCGAAGTGAACGGTGGATAGCCTATTAGGCGGGGATTTGATTCTGTTACTGTATCAAGCTTTGGTCAAATTCATTTCTTTTAACATGATTATAATGTGTCTCGCTCTAGAAATTTATGAGAACATAAATATGATGGGGAAGTGAGCAGAGTCCACCTATGCCAAACAGTTTTATTATGAGATATGACAACTTATGAAATACATAGTTGTGTGCGTTTCTCACGTGTACTTTATTTGTGCATTTTATTTTTAATGTTCAATATTTAAGTGTTATTTACATTAAAAATACTTTAGAAACTCGTAAAATTATATTTTATTTAAAATATGTTAAAAATTTTATCCGAAGCTTTTCGCTTTTAAATAGTAAAGCATTATCAGGGATTTAAAAACTGCTCATTGCAAAAGAGTAACAAAAATCCCTGATGACGCTTCACTATTTAAAAGCGAAAAGCTTTGGATAAAAATTTAACATCTTTTAAATAAAATTTATTTTAATGTGTTTTTAAAGCGTTTTTAATATAATTAAAAAATGACGTGTGTTCAATTTAACCCTTTTTTTAGGGATAATTTATAACCCCTTTTTAAAGGATAATTTATTTAAGTGTTATGTGAATAATAGGATTTCAAATTAATATATGAAGTTTTTCCCGATGTCATTTGCCACCTAAAGTTACTCTCTATACATCTATCTTCTAATTTATTTAATTTTAAACAGATACTATATAAAATACATGGCATAGAAATGTAAATGCATGCCATTCAAGAACTGTTGTAATCATAAGGATAATGTTAATGTCAGTGCTTTAAAATAAAATATATATGTATATATAGCCTTTTCCTATTAAAAAAAAATAAAATAATCAACTATATAATTATTTATATATTATTGCTTTCCTATACTTCAAAACTTTTTACAAAGCCTTTAGGAGAATAAAATATCTTCTTTTAATATTCTGTAACAACTTATTACATTCTTTAATGTCAAAATAATGAAAAACGTTTATAAAAGATTAATTGCCTAAGGTATTTGTCCAAGTTTTTGAAACTTATAAAGTAAGTTTATTTAATCATTCCTGAGAAATTCCAGATGTTTTGTTATGATTTGAAGACTTTCTTATGAACATTAAACATATGGTTTAATTAGGTGAATTATTATTATTATTATTGTTATTATTATTATTATTATTATTTTGAGTGTTTTTTATAAAGATGACATTTTTTTTCTAAGAAGAATAAATAACAAACATCTCTACAATTGCTATGGTATTTGTTTTACAGCATCACTGGCGGCATTATCACTTATAAATAGACACGTTCTCTCATAACTGACTATGTCACAGATAATTTTATAAAATTATTGTACTATTATGACAAATGTAACGTTATAACATAAAAAACTTTTAGAGCTTGACTTGCTCCAGAAAACTTTATCTAAGGATTATAAATTTCATGAAAAATTCTTCGTATTTGCTTAATACTTAGTTGCATAGCCGTGTGCCTTAATTACTGCCCCACAGCGTGATGGCATGAATCAACAAGCTGCTTAGGGGTATTTTTTTACATTCTTCAAGCAAACACTGTAATAGCTGGTCATGATTTGTCATTTTACGTAGCCTAACCCGTCGGTCTAGCTGTTCCCATAGGTACTTGATAGGATTTAAGTCTGGGCTCTGGCTCGGTCACTTTATCTTTTTTCACCCGCTTTCTCTTTAAAAAGTCCGAAACATGGATGAAGGTGCGTTTGGAATCGTTATCCTGCTGAAATTCCCAGTTACGTCCCATTTTCTGTTTGGCATGAGGTAGTATGTGTTTTTCCAGGATTGCACAATATTTGAACCTGTCCACGGTCCCGTCAATAGGCACTAAAGGGTCAACACCAGAACGTGAGAAGCACCCCCCCCCTCCCACACACACACAATGACGCGCCCGCCGACGTGTTTAACAGTGGGTACTTGATACTGTACTCTGTCTCTTGCATTTATTGGGTGTCGGACATATCGAATTCCATCGGAAGTAAACAAATTAAATTTTCTTTCGTCGCTAAAGAGCATTCGGGCCCACTGAGCAGGAGTGCAGTCCTTATTGTCCCCCGGGCTTTTCTATTATTTGCAGATATCAAAGGTTTCTTTCAGAGTCGTCATCCATAAAGATTACACACTCTTAGGAACAGTTTGACAGCACTGTTCGATATTTGAACGTTGTGATGCTCACGCAGCTCTCTTTTTATGTCCACGGCAGTCTTCTTTGGATCAGCTTTTGAAAGCTTCCGTATTACATTTTTGGTTCTATGCGTGATTTTAAAGGGTCTTTGTTTATTAACTGTAGTACCTGTCGACAGCTGTTTCTTGTTCCATGTGTTTACGATTTGTCTCGACAAACCAAAATCCTTAGCAACCTGCATCTGACTCTTGCTTTTCGTTATAGCGTTGATCACGACATTTTTCAAGTCTTCTGATTATTTCTTAGTTTTCGGCATATTTAAACCAGTGTAGAAACAAAACAAGAGTAAAAAAAAGAAAAGAAACTCGATTTCAAGCACAAATGTTGGCTAAAATAACTTTGTTTAGCAACACACGTAAGTGTCAAAATACTTTTTGTCAGACCAAGATAACATTTTTAATTTTTTACTCACCACCAACTTGCCGAATAGCAAAGCAAAAGTTTACATGAAAATATTCTACTGCCGAGTGATAAAAAATAAATGGGCTACTCGGGAAAACGCACTTTTGCGCCCCCCAGCGGTGAAAATCTCTTTGTCAAAATACTTATTGTCGCTACTGTATATACAGAATGGGCTATAATTCCTTTGCTCATAATATTAAGCAATCTAATATCAAATACGTAATATTTTTAATTTGAACTACAATGCGTCTTACAATGAAAAGTTTGATTTAATTAAAAAAAAAAAGAATCTAAAATATTACATGAAAAAACGCTACTTTACCTTAAATTTGGTTTATATTATATTTTTTGTGGTTTTCTCCAAACTTAATCGCTCTTTATTTGTTCAAATAAGACTATGGGATGGAAAACGTTTATAATTCCATTGCCGTGACATCCAAGGGTACTCAACGAATAACCTGTATACAATACACTTAAATATTTATCTATCTATATACAAATATATATATGAGTACGTTTTATCTTACACACAAGTAGTTAAGTTTTTGTCCTAATTTCTTTTTTAATATTTTCAGGTAACTTTTGTTGCTTAGAAAGTTGTTTACATCAGAAAAATACTCAAGTTTATATATTATATATGTACACTAAGCGACAAAAAAAAAAAAAAAAAAAAAAGCCGCACTCCAGAAAAAATGACTTATACCTTTTTTATTTGTAATAACCTTTAAATTAATGCTTGAAACAAATAAAACTGTCTTGTTTGCAAAATACCTATGAAATGATACCTACGTACATTTTCGATTTAATAATTTGCTTTATTGCACTCTACGAAGTACTTTTTAAAAAATCTGCATAATTTTTTTTTTTTCAACATAATGTAGTAACCATACACTTTGTATTCTATTATGATTTATTATATGGAATAAACAAGTTATAATTTAATATATGAAATAAAACTATTTATTTATTAGATCTAAGCAATTTTTTTATTAAAAGTATGTATTCTGCATTGTGTTAATTCCGCCTTTATATGGAATTACTGCTTTAATGCTCAATGACATAGTTTTATACAGTGTTTTAATATAAATCTGACAAATTACAACGTGTCAAATATTACAGATAATTTTTACTAGTTCTGGCAGAGTTATAAGCTGCAAATTTCAAATCCTCTCCCCTCTCCCCCGCCTTTTTATAGACGAAATATTTTCGAGCGGATCGCGATTACGACTATTTCCATGTCTGGTAAAGAAGAAATTATATATATATATATATATATATATATATATATATATATATATATATATATATATAGAAGATATATATATATATATATATTGATTACTTACAGAATTATAGGTTTTCATCGGAATGGATAGGAAATTTTGACTATTTGAAGTGAATAATCTTACCACAGACGCCGTGTAGTATGGTGCATTATCATCTTGAAATGCTGTTTGCGGAAATGTCCAAGATACCTCCAAAATATTCGGTCAGGCACCACTTCTATGAAGTTTGTGTTTTATTTCGATTTAATTGGTCCTTGAGCATAAAACTTTGCCCGACTGTTTAAAATATTACGCACCTCCGTACCATAATGTACGGAGAATCTGTCACTTTTCAAAAGTGCAATTTTCATTAGGTCGGTCATATTTTCTTTGGGAAATCTGTTTGTTTTCTTTAGTTCGAAATAAGTTAAACTTGACTCATCAAAGGGAACGCGCTCAGCCCAATGATTAACTAATCATTTTTTTTTTTTTTTTTGCCGTCTGAGGCTTTCCTAATTCTCTTCACTAACAATGGAATTTTTTCAAATTTTCACTCATTTAAATCTGCTTCGTTTAACAGTTGCTGTACTGTAGTTAAAGGAATTATGCTGCTAAAGTATTTTTCTGAATCTCCTTAATGTTCTAAATGTAATTCAAACCGATTTTATAAGCAATGGCTTTTTAACTTACTGTCATCTCGCTTGAATGAGCCACATGGCCGCTTGAAACCAAATTTCCAGTTTAAGCGGCTAAAAAATCTTATATCTTGCTAAAACCCTTTTTACCAATATTTCGTTAACATTTAATTATTTTGTCATCTCACGTATTAAAATGTTTTTGTTTTTCCTTCAAAAATTAATACTTTTTGTAGCATCGTTAACTGCCTTATTCTTACCATTTTTGAAATAATTTCTAAAATTGCAATTTTCCTGACTATTGCACTTTGTTTTCAACACTGGAACCGAAGCTAAAGTGTATGTGGAGGACAACATAATAAAATCTCTTCGAAAATTTGATTTTTAAATGATAAGACTAGCGATTGTAGAAGGCGAAAAGGAAAATATCCAAGTGCGGCATTTTTTATTTTTTATTTATTTATTTTTTTTTTTTTTTGTCGCTTAATGTATATATATATATATATATTGCATTACTTCATTTTTTTCTCCCATGGATACCCTTATTTATTGTAGACGAAAATAATACATACCGAGTTTTTCATAATGAAATCTCCAACTTTGAAATGACAATATTGCGAAACAGTGAGAGACAGATTGAACTAACTTTTGGAATTTCAGTACAATAGAAACGCTTTACCGAGGACTACGACATTTTGACAGGAGGTTGGCACTAGTTAAATAAACACAGCAATAATAAACAATATCCTAAATGCATAATAAATTAAAAATTAGCAGTCAGCTGTTTCGGCACTACGTAGCGCAAAGTTACATTGTCTGGAATATACTATTTATTTTGACTTAAAGAGTATGTTTATTATTTCTGAATTCAACTTAATGTTTTTTTTTTCCGTAATAACTAGTTCGATACAGATCCCTTAAAATTTCATCAATAAAAAAGATTGACTAATGAACTCTCAGTTTTTCAAGTACTGTTTAAATATTCATATGCCCCTTTTAGCCAATCTTCGAATTATATATATATATATATGTGTGTGTGTAATATGATAGTAACTGTATACATACTTACATATATATATATATATATATATATATATATATATAATATGATAAGGATAAAAACGAAAAATAAACTGATGAATATTTCTCTACAAAAGTGAATTTGGCTTTTATTTCATTAGAATTTATACTTTTAACGGCAATTGTAAGAAATTTGTGCTTTAAAATTTATGTGTATAGAAAATTAACTATTATAATTATTTAAAGAGAGCTCTAATCAAAGGAATATTGTCTTAAAAATCGACTTAATTATAATATATTTAACTAAAATTTTTACCAAAAATACTTTTTGTACGAAAGTTAAAACTCTGCCATTTTTTATCTTGCACAAACTAGATTAAATTTGAATAACATACAACAATGGACATATTTTCCTTTTCTTTATTTAAAAATCCCTCTTTTTATTTTTCTTCACCTATTTCGACTAATCTTCTAACACAATGAAAAGCGTTAGTATAGTCATTATTGGATACAGAATAAAATCAATAGTCGGTTATAATTAAAAATAATAACGTATTAATTAAATCAATGGATTTTCTAACTGGTGCTATTGAGTAAAGGGAAAAAAAGTGATTCTCCAAGTACGTATTTGAATAAGAATTTCTTCATTATATAAGGAAATATACTTGTTATGGAAATATACACGTTTAAATATAAAATATAATGAAGGGTAATTGTTGTAAGACTTGAAAAAAATAATAGAATTTCTACATTCAAGTTTATTTAATTTGAATAAAGTTATAAACTATATAGGAAAAACATACTTTAATTATTATTTTACTAAAAACCGATAATGAATGTGTATATTAAACGAATGATAACTTTTCGGGAATCAATCTCACGGATAGTTTCACACTTTAGTTTCTTATAATTATACCATATGTGATGAATGAAAATATGTGCAAATGCGGTATATACAAGTTATTGAAAATAACTAAAAATGAAACTTGTTATGTCGGATGCGTCATATTTTACTTACTGGCTGAAAGCCAAAAAAAACTTTCTCGCTTTCTTCCAAAACACATTCTTCCGCTCATATCGGTATGGAGGGTTGTGTGAGTCAATAAAAATTAAGAGGGGATACTTGGTTACTTGGTTGCATGATAAATGCTATGCTTTTTTGGTAAATAAATCTATTAAACGTTTACTGTATTTCACTTTAAATCGCTAAGATATAAAGTAATCGCTATGATGTAGAGATAAAGACACATTAACTACCCATGGCTCCTAGGAATATCGTGGTATGGTCTCCGGGGCGTTCTCTCTAAAATATTCAAACTTGTATTAACGCAAGTTTAACAAGAATAAATTACGAATGGTTAGAATGACGAGAGTAACTGATTTTCGAACCGAACACTTATATTTAACCAGCTTTGATGGCAGAAATTAACGGCCACTTGTGGGGCAAAGTATCACATACAATTATGTTTTTTCGACTTGTATATATATATATGTATATACAGTCGGTAACAAAAGTGTCCGAACACTAGCGAAAATTCCTATGTAAAAAAAGTACACTTCATACGGTTTTGTTAAATAAATCCTTATCGAATCATGTTCTTACACTGATTAAGAACAGGTTTCGACAAGGATTTATTTAACAAAACCGTTTGAAGTATACTTTTTTTACATAGGAATTTTTGCTAGTGTTCGGACACTTTTGTTCAGCCCAATGATTAACTAATCATTTTTTTTTTTTTTTTTTTTTTTTTTTGCCGTCTGAGGCTTTCCTAATTCTCTTCACTAACAATGGAATTTTTTCAAATTTTCACTCATTTAAATCTGCTTCGTTTAACAGTTGCTGTACTGTAGTTAAAGGAATTATGCTGCTAAAGTATTTTTCTGAATCTCCTTTATGTTCTAAATGTAATTCAAACCGATTTTATAAGCAATGGCTTTTTAACTTACTGTCATCTCGCTTGAATGAGCCACATGGCCGCTTGAAACCAAATTTCCAGTTTAAGCGGCTAAAAAATCTTATATCTTGCTAAAACCCTTTTTACCAATATTTCGTTAACATTTAATTATTTTGTCATCTCACGTATTAAAATGTTTTTGTTTTTCCTTCAAAAATTAATACTTTTTGTAGCATCGTTAACTGCCTTATTCTTACCATTTTTGAAATAATTTCTAAAATTGCAATTTTCCTGACTATTGCACTTTGTTTTCAACACTGGAACCGAAGCTAAAGTGTATGTGGAGGACAACATAATAAAATCTCTTCGAAAATTTGCTTTTTAAATGATAAGACTAGCGATTGTAGAAGGCGAAAAGGAAAATATCCAAGTGCGGCATTTTTTATTTTTTATTTATTTATTTTTTTTTTTTTGTCGCTTAATGTATATATATATATATATATTGCATTACTTCATTTTTTTCTCCCATGGATACCCTTATTTATTGTAGACGAAAATAATACATACCAAATTTTTCATAATGAAATCTCCAACTTTGAAATGACAATATTGCGAAACAGTGAGAGACAGATTGAACTAACTTTTGGAACTTCAGTACAATAGAAACGCTTTACCGAGGACTACGACATTTTGACAGGAGGTTGGCACTAGTTAAATAAACACAGCAATAATAAACAATATCCTAAATGCATAATAAATTAAAAATTAGCAGTCAGCTGTTTCGGCACTACGTAGCGCAAAGTTACATTGTCTGGAATATACTATTTATTTTGACTTAAAGAGTATGTTTATTATTTCTGAATTCAACTTAATGTTTTTTTTTTTTCCGTAATAACTAGTTCGATACAGATCCCTTAAAATTTCATCAATAAAACAGATTGACTAATGAACTCTCAGTTTTTCAAGTACTGTTTAAATATTCATATGCCACTTATTAGCCAATCTTCGAATTATATATATATATATATGTGTGTGTGTAATATGATAGTAACTGTATACATACTTACATATATATATATATATATATATATATATATATAATATGATAAGGATAAAAACGAAAAATAAACTGATGAATATTTCTCTACAAAAGTGAATTTGGCTTTTATTTCATTAGAATTTATACTTTTAACGGCAATTGTAAGAAATTTGTGCTTTAAAATTTATGTGTATAGAAAATTAACTATTATAATTATTTAAAGAGAGCTCTAATCAAAGGAATATTGTCTTAAAAATCGACTTAATTATAATATATTTAACTAAAATTTTTACCAAAAATACTTTTTGTACGAAAGTTAAAACTCTGCCATTTTTTATCTTGCACAAACTAGATTAAATTTGAATAACATACAACAATGGACATATTTTCCTTTTCTTTATTTAAAAATCCCTCTTTTTATTTTTCTTCACCTATTTCAACTAATCTTCTAACACAATGAAAAGCGTTAGTATAGTCATTATTGGATACAGAATAAAATCAATAGTCGGTTATAATTAAAAATAATAACGTATTAATTAAATCAATGGATTTTCTAACTGGTGCTATTGAGTAAAGGGAAAAAAAGTGATTCTCCAAGTACGTATTTGAATAAGAATTTCTTCATTATATAAGGAAATATACTTGTTATGGAAATATACACGTTTAAATATAAAATATAATGAAGGGTAATTGTTGTAAGACTTGAAAAAAATAATAGAATTTCTACATTCAAGTTTATTTAATTTGAATAAAGTTATAAACTATATAGGAAAAACATACTTTAATTATTATTTTACTAAAAACCGATAATGAATGTGTATATTAAACGAATGATAACTTTTCGGGAATCAATCTCACGGATAGTTTCACACTTTAGTTTCTTATAATTATACCATATGTGATGAATGAAAATATGTGCAAATGCGGTATATACAAGTTATTGAAAATAACTAAAAATGAAACTTGTTATGTCGGATGCGTCATATTTTACTTACTGGCTGAAAGCCAAAAAAAACTTTCTCGCTTTCTTCCAAAACACATTCTTCCGCTCATATCGGTATGGAGGGTTGTGTGAGTCAATAAAAATTAAGAGGGGATACTTGGTTACTTGGTTGCATGATAAATGCTATGCTTTTTTGGTAAATAAATCTATTAAACGTTTACTGTATTTCACTTTAAATCGCTAAGATATAAAGTAATCGCTATGATGTAGAGATAAAGACACATTAACTACCCATGGCTCCTAGGAATATCGTGGTATGGTCTCCGGGGCGTTCTCTCTAAAATATTCAAACTTGTATTAACGCAAGTTTAACAAGAATAAATTACGAATGGTTAGAATGACGAGAGTAACTGATTTTCGAACCGAACACTTATATTTAACCAGCTTTGATGGCAGAAATTAACGGCCACTTGTGGGGCAAAGTATCACATACAATTATGTTTTTTCGACTTGTATATATATATATGTATATACAGTCGGTAACAAAAGTGTCCGAACACTAGCGAAAATTCCTATGTAAAAAAAGTACACTTCATACGGTTTTGTTAAATAAATCCTTATCGAATCATGTTCTTACACTGATTAAGAACAGGTTTCGACAAGGATTTATTTAACAAAACCGTTTGAAGTATACTTTTTTTACATAGGAATTTTTGCTAGTGTTCGGACACTTTTGTTACCGACTGTATATATAGGTATAGGATGTCCTATAAGTCTGTATACATTTAAAAAATTCATCAATTCATATTGAATGAATGGGCTCTTCCCACCTGACGACAGAGGTCACATGATAGAGGAAAAACAAATAGCAAACAAAGTCTTGTTTATCTATAGCGATTGCTGAAATAACATATTTTCTATTCTTATTTTTGATCAATCGTATTTAATCTGTGTTATTTTTTATAAATCATCATTTTTAATCCATTTTATATCATTATTCATCATCTTTTGTTTGCTCTATACATTTACAACCATCATTTAGTTTATGTTTCTTATTAATGCTCATGAAGAACATGTTTAATACTCTGGTTTTTGGTACTTAAATCAGTGACAGTGCAATATCGTACTGCGTAAATCCACTTCGACCAGTAACTAAGTTAATTAACTTGTTGTAACACCTTTATGCAATTAAATTAAATGAAAACATTTAATGTTACAATTACACTACAATATACAAAAATCGATTCTTATAGGTAAAAATAAATAAACACATGAAATGTTTTTTTTTTAAATTATTCAATTTACAAATACAATTATTCTACTGTTTACAAATGCACAATATTACTTTTATTTTATTTTATATTAAATATTAAATTTTTTGTTCTTAAGAACAATATTTAATTGAATTCGATTCTCAGAATTCGATTATTCGTTTTCCTCTATCACGTGATTGAGCAGACGACGGTGAGAAAAGCCTATTGATTGAATTGAACACGGTTTGTTAAAAAGTCATTCTCGAGAAGGAGGATATTTTTTGGTAAAGAAGAAAATATAGTTAATTTTTTTGTCGACGATAAATAGATAAACAGTTAAATTTCTCGTACTGATATGAAAAAATGAAATAAATAAACAAAAATCCTATTAATTGCGCAATTTTTCGATTAAAACAGTTTATTTCTTATTTTGTCTCCTACTAGTGCATGCAAGAAGTTTTAATTGCGATGTTGACTTGGTGGATAAAGGGTTACTGTTGAAGATTTCCACTCAGGTAAGAACCACCGACTGAATCTGCAGTTAGCAGTGTTATAACTCGTTTGCAAATTGTAATTTGTGGTGACGAGAGACACATAGAATAGGATTAATATGCCTGTAAGCATTTGCATGCGAATAAGTTCAATTTTGTTCATGAAAATGTGTGATCTGGTCACGCACAGCGTCCTCTTTCGAGAAATAGCTTAATTATTGTTTTTGCCCCATTGCGTTCCCCCCCTCCCCCCCCCCCCCAAAAAAAATCCCCTTTTACGAGAAAGATTTTTTTTTTTTTTTCAAACTACGTTCATCTTCATTCGTTCATTCCATAGTTATGAATTTTTAAAATGTCTACATGCTTATGAGACATCTTGTATAATTTTAAACGAAGTATATAGAATTCTTAAATCTGAAAATCTATTACTCCGCATTCTTTGCTTGTGCTATAAAATCAAATCTAAGAAAAAATTACAGAAACAAGGATATTATACAGCTTTTTTTTAAACATTGAAAATTAATAGAATATCTGATAAATTTCTTAAAATAAATTTATTTTTACACTACAAATTAAATGTTTAATGCAAGCTTTTATTTCTTTGTTATTCCCTTGTTGTGTTATATTTTTACTTTTACAATTTAGTGATTATATAAATTATAAAAAGATACATTATAACTCGAATATACAAAAATAAATTTGTGAGAAAATGAATTTAAAAAAATATCTATATATACTTTTTTTTTTTTTTTTTTTTTTTTTTTGTTCCAAAAACTGTACCATGAGTATATGAATTATATAGAAAAGAACCGATTCAACAATAATGTGCAATGAAAATAAAAATAATAATTTAAACTTTAGTTTATTTTTTTATTTTGAAAAAAAAAAAAGACTGCAGATAAAGAAAAATATGGATAATATGCCCTATTCAAAAACACCCCTTTTGACATTATTCTTAAAGTAAAATTTATGTATGTAAAGAGAGCATATTTTCTCGTAAAAGATATTTTTATAAGTGATGTTTATTTAAGTACTCTTATTACAAGTACGTTGTACCTGTCAAAAGTTCAAGAAGTTTACTATCGTAATTTTCAGAAATTAATACAAAAGTTAAACATAATTAAAATATAAAAGCTGCTTGTTAATGAATAAATATCTGTCATAACATACACATACGCACATATATTTGTGTATATTTATAAATGAAATTCGCTACGCAAGCAAAATATTTTCGTATTTATATATTATTATGAAAAAATATTTATCTGATGATTTTTAATTTTTCTAAAATTGTTTTTCATGAGTGATCTTATATTCAAGTAAGATAATTAAGACCATGTTAAACTATTTAAGTTCAAAGTATCTGTCGAAATTTTAAAAGTTTATTTTAAGATTTTTAAAATTTTAAATTAACAGGTGCATTTATTAAAAAAAAGACATAATACGTGAGCGTAATAATGAAATCCTATATAAGTTAGGAATTTTTTTTTTTAAGAGAACGTTTTACATTTTTATGAGATTAATACAATACATTGGTGTGATTGTGCATTTTATGAACAAAAATACTTTTCTTGTTTATTTTTAAAGAAATTCCGTTTTTAGTTCCCCAGAATATTAAAGGTAAGTTTTAAACGGTTGGTTTTTGTGTCTGTCTGTTATCAGTTTAACATAAAAACACATAATTGAAGAAAATTCAAATGTTGTATTTTGAAATTCGTATGAGGTTGATATAAGAAAGGTATGAGTAATTTGGAATAATGCTGAAATGGTAATGACAGCTTCTAATTCTATACAAATTAGGTACTATATTTAATAGGAAGGTTCAGAAAGGCCTTCTTATACATAATCGTATGTGTATGGGTTTGTGTGCGTAACCTAATTGTGTGTAATAGTACTTGTTATTTTTTCGCTTCATTTGAAATATGTCTTTATAGAATTGAAATGCAAGGTCGAGAAAGTCATGGGGGTACCTCAACAAATTATTTCCTTGCGTTTAAATGATTTTATCTATAATGAGTTTAATCTATGCAAAAATTGCAATTTTGTATTCATTTTTAAATTTGTACTTAACTTCAGAATTCCGTATCATTATTTTCAAGGGGAAAAAATACTTATCGAAAAAGATTGTTATGAAAGATTACTACACAAAAATGCGTTTCAAACTGCGCCAGTATAATATGATAAATTTTATAATGCTAGACAATCCAAACTTATATATATATAAAGTAAAATAGTTTGTTGCGACATTTTTAACAATCTCCCAAAAACAACAACAACAACAATATATATATATTAATTTTTATAAATAAACAGTATATTAGTTTAAAAATTCTAATTAATCTTTAATTTATGAATAATACATGTAGAATATAAGTAGTTTCCTTTCCATTTTATTCGTACTTACACTAATTAGATTAAATGTTCTGATTTAATCAAATGATAGTTATATGCAAGTTTTAAAATGACCATTATGGTAAAACGTTGTAAATTGCACTATTGAAGGTACAACAAAGGTATTTTTAATATATACTTCAACAGTTTCATCTATGGGCAAAAATTATTGATACAAAATACATTAAATGTATAAAATAGAAAAATAAACTTTTAAAAAAGGCTACATATATAAATTACGCTTTGCATCATTTTTACTACAAAATTATTTAGTGTCTTTTTTTTTTTTTTTTTTTATTGCACTTAATTGCAACAAAAATGTATGTATCCAATGGAAAGTGAAGAAAAATAGTAAATAAAAAGATTACTAGTCAAATAAATATACATAAAATATCACCAAAATTGATTTGATACTGAACACGTTTTGAAAACTGGTATATATAAACGAATATCACAAAAAATAAAAAATATATAAAAAATAGATCCTTTTCAAAGAGACAAAATTAAATCTAACCATACTTATTACATAATGAAGAGAATGTAAAAATGTAAAATTTAAAATATTAAAATGCTTATGGAAAATTCCACAAAAGTTTAAAAAAAAATCAAAAACTGTATATATTTCCATGTTGGGGCAAAATTAATGAAATAATAAAACAAATTTTAATCACATGTTATATATCGTTCTTTAATGCATGCATGTTAGTAGTAGTTTTATTAAGTACTATATACGTGTCGTCATTTTCTGAAGAATAGAATTAACCATTTAGAGGTAGGATGTGTATTCAGAACTTTAAGTAAGTTTTAGGACTTCAGTAACTGATTTGATCTCTACATATCAGAGCACACTCAATGTTAATAAAGTATAAGGCAATGAGTAACATACATATTGTTTATTAACTTCCAACGCACTAGATTTATTCTACACGGCCCAGGCCCGGCCTGGCCCGTACGGAAGCTTTGCCCGGTAGAAAGTCAAAAAATTCGGCCCGGCCCGTTTATTTTTTAACCGTGTATGGCCCGGCCTGGCCCGGACAAAAACCGATAAAATCAGGCCCGACCCCGCCCGGCCCGATTCAAAAATATGTAAAATAACAAAAAAAAAAATGTATGCTTTTCTATGAAAAAGATTTTTAGCATGTGTTTTGCAGAGGTTTTATATAACCAAACAATAGTACGTTCTTTAACAAAACTGCTGAACTTCTACAAGATAATTATATATAAACACAAATCCATTATTATAGATAAGGCACAAAGAGAAACAGAAAGTCAAATCGAAAATATTAGCATTCCTCAAACAATACAGGAATTAAATTTTGTTAATACTACTAAAAATGCACTTTTCTCTTATATACCGTAATGTATCCGAATCTCTAATGTGATCCGGTAAACAAAACTTTAATGTTAATCCAACCATATTGAATAGAAAAGTTGTTTTTGACCATGATAAGAATTATGTTACTTTCACCCATTGGAGAAAAGAAAAAGGAGCCTTAGAGAAAAAGTTAAAACGAAAGGATTTTTATAGCCTTCATACCACCTCAACAAATCATAGGAAACAAAGCCTTATACACAGTAACGTATCTAATTTATTTTGTTACTAGCAGGCTTAGCCCGCTTCGCTGGTCACTGAATTTAAAGGACACTCTTTTCTATATAACTTTATAAAAATAAAATAAAACAAAATACTAAAATTGCTCAAAAGCTCGCTTCAGGTCCCTGCTGACTTCGGCAGCGATTTGGTCACTCACTAAAACTCAGGCGCCTGTCCCTATTACCTGCGACATTGGTTTACCAATAGTCTTCCATTTAGGTGCTTATTAGATAACAGTTTAGAAATAGATAGTATCGAAAAAAATGAAGTATCCCTTTTATATTTGAATCCCAGTTACATATGAACAACACTATGCGTGGTGCACATAATATTTGCTTTTACGTTATTTTCTATGTTTATTTTGTTTATCCAATCGACCATAAAATGACAGCAATTCCACGCCAAAGGAGGATCGTCCAGGAGGATCTGTTAATGAAACTGATAAAATAACAATATGGTTCATAGAGTTTAAATAATCTATTTAAAACAGAAAATGAGTTCCATACGATCTTCTGCTGTTGCCACCTAAAATTCATACTTTAGTTAATTTAAAAAAATCTAATTGTCCGATCGATTAGCTATTTAATCCGCTGAATTCACAAAAATTGCTTCTTACATTTGGTATCCTCGTTTGTAATGATAGATAGATGGCGCTTTTTCAGCTTTTGTTGTTAGTAAATATAATAGCCACGTGTATCTATTAATGTTCTATTTGTGTTACTACTTAATATTAGAGCTATAATTTCTCCGCCATTACATCATGGAAAATTAATTGCTTTTGGAAAAAATATTTCAGTTTATTCAAAGTTCGATCGGAAGTAGATATTTAACTAAAGCTGAGCAAATATTATTTTCAAATCATCTGATTAATTCTTTACTTCCATTAGCCGAAGCAACTGAAATTTTAAATTTGTCATTTGGAAATAATTGGAAGCTCAAATCTGGATTTCTTGATTTTTGGAGTTACACTGTGGCACACAACAGTAAGTGTTATCTTTTTTACCGGATTTATTCATTTTTATTCATTAAATATATGCGAAACTAAACATCGGCCAGCAATGGCGTCTGGATGAAAGCCGAAAGCTATGCATGTTAATTGTAATTTCACATTAGCCCACCAGAGGGCGAGCATTTCATTAAAATCGCGGATCTTATTTGTAACGATACGACTGATATTTCTAATTTATTTTCTAATTTATTTAATTTACTTTCCTCGTTTTAAATAAATGTACTTTTACTTTTATTTTTTTATTCTGTCAAAAAAAATGGCAACAATTAAATTATGGATAAAATTTAAATGGCTAATTTATCAGAAATTAGAAGGTTATTTTTTTTCACATTTTAATTAATTAAAAGAAAACTAATAATAAAATCGAAAATCCGGCTTCGAGGTGCATCAAGGGAGGACATTACGAACCTCCATGCAAATTTGTGTAGCTCTGCGATCTGCCGTTTTCCTAAAAGGCTCTGGATATACATACACAATGACACACACACACACACAAACATCTTATTTTATTATACGTATAGATGTACATGTACGAAAACTGATAATGACATGCATACTATTTTGAATAGGAAACCATCTAATATTACTTTACATAAAATATATTAATTTCGAAGCATTCTAAAAATATTTGCGAAAAATCAGATTTCGAACAGACAGACTGATAGACAAATTGAAGTTACAGACTTTTTTAACAAAATAGAATTTTATGTGATATACCAGCCTGTAAAATTATGTAAAATAAATGACTGAAAGAATACTTTTATCATTTTTCTTTTTCGTTGATTAACGAGGAAACCAGAAAAAAATTCGGCCCGACACGGCCGGGAGAAAACTTCATTCAGGCCCGGCCCAGCCCGAGTACACACAAAAAAAAACTGAGCCCGAGCCCGTCCCGGCCCGACCCGAGAACAAATTTAAAAATTCGGCCCGGACCCGGTCCGAGGGCTGGGCCGGGCTCGGGCTCGGGCCGTAAACCCGGCCCTTGCAGACCTCTATCTCAGACTTCGTGAAATAATTCTAAAATAATGGGCATATCTGCTATACATTGCCCCTGAAAGGTAAATAAAAATCTTAGTATATCGACCAGAAAACAAAAAGAAATGTAGCATATAATTAAGTGTAAAAAAAAAAAAAATATATATATATATATATATGTATATATATACATATACACTCATGTCCATAAATTAAGGATAATGCTAGCTGAGGCAAATAAAGGTTCAGAAACAAAACAAACATGACTTATTCATAAAGTCCATTTATTAAAAAGAAGATCACGAACAAAAAAAAGTGGTTTATGTAGGATACCATTTATAAAAACAACGATTTTTGCTCCCCGAAGCAATTACAAAAAATATCTCCCTTACAAAAACTTAACATTACATGGTTGGTATAATGGTTAATACATTGCATGTCTCTCAGATGAGGAAATACAGTCCTTACAACGCCTAGGAATGCTGAGTATTAAATTATTGATCTTATCTTGGGGAAGGTTACTCTACTCAGTAAGCAATGCTCTCCGAAGTTCCGGTACACATGTAGAAGGTGGTTAACGGACTACAACTCGTCGGAAAAGCGTGTCCTACACATGCTCTATCGAATTCTAGTTAGGTGAGAATGCTGGCCATTCCATGCAAGTGATAGCTTCAGATTGTAGGCATCCGTGTGCAACGTTTCCACGGTGAGGGCGCGCATTGTCATCCATAAACACAAATTCTGAGCTCATGGCACCCCTAAACAAACGTACATGTTGTTACCGACTGATGTCCCGATAAGTTTGGCCTATCATTCTTCCGATTTAACATGCAGATCTATTCTGGTGCCCAATATGACCCCCCCCCAAACGAGCTCTTCTGCTCCACACGGTGTCGTTCAATGACTTTGTTTTGGTGGTAACGTGTACCTGACGTTCTACATATGAAAGTCTGGCATGAATCACACTGCAAGCTAAACCTGGACTCGTCGGAAAACATCACACAAGCTCACCGTGCCGCTGTCCACATTGCATGTTCTCTACTCCAAGTTAACCGCTGGCACAGTGCATTGCCGTGAGCGGAACACATCTAACAGGCCTGCGAGCATATAGACCAATATCTCCCAAACGTCTATCCACGGTTTGTCTTGAAACTGTGGATTTCGTGGCTGCAGACAGCTGACGAGACAGGTCTGATGCTGTGCTTTATCTGCTTATTTTGGCAGTTACTACCAAATACCGGTGGTCATTCGGAATTGTAACTCGTCGCCGACCAGTACTGTAACGTCGACTGGCATTTCCATCATTTTGGAATCGTTGCCAAAGCCTAGAGATGACACTTTGGGCGATTCTAAGTTTCCCCGATACTTCTATCTGAGTACGCCCACATTCTAGTCTCCCGATAATTTTACCACGTAAAAAATTATCTGCGTGCGTCCTCTGTGTCATAACTATTCGGCTGTGACACTGAGCGGCACACAGAACACTTGTGAAAAATTTTCCTTCTTTGCTCCCATTCCTTATCTACCCCCTTCTTACACTTTCGTCATTGTAACATCATAACGGCGTCATCTGATGGCTTCTTATAATTTGCATATTATTCTTAAAGATGTGTGTGGTATTTCTACAGGTGAAATTTTTGAATTAAAGTTCGATTTCAGTGTGAATCTGAATTATCCTTAATCTATGGACATGAGTGTATATATTAACAAAATATCATTAAAAAAAAAATACCTGAGACAAATGTAAAAATATCATTATAAAGCAGGTAATAATAATAATAATAATAATAATAATAATAATACACTTTGGAACACTACTTTTAAGATAAATGCATCAAAATAAAATCAGCATAAATTATAATAATCAAAATACTATGTAGATTGTGTTTTCCATATTTTAGTGTTAATTAGACTAATATTTAACTATATAAAAAAGTATAAAATCACTTTTAAAAACACGTAGATATTTTTTTTTATTTATTTATTAAAACCAGACACAAAGCTTTTCGCAATTATCAAAATAGCATCATCAGGTGTACTTAAGTAACATAGTAGCCAGCAACATATAATTGAGAAGTTCATTGCGGTTAAAGTTAAAAAAAGTTCAGACCACAAAAGGTCGCACAGGAACTACAAGGCAAAAAACTTAAAAAAAAAAAAAAGATTTCAATACAATTTTCAATAATCTTACGAGCACAACGTTTGCCATATTTTATGAGGAGAAGCAGCATCCTTGGAGTTAATAACTATATTGTTCTTGATAATATTTATTGCTTCTGTCATTAGAAGGTCTTAAAAGAAACGAGGGGCTGAAATTACTTCGGCCTGGGTCCACAGAGGAACAGATTCAGGGTGCTCGTAAAGAAATTCAACTAGAATATAGCTTTTTTTTTTTTTTTTTTTTTTTTTTTTTCTCTCTTTAACATTTCGAATGTGTTCATATATTTTTGCTTTAAGCGTGCGTCGTGTTTGCCCAATGTAGTAAAAAAGTTCATCATTATATTAACAGGTATTTTATAAACCCCACCAGTAGGTTTGTTGATATCCCGGTCATTAACAACTAAGTTTTTAATAGTACAGGGGGAGGAGAAAGTAACGAGTAGATTAAATGTACGTAAAATAAAGTGCTTAAAATTACTAAATTCATTACAGAAAGGTAGACTATTGGTATATTTAATTTTATGATTTTGGTTAATACTAGTATTATTATAGATTTTATTTTTGACCCCATTGATAATTTTTAAAATAGTGTTTTTACTATACCCAGCGTTAATACCTAAGTGAATAATTATATTAATTTCTTTATTTTCGTTAATTTTTACTATACACAGCGTTAATACCTAAGTGAATAATTTTATTAATTTCTTTTTTTCGTTAATATATAACTATTGAGATTAATAGGAAGGAAATTATGTAGTTTGAAATAGTTAGCTAATATGAAATAATGTAGTTAACATAATTTAATTAGATAATACGCACCAATTTTGGAGAATTTTTATTATTAATGAGGGAGAATTTGGAAATGCATTTCTATAGGGTTATTACGTACATTTTAGGCTAAGTGAAAACATACTTTATGTCTCACACATAAAAATACATTATCGAAAATTAAACAAACTATAATTAAACCTTCCTAAGCTAAAATTCAATTTTATTATTTAATGTACTATTGGAGAATCCTTTCAGTTTAATGTAAAATTAATAATATTAACTACATTTAAACGAATAAATGTAAACAGGCTAACGAGAAAAAGTTTCAATAGTTAAGGGTAGTAAACCATTCACTTAGATATTATGAAGAAATTGTTTGAAAACATTAAATATTTCTGAATTTTTCAGCTTACGTTTTGGATTTTAGTGCAGTACTAAATGTAATAATATCCAATATTTCCCTTTCATTAATCAACCATCTTATATACAATTGAAAAAAGTATTAAAAATCAATCATTAAAGTTGAAAGCGCATGTAATTTTTTAGACATATAAATATAAATCAATATATTTGATCCAAGATAGAAATACGATTCAATGAATATTATTTTTATTACGAGTTAAATTTATATTAAAAAAGGAAATATATTTATCACATAAAGTGAAAATGAATAGTTTATGTATATATTTCAATTTATTTCACATTTTTTTTTTTTTTTTCATAAAGTTGTTCTCATACCAAAACAGCAATAGTAAGATTTAATATACTTCACATTCAATGCAACGGGAGGAAAAAATATTATTTAATACTTAAAAACGATTTGTGACCAGAAATAAAAGACACTTTTACGATAAATGTAAACAAGTTAAAAAGAAATATACATCGTGCACAGCTTAGTTGTCAGCAGCTGTTTGGTGATATAAAACATAAATCGAGTCAGAGTTAAAATATGCAGCTTATTTTTTATTACACTTCCAATGTCATGTCAGAATATTAAACACATCAAACGAATGCTTAACACAAAAACGTCAACTTTTTTGAAAGTATTTTCTTCATGTTTAAAATAGAAGTTATATGATACTGTTTTAATAAAAGCATGATATTATATATATGTTACACAAAAATAAAAAATAATAAAAATGCGTTATTAAAAGTTATATATTAGTATTTATTTTAAAACACTGTGTTAGTTTAATATCAGACAAGTATATTTACCAACTACAATTACCAATATTTAAAGCACATATATTTATTATATCTATGCCATAAATATTGATATTATTATTTTATTTTATTTTGTGTAGTCAAACATCACAAAAAGTTCTTTGAAAACAACTACAATATTAAGAAATATTAATAAACTTAATAACGCAATGCATTAATATTTCCTTAAAATTTATGCTATTAATTAAAAACGTTTAATTATTACTATTTTTTTTTTAATTTAAATTGCTAAATTTTAAATAAAATTCAAAAAATGAAAATTATTAACATAAAAAAATGTTTAGATTAAAAAAATATATATGTATAACGTTTCATACAACAGGGATTATAAATGCTTGTATTGAAGAAAAAAAAGCGAGCAAACGTTTTTTACAAAATTAATAGCTGTTAATTAAAATTTTCTTGTATTAATCAGTTATTAAGACTCATACAAATACATGATCACATGTGACCTATTTTAGGGGTATATAACTGCTTCTGTCCGGGTGTAATGCAATATTTTACTCAGGTTACACACACTGTTTATTACTGTAATTATTTGCTTTAAAAATTTTCAGAATACCGAATCGAATGTTTACTAAATTCGAAATATTTTCACTTAAAATTTGAAAGCATTTATTGAAACCAAAGGTTAAGACGTTAATTGAATTCTTTGAGCATTCATTAATAAACACACACACTCACACTCACATATACATACATATATATATATATATATATATATATATATTAGATTGTTCCATATGAAATGGCCGTTTTCCTTTTCATGTCCTTTCTTTATAAAAAAAAAACTTATAAGTGTAAAGTTTAATATAGTTTATCAAATATCACTTTATTACTCATTCCATGTCCTATGCATTTAAATTTTAAATAATATAGATTAGTTCATAAATATTTAAAAAATTCTAAATAAAGTAGGACCAGGAAATCTCAAAAAATACGTCTCCCAATGTTTATGATTTCAAAATTGATCATTATGCCGCTCACTCAAGCAACTCGAAAAATGAATACTGCGTTTGGGAAGGATAATGAAAAAAAAAAAAAAAACGCATAGACGATGGTTTTAGAAATGATTTCTGTTGAGGAGATATGGTTTTACAAAATGTACCTCGTGGGTGACTTGAGAACGCCCTCTGTGGGGATAATCTAAAGAACCAAGTTGAAGTAAGATCTTCCATAACTGCTCGAAAATGTTTTGCCAAATTGGGAGTAGGTAAGGCATACACCTTAAAGCTTTTGATAAGGTGAAAAACCTCGACAAATGGGTTCCAAATGAGTTGAAAGAAAGGCAAACAATGCAATGTTCAGTGATCTGCAGATAATTGAGTATTAAACAAACAAACAAAAAAACAAAAAATCCCTTTCTGTACTGTCTAATTCTATGTGAAGTAAAGTGGATACTCTATGATAATCAGAAACATTCTGCACAATGGCTAATACAGATAAAATGCCAAATCATGCATTCAAACCAAGGAAGGTAATAGTGAAAATTTGGTGGATTCAAAGAGGCGTTATCCATTACAGTTTCACATGAGCTGATCAAACCATTAATACAGGTATTACAGTCAATTACCTGATATTGTACAGTAAAAATGTTTGTCCTCAGAGTCAGCATTGGTAAACAGAACGGGTGTAATCTCCCAGGATAATACAAGACCTCATGTTTTGCGTGTGACCTTGCAGAAAATAAAAGATTTGAAGTTTGAGGTTCTGACTCATCCTCCATATTTATCAGCTTTGTCGCCTACTGACTATCACTTCGTTAAACTTTTGGACACTTTTTTTGATAAACAAATGAGTTGCGAACTAGGAAGCTGTCAAAATAGTCTTCAAATAATTCCTTGACTCTTATACAAAGGTGTTCTTTAAACAAGAAAGAAAAATCATGCAGTGCGCATTGATTAGTAACACTTTCCAACTGTACGCAATTGTTGTATCGAATAACTTTTAATATTATTTGGCTACGTTATCAAACAACAGACAGAAGGTCTGAAAAACATACAGATAGAGTAATTGATTTTAAAATTATTCTTAGGCATTTTGGAAAGTGCTAAAAAGGCTTAACGCAAAAGAAAATGCAACCGTTAGATTATAATTACAGCTTTTAATCTCTCTGAATATTTTACTGTAGCCCTGTAAATCTGAAAGTTAATCATATCATATTCTATACAAAACAATATTTTAGAATATTAATAATACATGCCAATGTTTTTATGATTTTTATAGTAGAAAATTTTTTAAATAAAATTTTTAAAAAATTCTGTCCTAAAACGTAATACAATGGCTTTTTTTTTTGTTGTTGTTCCTGTAAACAAACTAGTTGTACAGGACCTATTAATGACATTTTAAATATGGAACATTCCATAGGGAACTTGACTATATCATCTTTTAAAATTTCTCAATATATTCACGGATGATAGGAGCCGGAGACAAACAGATAGAAAGATAGACAATCGGACAGACAGATGCATAAATTGAAATCATATTCCCACTAAAATTATAAGAATGTGTTAAAACGCTCATGTAAACCAAAGTACAATTCCAGCAAATTTTTATTAATAGCTTTTAATGTAAATGATTATTTTTGTAAATCTAATGCAAATCATACTATATTACATAGAAGGCACTCTTTTGTACATACGAATAATATATTTCAATTGCATTAAGCTTTGTGAAAAATAAAATTATTAAAATTTGGATTATAAAAATAACTTTCATAGAACACAATGCTTTAGAATACTTTCAAAAGCCCCTGTACACAAACCAGTTACAAATGCACTCTATTTTACATAGGAAACATCCGATAGGGCATTGAATAACATATTAAAATTTCATTAACGTTTCTATACATTAAAGATATTAAACTATGGTTTATAGAAACTCATCTCATAGAACATAATGCTTTCGAATACTTTTGGGTGTCCCTGTACACAAATCAGAAAAGGTATTCAGTCCATTTTTAATACGGAACATCCGATAGTGAACTTGAATAAAATATATCGGTTTAAAGAAATTCCATAAATGTTTACGGGAATTAGTGCGCAGAAAAACAGACAGAGAGACAGACAGACGGACAGAACAGTCAGACACATACACAAATTGAAATTATATTTACACTAAAAAAATGATAGAAAGTGTCAAAAACGCTTAATGTAAACGAAAGTACAATTCTAGCAATTTTTTATTAATAGCTCTTAATATAACTGAATATTTTTGTGTCACCCTGTAAATCTAATGATAACCATGCCATATTCTATGCGAAGCTTTTTTTTTTTGTTCGTATAAATAACATATTTCAATTTCCTAAATCTTCGTGGAAAGTAAAGTTATGGAAATTTGATTTATATAAATATCTCACAAAGAACGCAATGCTTTGGAGTACTTTTGAGTGTCCCTGTGCATAAAATAGTGGTGTTATGTAATCTATTTTATATAGGAAACATCCAATAGTGATATCACATATTTCAATTTCATGAAGATATTGTACAGTACAGGTATGAAAATATGGTTTATAGAATACCTCTCATAGAACACAATTCTTTGAAATGCTTTCAGGTGTCCTTGTACACAAACCAGTAGAAGTATAAACTCCGTATTATAGAGCACATCCAATAGGGAACTTGAATAACATATATCAGTTTTAAAAAAATCCATATATATTTACGGGTGTTAGAGCGCGGGCAGACAGACTGACAGACGGACAGATACACAAATTGATATCATATTCACACTTAAAAAAATCTTAGAAAGTGTTAAAAACGCTTATTTAAAAGAAAGTACAATTTTAGCAAATATTTATTAATAGTTCTTTATATACCTGAATATTTTTGTGTCACCCTGTAAATCTAATGGTAATCATGCTTTATTCTATGCAAAGCATTTTCTTTTGCGCTTATAAATAACATATTTCAATTTCATGAATCTTCGTGCAAAGTAAAGTTATTAAAATTTAGTTTATAGAAATATATCTCATAAAAGGCAATGCTTTGGAATACTTTTGTGTATCCCTGTACACACATCAGGGGTGGTATTTACTCCTTTTTATACAGGAAACATCCGATAGGGAACTTGAGTAACATATTTCAATTTCATTAAGATTTGTCTACAGTAAGGGTATGAAAATATGGTTTATAGAAATGCCTCTCGTGGAACAAATTGCTTTGAAATATTTTCAGGGGTCCCTGTACACAAACCAATAGAGGTATAAGCTCCATTTTCATCAGGGAACATCCGATAGTGAACTTGTATAACATATTTCAATTTCATTAAGATTTTTGTACAGTAAGGGTATGAAAATATGGTTTGTAGAAATGCCTCTCTTAGAACACAATGCTTTGGAATACTTTTGTGTGTCCCTGTACACAAATCAGTGGTAATATTTACTCCATTTTATACTGGAAACTTCCGATAGTGAACTTGAATAACACATTTCAATTTCATTACGATTTGTGTAAAGTAAGGGTATGAAAATATGGTTTATAGAGATGACTCTCTTGGAACACAATGCTTTGAAATATTTTTGAGGGTCTCTGTACACAAACTAGTAGAGGTACAAACTCTATTTTCAACAGAGAACATCCGATAGTGAACTTGTATAACATATTTCAATTTCATTAAGATTTTTGTACAGTAAGGGTATGAAAATATGGTTTGTAGAATTGTCTCTCGTAAAACGCAATGCTTTGGAATATTTTCGTGGGTCGCTGTACACAGAACACTAAAGGTATAAACTCCATTTTCAATAGGGAACATCTGATAGTGAGCTTGAATGACATATATCAGTTTCAAGAAATTCCATAAATATCTACGGGAGTTAGAGCGCGGACGGACAGACGGACAGACGGACAGACAAACCGAAGTCATTAACATTTTTCAACCTTGTTGGAATGTGTTAAAAAGGCATATAAAGGCTTTACAGTCGAAGAGATAAGTGCGATGCTGAGATGTTGATAGAGTATATTTTGATTAAATAACTTCAAATTTTTTATGTTTAAATAATCAATAAACTTAGATTCTAAAACGGCTATTTCTTATGAAACAACCTGATATATATATACTTTCATAAGGCTAAATTTTTGAAAAAATGTGTTATACAATCTATTTTCATTCAAATTCAAGCCTTCATTCAAATTCAAGCCCATTTCCTCCGCAGAACAATTGAGTGGAAGTATCTACATATCTAATATGATTTTAGAAAAATCTCATTAATAAAGTCACTAGAAATTTTCAGTATTTTTTTTTCCATTTTTACCTTTTCGCACGTATATACAGGGCAGAGAAAGTATTGTTTATGGGTAACATTTTCAAAATATAATTGAATTTAGCATCGATTTTTCTTTCAAAAAAAAAAAAAACTCAGATGCGTAGTATTTTAATTGTTATGATATAATGCATTAATAATGCATTAATAATGCATTTTTAATGCTCCAAAATTAAAAATATTATTTTACATTTTGCCTCAAATTAATTTTGTTTATTTCATTAAATACTTTTTTTAATATATATATATATATATATACATATATATAATTATTTTATTGTAACAATACACATTTTGTTTTTATATTCAAGCGCTTTTGCCATATACATATATATATATATAATCTTTTTGATAGTAGAAGCAAAGAATAAGAACGAAGAATAGTTAGTCAAACAGTTCACCAAAGAGACATACACACGCCAAACAAAGCAAGAAGATTTCCCAAATTAATTAAATAATCAAGTTCAACAATAGCACTGACGCCAATCCACTGAAAAACAATACCTGTTGAAAATTGAAATAGGACCGTGTAATTAGACTCTGGTGAAAAGAAGATTGACTCTAGGACAATATTTCAAGGTGAAAAAAGAGAACCCTGTAATGAATAATAATGACTCATAATGCGCAGTAGAAACCAAGCAAATGACACAAGATCACCAAAAACACAAAGACCAATAAGAATGAATTTTTCTATGCAGGAGAAGCTCAGAAATGTAAAAAAAAAAAAAAAAAAAAAAAAAAAAAAAATCACCAGAGAATGAAACACACATGTTTAAAGAAGCCAAATTTAATTTTTAACAGCCCGCAAAACAAACGATGCAACAAACCAACTCAACCAAATCCCAACAGAAAAATTCAAACTAAATCGAAATCCAGGGGAAAAAACAACACCAGAAAGGAAGAAAGGAGGCAAGCAGCAAGACTTGTGACTTGCCTGTGGGTTTACTCTAGTTTTACGCCGGCAACACTCCCCCAGCCTGCCTAGACCCATAGCAAATAAAGAACAATGAGACCATGGAATTTTTAATTGATTACGAACCCATAATAAAAAAGAACCCCGAAATGAATCAAATGAATTAATGATAAATTATTTTCTAGAAAAACAAAACAGAAAACCCTCCAGAAAAACGAAAACACACCATGAAACTAAAAAGTAATAAAACCAAAACCTAAACACGCAAGAAAAAAACACCCCGAAATGAAAGCGATTTAGACGCAATCCATCCTGATGTATTGAAACACCAACCCGAAAAAATAAAATCAAAACACGAGCCACAAAAACTGAATTCAAATTACGAGCAAAACAGAAAACTTAACAGGAAAAAATGGTATTTTGGAGGTTGAGATGTATCTTTCCTTGATAATTATTAAATAACCAATTTTCAACCAATTAATTTTTGGAATAAAATTAAATGCAGCAATCTTTCCTTCATTGTTTTTAAAAGTTAATTCAACTTCCCACCCAACCATCAACCCAACAACGTCACCCAACCTCGTTAATCAAAAATCTGCCCACCCATCCTCCACATTTTGTATTGTCTTTTATTATTTTTTAATTTTTTTAACACATAAGAGTGTTTTGTGTGTGTGTGTGTGTGTGTGTGTTTGACAGATACAATTATTGATATACCAGTGAATAAAAAAAAAAAAAAAATTGGGACTCCCATATTTAAGGTTTCATTAATAAGTTTATTGATGTTTTTATTATTATATTTATCAGAACATAAATTATTGATTCGATATAAGTGATTAAAAATGATATCTCTGAAAACAGAGAGATGCAGGCATGGTTTAAAATGAGTAAACAAATTTACTTTAAAGTTAAAATCTTGTTTTTTGTCTGAAATGTCAATATGAATTTTATTATCATAGAAATAAATTTTAAGATCAAGAAATTTATGATTTTAACTTTATGCATAGACTTAGTCAATTTTAAATTTGAAGGATAGTCAAAAGATCAGATGACTTATTATTAATGAATAAAATGTTGACATCATCAATGTATCGGTATAGTAACAGATTATCAAAAGTAAATTTGCACTCATAATAGTATAGATACAGATCAGCCAATAAACTCGAGCTGCATCCCCCTTGAGGGATGCCCACTTATTTCTTTTTCCTTCTACAAATATCAATGGTAAAGAAAGTTTTTGGATAAAATCTTCGCAATTGCGTTTTTGTTATATTTACATGTTTTGTCGCAGGTAAATAATCACCGAGGAGTAACATATGTCAGTCATTGCCATTTTTGAGAAAATGGCCGTTATGTAAAATTAAGCGTGACATATATGATATATATATATATATATATATATGTGTGTGTGTGTGTGTGTGTGTGTGTGTGTGTGCGTGTGTGTGTGTGGTAACTCGGGGGAAGACGCAAATTTTCTTTCAAGTACTTTTAAGTGTCAACAGACGGTAACATTAAACAGCGTCTGTATGGTGTTTTGTCCTAGTGAGCACGTGGATTCTAAATATATTATAATTTATCGCCTTTAATCGTCATTATTTTGGATCTCCTGAGCATTTAATATGGAGACTATATCCCTTAAAATGTTCGGTTACTCATGATTAAAGTTCATAAAGAGGCGTTTTATTTGAAATAAGATTTTAGCAATATAAGTGAATTCCTTATTTTAGTCCACATACCAGGCAAGCCGAAGCGAACGTAATCTTACAGCAATACGAAAATAAGCGCGTGTGGTATATTCATCTCATACTTGGGGGAAGACGCAACATGGTTCAGAAATAAACTACATGACATTTAAATTTTATGTTTTATTTTTTATGCTGTATATTATAGTGTAAAATAAAAATGGAATTAATAACTATAATATTAAAATAATTATCATTTTTATAGTATCATTTTAATAAACCTTCGAGACTTTAGTATGGAACTCTTCTGAATACAGCTTTAAGATAGGCAGCCACAGTAGGAAATGCAACTTATGCGTTCTCAGCTGCTGGGATTTATCCTTATAACCCACAAGCTATCACAGATCATACATTTGCCATCTTTGGTGATTTCAACATTTATACAGCTGTTGCTTCCGTGAACGGCACGTATTCCAACAGGCCTAATCCAACAGATGCTCCCACTAGCAGAACTTGAAGCAGTCGACTGTCAGTAGCAATTTTCTCCATTAGTACAGAAAAGTCATTACCTCCATCAGCCTTAATCAGCCAAATGCAAAATAGATTGCACAAAGATTGCAATGGTGACCTTTGTACTGAATGACATCTGTGCAGACTAGCATTCAAACTTCTATCCTTATCAATGTCGCTAACGTGAACTTCAGAAAAATGTGTTTATGTTTTCAAATTAGATGGTTTCCCCATAGTTATTCTTTATTCACAGGTAATTTTCCAATGTTTGTCTCATTTTTCGTTTTCATTCTGGGGTTACATCTTATTTTATAACTGGTGGCATCTTCCCCGTATATATTGGTAAAGATACCATAATTACACGAATTTATTTAACTCTAAATTTGTCAATTATGTACAGACTGGAAAATGAATTAATAATCATAATTAATTAATTAAATATTGAACAGTATGGTGTATTCATTATCATATTTAAATTTTTGACTTTTATATATGGTAACTTCCCCACATTCACCCTATACCGGGGTAAACATCTGGTCTACAAGTTTACAAATATTTATTGTGCGTAATGCTGTTCAAAATAGTATTTATGTCATCATTTAATTAACTTTCTGTATTACAATTTCTAACATTATATGTACTGTATTTTGTAGCATACCTTGTTGAAGTATATAGTTTTCTGCATATAATCTTTAGACGCTATGGTTGTGTTTTACATTTTTTAATAACACAAGTCTGTGATTAATTTTTTTTTCAAGGTGATGGGTGATGTGTTTTTCTGATGTATTTTTGGGTTTTGATTAAGTGAGACATTTTCAAATATTTTCAACATGTAGAATTTCACGAAAAATGGGATTTTTAGAGATCAAAACTCCACTTTCTCAAATTCCATCAAAGTTTTTGCCGGTTAAATTATGTGATGTGAGTAAAAAACAAGTAGAGCTATTTTATCAAGGCGTCAAAGAAATGTAGAGATGATATCAGGGACGATGGAGAGTTAAAACTTTAGCAGATTTTTGTAGTTGCTGCATCGGGAACCTCCCCTTACCATAAAGGTCCTCAAGACATACACAAGTGAAAAGGTTTTAAACGGAGCTACAATGTAAAGAAACACATTTAAAAGATGGTTTGTAAGTAATGGAATATTTCAATGCAGTTTATACTTAAATAGTTCCGAATTTCTTATAGCTTCAGGGCGGATATTTCCGATCTGCGTCCATACTTTGAAAAACCTCTTGCGTGATAGGATGAAAAGACAAACATTACTGATATCAGCGTATCAAAAAAACATTAGATACGCACAAAATATTTCAGAAAAAAAAAAATGAAAAGTACGAGTTTCGCAGACTTGTGTATTTTTTATCACGAGCTGTTTCCTATTTTTTTTTTCGCTTTAACCTGTATCTACTGTCCGGCCGCGGACGATTGATCCCTGGTTGGCAAAGTGCCAGGACGATTCCACCCACTCGCTGTGAGATACAGCAAAGGAAGAAGAAAGAGAGAGGGGAAAATTTTCTATTGTTCTTGTTTCTTCTCTTATGTGTAGAATCATTAATATTCCTGCTTTGATTTCTTTTATTTCTTTCTGTATAGCATTTTGCTTATATTGGAGCAAATAGATCATGCATCTGGTACGAATTCTCGGATTGAATCGAAGCGTATTGTACAGAATGTCATTATTTTTTGCGATAAAGAAGCTTTAGAAATGGAAGTTATTATTTGAAGAATTTTAATTATTTCTTCAAGAATTTTGATAATAAATATCAAAATGAAAGTAAGTGTCAAATACTTAAAGCAACATCCAATTTTAAATTGTGTCATTTTAAATATTTTGTTCGTTCGGTGCAACTTGCATACTAATCCAGTGAGGTACAACTTGCACATTAGTCCACTTTAAATATAGTGACCAGCGATGCTGACAAAGCATTCGTTGATTCACTACCTTAATTGATTTCACATTCCGTCATTTTTGACGGGGTTACTATATACTAGTTTGTAAATAATAATTGACATAATTTTTAAAATAGTGTTACACACTTCAAACATTTCAAAATACTGACAAATTTTTTATTTTTATTTTTAAATGAGTAATATTTATATTGAAATCTAAAACTATCCCTTTATAATATTATCAGTTTTTCTTTCTTTTAATTAATCGTAAAATATTTGTATAACCAGATATTCAAGAATCAGTTCAAAGAAGGAAAAGAAATGCAATCTGTGAGTTTATAATTTTTCATACCCAGATCAAACACATCCCTAGGTACTGCGGACATTCCTATTTTATAAATGGACCAGCACTTTTCACCCATGCGCAGATGACACCAGGGACCTTCCTTCTGCGGTTTATCAGTATATATAAATTTGTTTATATGTGTGTAAGTATTAATGGCAGAAAAAATATCTTTGTCATTTAAACTCATATTTTAAGTCACTTTGCATTATATTTAACGTATTATTAGGATATTCATAGGTGTCAACTATTAAATCAAAACAATTGTCCATTACTAGATTTTAAAGTGGTCACTAAAGGTTTATTTTAAACTGTCTAGTAATTTTTCGTGCATGAAAATAATCCAATTATCATTTTTCACAGTACAATCAACTACAGAATAAGTGAAGAGAGATAACGGACACTGGCAAATAGTTAAAATAACTAAACTGAAAATATTACACAAAATATATTTGGGAAATATCGTTAATATTTTCACTATGGGTACAATTATATAAAAGCATGTATATTATGAAAGTTTTATGAGAACACACACAAGGAAAATGCGTGTAAGATATCGTTAAATATACATAATTATGAGTAAGTCAATTACGAAAAATACGTTTAAATATAACATATAAAGAAATAATTGTCAAGATATTTTTCTTACAGGAAGATTAATAGCATTAAAAAAATGCTTTAAAATCATGTCCTCCATATACATACAATAGTTGTTTGCATAAAGAAATAAATCATTTATTTATTCCTGGCCCAGTATATATTTCTACTAAATACTTATGTCAAATATCATAAATATTTAAAGCTAGTTAATGGATCGGAATGCACTCTGACTCCCTTCGTTAAATAATGTTGGTAATTCAAACAGAGAAATATGCCATGGATGAGTTCATTTTAATGAATGATTATCTACATATGCTTCATAAATAATTAGCTGTCTAGGTGTTGTTTACGAAAGAAAAGTACGTCAATAAAATTCATAAATAAATATAACGTGCTAAACTGCCAACAACGTGCTAAAATTACCAACATTATTATCTTAAATGCGACGGATAATAAATTTATATTGTTAAAGTATTATTTTATTATTTGCTTAGGTTATGGCAAATTATTATAAGGAAGGATATAAATGGATAATTTTGATAATATTTTAGAATAAATAATTTGTTATATCTTGATCAAATGTGATCGAACGTGAAAATACATCTATTTTAATAAAAATGGGTATAAGTAATTAGCTGCATAGGTATTATTTCTAACGGAAAATATGCCAATAATGTGCATAAATAAATATTTTCAATAACATGACAAAATTACCAAAATTTTTATCTGAAATGCGTCAGAGAATAAATTTATATTGTTAAAGTAATATTTTATTACTTGATTAGGTTATGGAAAATTATTATAAGGAAATCTATAAACGGATAATGCTGAATAGGTTTTAGAATATATAACTTGTTATAACTTAATCAAGTTCAATCAAACATGAAAATACTTCTAGTTTATTAAAAATTAAATATTCTATTCATCTTCATAAATACACATATTCTTATGTAAACACTATATATATATATATATATATTAATTTCCATCCATTTTTTAAATTATATAATGTAATCATTTTATTTAAAAAATAATTCTACAAATAAAATAACCATTAATTAAAAAATAAATGTGGAAATACGTATATTTCACCCCATTCTTTTATTTTATTTATTTATTTACTTATTTGTTATAGATAGGCAATCCTACTATAATGTGAGTTTTAAATTATATCTAATAAATGTTTTTGAATAAATCATAGATTATACCACTATGAATTAACAGAATCCATCTACTGAATTTGGAATATGTTTAATATATTTGGATTTTCTTATATAGTACTTATAAATGAAAATGTATTTATTGAAATTTACATACTGTTTTAGGAGTTATATAATCGCAAGTCCTGTAAATTTTATTACTTTTGTGATCGCTCAGATTGCATAAAAGTAGTCTAAATCATAAGAGCCGGTTAGATTGATATTTAAGGATAAAAAAGAAAAAAAAAAAACAGATGTGGTTATTTTTACTTCCGTAGATTAAAATATAAATAAAAACAAAAATTTTTAATTATTGCATAGGTTTGAGCTAGGTTTAGAGTTGTTACAGTTCTCTACTATTATTGCCTAGAATTATTTTCCAACCACAACTTTTAACATTAAACTGACTGAATAAAACACGCTTTCAATCTTTAATCGAGTTTCTTCAGATTGAAATATAGAAATATGTCTTAATATATATTATTGCTGTGGGTATGTGTTATTTTTATCGACACCTTTACTTCTATATACAAAAAAATCTAATTACTGTACAAGCTAGAGCAACGTTTAGAGTTTACTTTTTTTTTTTCTCTCTCTCTGCAATTCATGTCTAGAATTATAAATATTTCTTGTCACAGGTTTCAGAAAAAGCATTAGTTTAACTAAAAAAAGGAAAGGCGTTTTCTGTCTTTTTATCGATTTTCTTTGGTTTTAAGTAAATATATACATCTATGTCTGTCTGTCTCTCTCTTTTTTTCTCTGCTTTTTATAAGCTATTTTTCTGTACTTTTTGATTTAATATGTCTCAAATAAGTATGCAAAATTTATTTATTGTGTTGAATTTCAATACATGTACTAACATATATTAATGTTAAGTGTATCTAATATTTTTAACATAAAATATCATCATTGCTAGTAGAGGACACCTTTTTAAACTTCTGGCTCATTTAACGCTTAAACACACATCCGGACACTGACAGATAATGAACATTTCCGATATATTTTTTTATGAAACTACGACAGGTGGCCATAAACATGCTCGCATACTTTTTTTCTTTCCCTGAAAATGTGAACGAATGTTTGAATTTTTGATCATACAATAGAAAACTGTAAAAAAAAAAAAAAAAAAAAAAAGATAAATTAATAAATTAATATATACATATATATATATATATATATATATATATATATATATATATATATATACAATCAAGTCTCTAAAAACGGCATTTATATATCTCATGAACACTGAAGGGCAGGAACTAAGTCCGAAAGGCATGTAGCGAAATTGAAATTGACCGTTATGGGTTACAAAACTAGTGAAAGGGCGGCTCTGTTTGTTTACGGGTACATGAAAAAATCCATTACGTAGGTCTATCGTACTAAAAATTTTTGCATGTTGAAGTCGATCTAAAATATCATCAATTAGGGGGAGGGGGTAGTGATCTTTAACTAACTTACGATTGAGCTTCCTGTAATCGATGCAAACTCTGTGTTTACCATCTTTTTTTCGAACAACTACAACTTGGCTGGCATATGGGGAGGACACTGGTTCGATAATACCATCTTTAAGCCATTCAGAGACTTGTGCGTCTACAATGTCTCGTTCGGTAAAGGGTAGACGTCGGGGTGAGTGAAAAATAGGTGTATCGTCAGTTAAAGTGATGTTAAGCTCAATGTTCGCAGTTTTGATTTTATTAGGTTTATAGGCCGACAACAGTTTGTTAATGTCGTTACGAATATATCGTGAAACATTAGGACCAATATCGAATTTGGGATTATCGTCAGTGATCGTCATGATAAAATTTGGATCTGCGGTACACTCATTTTGTTGTGAAAAATTAGAAAAAGTAACACCGGTGGGTGAAATGCTAATGTTCGCTTGTTGGATGACGTCACATCCAATTATAAGGTCATAAAATGTGGACACGTCGGATACAACTGAAATAGTTGCCGAAAACTCTTGATCGTCTATAGTAATAAAAGAATTAAAAGTACCGATGACATGTATACGCGCAAAGCCAAAACCAGTTAAGGATTTATTAATTTTTGACAACGGTGGGGAACCTATTTTTAACCATACAGAATGTTTCAAAAGGGTTAACTGACTACCAGTATCAACCAAACCAGTTAATTCATTACCACTACCCAAGTCGAAATTCCTGCTGGTATTCGTTTGCTAGGCAAGCACTACATGCTTCATCCCAGCTAGTAAAATAGCATAAAACTACCATAAATATTTGCTAGTTCCACCAGAACTATCAGCAAGTCATGGTGTGTTTTGGCACACTTTTTATGCTTGTCCAGCATATATATTCCAGCTTGTGTAGCTTGAATATTTTGCTGGTCTAGCAGCCATAGCGACCACTACTTGCTTGCACTTTTTGCTATTCTAGCAGAAATTCACAACCAACAGATGCTTTTTTTCTTTGCTAGACTAGAATTAAATGCTGTATCCCAGCAAGTAAAATAGCATAAAACTAGCATTAATATTTGCTGGTTACACCAGAATTACCAGCTTGTCATGGTGCGTTTTGGCCCACTTTTATTGCTTGTCCAGCATACATAATCCAGCTTTTCATGCTGGTATTTGTTTGGTGGACTAGCATTAGATGCTGTATCCCACCAAGTAAAATTGCATAAAACTAGCATTAATATTTGCTGGTTACACCAGAATTACCAGCTTGTCATGGTGTGTTTTGGCCCACTTTTATTGCTTGTCCAGCATACATAATCCAGCTTTTCATGCTGGTATTTGTTTGGTGGACTAGCATTAGATGCTGTATCCCAGCAAGTAAAATAGCATAAAACTAGCATTAATATTTGGTGGTTCTACCAGAATTACCAGCTTGTCATGGTGTGTTTGGGCCCACTTTTATTGCTTGTCCAGCATACATAATCCAGCTTTTCATGCTGGTATTTGTTTGCTGGACTAGCATTAAATGCTGTATCCCAGCAAGTAAAATAGCATAAAACTAGCATTAATATTTGCTGGTTCTACCAGAATTACCAGCTTGTCATGGTGTGTTTTGGCCCACTTTTATTGCTTGTCCAGCATACATAATCCAGCTTTTCATGCTGGTATTTGTTTGCTGGACTAGCATTAAATGCTGTATCCCAGCAAGTAAAATAGCATAAAACTAGCATTAATATTTGCTGGTTCTACCAGAATTACCAGCATGTCATGGTGTGTATTGGGTCACTTTTATTGCTTGTCCAGCATACATAATCCAATTTGTGTTGCTTGAATAAGTTGCTGGCCTAGCAGCAATCAAGACCACCACTTGCTTGCACTTTCAGCTATTTTAGCAGTAATTCACATCCAATAGATGCTTTTTTTTATTGCTATTCTAGCATTACTTTTCTACCATCAGTTGCTTTTAATTTTTGCTATTATAGCAGGACTTTCCCACCATCTGTTACTTTTTGTTATAACATTATTTTTCAACCAGCAGTTGGTTTTAATTTTATTTATACTAGCCAAATTTAGGGTATTTACAAAGGGCTTTCTATAAAAATTGAGAGTAAAATCATAAGACATCAAGAAATATATTTACAGCAAAAAATACATCATTCTTTTTCAAAATACCATCCGTCAGATGATATGCAACGGTCCCGTCTTTCAACCCACTTTTCAAAACAACTAGAGAAGCCCTTTTCTGGAAGCTGCTTCAAAGAACCCTCCACTGCTGAAATAACTTCAGAATCTGTATAAAATTTTCTGCCACGGAGCTTCTCCTTCAACGTTGGAAACAGCCAGAAATCGCATGGTGCGGTGCGAGATCTGGACTGTAAGGGGGATGTGGCATGATTTTAATATTGCATTTACTAAGATATTGCTGAACAGAAGTAGTGACATGCAGGCGAGCATTATCGTGATGTAATGTCCAAATCCCTACCAGTTCATGACGCTTTCTCGATATGTGTTGTCACAAAATTTTCAAAACTGAAACATAATATTCACCATTGACAGTAGTTTTTGGAGGCACAGCATGCTGATAGATTACACCTTTATGATCAAAGAAAATAATCATCATGACCTTTCCAGCAGATTTGGTTTGTCGGATTTTTTTCGGAGGCGGAGAGAATCAGTATGTTTACATACACTTGTTGCGGACTTGGTAAGGGGATCATAATGATGCACCCAAGTTTCATCACCTGTTATTACAGTCTTTAGGAGATTTGGATCATTTTGAAGCATCTGTTTCCGTTCACAACATTGGTGAATTCTTGTTTTCATTTGTTCTTTAGTAAGGTGATGAGGGACCCATCTGGAACAAACATAGCGAAGCTGTAAATTGTTATGTAGAATGCAAAATATCGACTTTTTTGAAATGTTTGTTGATGCCGCTATCTCCTCACATGTAATTCGCCGATTTCCTTGAAGGATTACCCACACAGCGTTAACATTTCAATCATTCAGCACACTTTTTGGTCGCCCAGGCCTAGGAGCCAGTTCTGCATACAAACGGCCTTTCTTGAAATCCCCATGCCATCTAAAAATCGTAGACTCACCAAAACATTTGTCTTTGTAAGCTTCTTTCATTAACTTAACTGTTTCTGGAGCTGTTTTTCCCAAACGATAGCAAAATTTTATGGCACAATGCATTTCGTTTTTTAACTCTGAATCACTCATCTCCATTTTTGTAAGGCAAATAAACAGTTCTTTAAACAAGCACGGAAATAGGAAAATAAAATCGTCTGCTTCATTCAGAATTTTGTATAAACGTACAGTTAACAGTTTGAAAAAATCACCTGCACTTCGATTTTTTAGTTTCGCGGTGTTGCCACTACGTAAAAGAATAACTCAGTTTTTATGGAATGCCCTTTGTACTTAAGGCCTGGGTGAATACCACAAAACTGGGTATTTTTGAAAGTTAAATCAGTAATCAATTTTTATCTAAATATATATATTAAAAAAATAAAAAGGGATGCAAAGAATGGTACTTATAATGGAATGTAAATAATTAACTCTGTTTATTTCATATAGATGGCACCTGCAAAGCTTCTAATAGTGATTTCTTAGAATGTTGTGCTACAAATGAATTCTTATTTTGATTAGTGAACAATTAACCATTCAATTTTTATGCTAATATTACTATAAGTAAATTTTATGCTACAAGGTTGTTAAAATGGAAGATTAGTTATTTTACTTTTACCCACCCATTAACACGGTATTCTGAAATTGGTGGGAAATAGTGAGAAGCATTTTTAAAGCTGTTCTTAAATGGATAACATTGTGGTAAATAATGTAAAATTTTCAATAGATTCACAGAACTAATTTTTGATGAAAATGTATGCCTTTTGCTGACATTACCATTGACAGGGTTACCACTCAAATAGCAGAATGAAATTCCCTGACTTTTCCAAGTTTTCCAGATGTGTTCTAAGAAAATTCCAGTCTAGCCATATATTGTGCATTGGTTGCATTGAGGGCAAAATAATTATGGTACAACTTGAAAACACAAAAGTTACATATTACTTTGACCTAAGGACAGATTGCCCTCCATGTGGGGGTCTTTCTAAGAGGTCTTGTTTTTAAAAAATGGCAAAAGCTAAGAAAAAAACAAGAAAAATGACTCTACGTTGGAGGAAAAATTAATTTTTTTTTTTTTTTTTTTTTTTTTTTTTGGCAATCATTGTATGAAATTCCCTGACTTTTTCAGATTCTGGCCAAAATATTAAAATTCCTTGACTTTTCCCTGACTTTCATGGTCAATTTTCAAATTCCCTGACTATTCCAAGTTTTCCAGGTAGCATGGCAATTCTGCATTGAAGTGCCTAAAACGTTAAATAAGTTTTAATTTTTTCTCTAAATACAATACTTCTCAAAACTCTAATTTGTAACACAAAAAAAGGATGAAAATCATCAACTAAATTGCCAACTTTGACGTACTTAAAAAAAAAAGAAAAAGAAAATATACATATACAGTCGAAAGCCAGAAATCTGCTGATCTAAAATCCACCAAAGTCCGAAATTCGCACAGTTTTTCAGATACAAACACTGAAATTTAAGTTACAAAACTGCAAATCAGAATTTTTGTAAAAGATCCTGAATGCCGACTTTGTGCTTGCATTTTATGATTACAATAATAAAAATATGAAAAACTGCAAGAACCAAGTATCTGATAAAGAAATTATCAACAATATATTAAATTAATCCAAAGAAAATTATGGTTATTATGATGATCATATCAATGAGGAAAACAATAAATTAATTTTTTTAAATGCTATCTTATAAAGGTAATAGTTTACTGAAGAATTCAGTTAAATACTTTGAAAAATAAATTTGTGTTACAAAATAAGAATTGATAACTATTTACAATAGACACACACACAAAAAAAAAAAAAAAAAGACTAAATGTTTTATGTGTGCATGTTCAAGTATAGTTTAAAACAAACTGCATGTGAACAGATTTTGTCTAAATTTGACGAATATTTTTTCATTTTTCATTTATTGTTTTCTTTATACATATATTTAATGTTCAGTGTTATTCTTATATACCTAATAATTTAATATACAAGTGAAACTGTGTTATTATTCACTAGCATATGTTTGATTAATATTCTACTTTTATTATTCAAATTGAAAATGATTTTTTATGGGCTCCAAAATCTGCACAACCTCTGGTCCCGAGCTGTGCAGATTTTTGACTCTATACTGTATATATATTTCTTTATTACTACAAAAATAATATCTCAATTATTAAGAGTTCACAAATTAAAATGGTACAAAGCTATACTAGAAGATAATTAAACTAAAAAAAAAAAAAAATCTAAAAACATCAAACATTATTCTATTTCCTACTGTTTAAAAATGATTATCTACATTTTTTTCTCTTTTCAATCATTGAAAACAACCTTTATATCATCTCAAAAAATTGTGAGTTTTTAATTTGAGAGCAGCCTTAAGGATTCTTTGAATTATCTTGCAAAGAACTTAAAAAAATAAGTGTTGTACAATGGCACTGTAAAAAATATTTTAAATTTAGTTGGTTTTGAACATTTAATTTTTTTTTTTTTTAATATAATTTATATTACTTTTAAAAATAATTATAACCATTTTAAGTTTTAACCAAAATGTTTCTTTTCTTGGATGTTATTTTAGAAATGAGTTGCAAGTATTGCAATAAGTTTTAAGATATTTAAATTGGTATCAATAAAGCCCTAGTATTACATCTTAATTTTTTAAAATTATTATCAGCTCTTTCTCATTTATAAAAAAGAAAGTTCTGATTAATTTAAATAAAATGACTTTATAAAAATCTTCAAATATATTATTTAAAAAATACTGTTGTTTAAATCAAATAATTTACGTAAAATGTATGACGTAACACTGCATTATTATTATTTTCAGATCAATATACATTTTCTTAGCCTTTATAAAATTAAAAAAAAAAAAAAAAAAAAAAAAAATGTAAAAACTTTCTTTTTTTTTTTTATTTACCTTAAAACTCTCTCTCTATATATATACATAATATCATACTATACACTAATCATAGATACTTTATATACGAATAGAACTCACTGAAAAATAAATACAAGGTAAGTACCCAAAATGGGCAAGGACAGAGAAGGACAAAGCAAATCATTTAAAAAAGATTTATTATGATTTTTTTCCCCTATTTATTAAGGAAAAGTTAAAAACACACTTTAAACATATTTATTATGAGCTCCAGCTTATGATTTCAGCATATTGCATATATCTTGAACTTGATCAGGTACACATATTGAATGTAATTTTTTATTTCAGCCTCACTTCCACAAATGTCTTTTTCTCTTTTCAGCAGATATTCTCTCAGTTGACCTGGAATGAAAATGAAACAAGAAATGAAAAAGAAATATATATATATGAATCTAATACTTAAAAAAATGTCCAAAAAAAAAAAAAAAGAATCTAATAATTTGATTACCCACAGTATATAAAAAGGAAAACTGACTGAAAAAGTATATTTGAAATTTACATTTTGTAATTTAAGTGCTATATATCCAAAGCTTCAGTCATTAAACAACATTCTTTAAACAGTGTTGGCACAGTTTAGAACAAACAGTGCCCCCCCCTTTCCCAAAATAAATAAATAATTCCAAAAAAAAAAGCCTACTTAAAACAAGATCGGATGTAACAAAGTACAGATTAGTACAAACTTTTATTGCTCCCTTTGAATCTACTATGCTTTAATAAAGTCTGAGACTGGTTACAATAAACGACTGAAAACATTAGTATCGGATATTGCAAAGTTTTTCCATTTGAATAAACTTAAACTTTTAAAGTTAAAACTAAAGCTTCACTTTTCCTATGTATTTTCTTTGAATAAATGCACAATTGGAGATATATTTTGTCTTTTCCTCTCTCATCATTCAGAAATACCTGTTCTTTCTACTTAGAGCATGTGCATTTTGCTAGCTCGTGTAATGATTACTTTGAGACTGGAAATATATGAGTAGAGTAAGTTGTCATTAGTCACAGTTTCTCTTCGATGCAAGTATTGAAAAGTTAATTCTTTGAAGTGTTCTTACAAAAATGGCACGTGAAAAGAGAAATTGTTTGATAACTTTGCTGCCCATAACACAAGCATTCAGCTAAAAAACATTACATTATGTCATTTTCATCAAATGCCACATCAAAAATTCAACCTTTAGATATGGGTGTAATAAACTGTATCAAAGGGAAGATGAAGATAATCTAGCAACTTTTCTTACACCTTGAACTGAATCAGAGTTTTGTTCCTGATGGTGGATTTTTAGAAAACAGGTGGTGAACTTCTGTTGTGCCAAAATTATAATATAGAAAATTATAAAATATTAAATTATGCATCTCAGAAAAGTTGATGTCATTATCAATTTGAAAATTTTATGCACATTGATAAAGTGCTAATATACTTTACAATAATATTACATGTTCTATTTTTTTTTTTTTTTGTGTGTGAAGTTGTTTAAAAAAAAAAAAAAAAAAAAAAAAAAAAAAAATGTTCATTACGTCACATTCGACTGCACAGTGTTTCTTTACTACAATAAACTCTATGAACTATAAATTTATTTTATCAGTTTTATTTACAGGGTGTTTTTTTTTTTTTGGCATTGAAATTGAAATACACTGAATGTTTTTCGCCAAGAAGTTTAATTTAGCAACAGCCATTTTAATTTAAGCAGTGCATCAAAAATATAAATAAATTATAAAATATTGCAAAAAGAATAAATAATAAACTAAAATAATAGCCACACAAATGATCTATTTTTATCTCAATAGATAATTTTGTAGGAAAAAAAAAATGCAGTTTTGAAAATGGAAAATTTATTTCAGCAAGCACTATTTTTGCCTAAAAACCCTTAAAAATATAAACAGAATACAAATAATTCTTATAAATTAATGTAAAGGTGTCCGATAAAAGTATCAGCAAAATAGAGCTCCCACTTTTATATAAGAAATTATTTGAAAAAAAAAAAAAAAAAAAACCATTGCTAATACGGCGTCAAAAATTCAAAAGCTGCCAAGGGAGAAATTTGATAAAGTTGTGTAGCACAATAATGTTTATTTACTTATTTATTTTTCATATACCAATCACTACGCTAATATTTCAAACAAATAAACGAACTGCTGTGTGTGATTGCACTTGTACACCATCAGGCAGAAATATTTGATAAATTCAAATTAATATTTAAATAAATAAATAAAAATACGTTTAATGGGAAATATAGATATACATAAAAACATTAGTTGTCTAAAATGCGGCAGAAATAGTGTTCATAGCATATTGTTATAAGGGATTAATTCTTTGCCCTGCATTAATTGTACTGTTGCAATGAAAGTAGTTTTACAGGCACAGTGAAAATAAAAGGGCAGTTCATTCACTTTCAGTGGGGTCAGTCTTGACGGTAAACTTGATGAGTGGGCGACCAAATTTGATGAAAAATGGTAGTTTAGAGTTCCCGAAGTTTCGAAGCTCTCCAACACACGGGAGCACAGATATCAATCTTTCCATGGGATTATCGATGGAATCATCTCCAAAAGTTATAAATAGATGTGAGTGGATTTCTGCGAGAGAGTATGTAGTCACTGCGATTCAGAGTTATTCAGAGATCTATTCTGAGTGACTGCACTTTAGGGATCGAGCTCTAAGCAACTGGATATTTTTTGTGAGCTAACAAAGATTTCTGCTCTGGAGTATTTGATGTTATTTGCTTTACTCCTGTGGGACAAGTGACTGTTTTTTAGACTGTTCCAGAACATTCATCGAATAGTGACTTTTGCTGCATGAGTAACACATTTGACTGTTTCCAGACTTTACTATTGGACTGTTTTAGAGAATAATCGTTTTAATAAGAGTTTTGATGTACAGATTCGAGAAGTTCAAAAAATATTTAATATCGCCAAGGAGGTCCCATACTAAAGCTGACAAAGCGAGTCGGCAATCGAAATATATTTATTGAAAAGTTTCAATTATTCAATTAAAAAGAAATCATTTAAATATACTGATCAGCGAAGCAGGCAAAGCCTGCTAGTATATATATATACAGTCGTACCCACTTAATTGGGTAACGGATAATTGAATACCCCGCTTATTCGAATAAAATTCGTTAGAACCAAAATCAGTCTCAAAGGATCAATGTTAAATTTCCCCATTTAAACAAATATTTTTCACATACTGTCCTCGGTTATTCAAATAAAGTTGAACTGTCTTTCTTATTAAAAATGTGTTCTTAATCGAAAAGTACCAGATTTCCTTTTCTAAAAGTAATTAAAAATTGTTTATTGTTGTTGAAAAAAGCAAAATTGGAAAATGTCAAATGTGAAATACGGGATGATGCAAGCTCTGGATCCTCTATGTGGACGACATATTTACCATTACACCCCAAAACATTAACCCTGAAATTATTCTTTCTGATCTTAATAAACTTGATCCCCTCATTAAATTCACCAATGAAACTGAAAACAACAATAGCCTAAGCTTTCTGTATACATCACTAAAAATCATAACCATACAATTGACACCACTGTATTCCGTAAAGCTACTAATAATAATGAAATTATTAACAATAAATGTAATACCCCCTTTCCTTATAAATATGCCGCTTTAAGATCCTATATTAATCGCACAATTCTCATATGCTCTAATAAATCCCTTTAAAATGCCGAATTAAAATTTATTAAAAGTATCGCTAAAAAAGCAAACTACAACCCAAAACTTCTTGACAAATTTTATAAAAAACGACTAAAATCCCTTAACGATATCACAAACGCACAAAAAACAAAACCATCCTTTACAACCACAATTCCCTATTGTAACGGCGCCTCCATCAAAATTCAAAATGAATCAAAAAACATATAAAGTTAACATTCCAATCAAACCCAATAAAAACATTTACCAACCAATCCGTAATGAAAAAGACCCTATTCCCTTCAATCAAACTGCTGGTGTTTATAAAAAAAAATTTCAAGACCGCGATCAAAATAAAGCTAGCTATATCGGCATGACAAAAAGAAAAATTAAAGACAGAATATCCGAACACCTTAGTGACCTAAAATACAACAAACCATTTACAGCTTTTTCTAGAAATAACACCACTAACCCTATCAATATCGATTCATAAAATTTCAAATTTCAACTCACACAAATACGCACTTAAAAGGGAAGCAATAGAAATCCTGACCACCCATGACGCAATAAACGATATTGAACATAGCATCATTGCACACGAATGGAGACAGATCCTAGAAACAGAGAAACGAACGGAAGAAATGACGAACGACGAAGTTATGAAAGGGGAGTAAACTGCCAAGGCTCTTTGTTTTTGTCATCGGGCTCTGATGATGGCTTCGGATGAAGCTGAAATATATAGGCCTCTATTTTGAAGGATTTTTAATAAGGTAATTTAAAACGTTTTTAATTGAACTTAGAACTTTATTGATTAAGTACTTACCATTGGAGAAATAAAAAGAATATTTTTTGTAACACTGGGATAATCGAATATGTTATGCCTCAATTTATATAGTGAAAATTCTAAGAAAATTTCAGATTTGAAAACGACTATTTCACAAAAATTGACAGTTTTAAAACAATTCTTGATAAAAAAAAAAAAAAAAAAAAAAAAAAAAATCTCATGAGAGAAGAGAATTATGTATTTGAAACCAGCAGCGAAAAATGACAATTTCAGTAATCAAATACCAAAAAAAGAATATTATTGAATTATGGACAGATTTGGCTGGATTATGGCAGACTCGAAAAAAACCGGGTGGGTTTTTTCAAAATTCTTATTTAAAATTCCATTTTTATCTAACTTACAATAAACATATAAATATAAAACAAATATTATATACATTATTATAACATGAACAAAGAATTTTTAGAAATGTTGGAGTTTCTAAAACTGCTCTGTAGAAAAAAAAAAATCCTAAAAAATCCCCCATGGAAAAAAATTATAATTATCTTATTAAAACAAAATAAAAATATATTTATATATAGCAAAATAAGAGTTGTTTATTAATACAAATAAAACTGTGGGATTCAGGGAATGTAAAATATAAATAAAAATCAAATTTTAAAAAAATTCTGAAAACTTTAACAGTGCAACACTGTTAGGTAATGTAGAGGAACCAGGGGTCGATCCCAGCAAAAATTGAGACCCTGTTGCTGGCCCTTGACAAAATTCAAATCTATAAAATGGGCCCCTTCACAAAATTCATATCCTTAACCCTTGCTTTCCCCAGATCAACACATTACAGCAGAAAAATTGCTTTCAGGTACCGCTTGGAATGTTTGGCGAAAATCACCTGCACCGCACCTTTTTGTATCGTTTAGAAGTTGCAACATTCCACAGATTACGCTTGCTATCTTTGGCGAATTAGCACACTTTTCGAATGAGGCAGGGTTAATTAAATTTCAACTACAAAATGGGGTCAAAATGACCCCCATCCTGGGAAAGCAAGGGTTAAAATGGGTCCCTTCACAAAATTCAGATTTATAAAAACATCCCTTAACAAAATTTTGTTTTATAAAAATAATACTTTTGTAAAATTTTTCCATATTTACAGTACTATTTTTAATGAGTGTCTATACTTGTTTTATAAAATGCTATTAACTTAATATAAAACATTAGATAGAGTAACTGCTAAAATGAAAGGTTTCTAGCGACAATTCCTTTTTTCACAAAAATAAATAAAAATTTCATAAAAATAATTTACATTTAAATAAAAAGGAAAAAACGAAGTATAATAATAACTACATATTAAGATATAAAAACCTAACTTTACTTCGTTGTGCCGTTTGAGATCTTTCTAAACCGGGTACCCGGTCCTCATCAGAAACGTTACTTCTGTGGTGGAAAAACTTGACACTGGTCACTCTTCTGTTGATTTCTCATCAGCTGGCTCCAGGCTCTGTTTGGGGCTACTGCGCCGCTATCATTGCATATGTCCTTATTGGTTGAAATTTCAATCGATTCGCGATACATAGCATAGTTATAACTATCGTAATCGGCTAATTTAACGGTTTTATCAAAATCTATTGTAATATTGTCTTTACTGTAGGTTTTAGCTAAAGCGGTATTAAATTTTCCGGTTTTTATGTCATTCTCATGTTCTTTAATTCTAGTTTTAATTTTCCTCTTAGTAACGCCAATATATGAACCGGGTTTATTGTTTTCGTCTATAAATGGAATTTTATAAATACCTGCCGTTTCAAGAGGGGGACGGGGTCTTTATCGCTTCGGATTAGTTGAAAAATATTTTTGTTAGGTTTAATGGGGATATTTATACCATATTTATTAGCTGTATTCTTAATCTTATTAGCGGCTCCGCGATCGTAAGGGATGGAAGGGGTAAATTTGGGGGGTGGTTTTTGGTGACTGGGGATTTGGTCGAGGCTTTTGAATCTATTTTTAATTAAATTGTTGACAATTTTATCGGGGTATCCTGCTTTTCTTGTAAAATTTTTGATAAGGTTTAGTTCTTTTTCAAGGTCTACGGATTCATTACATATTAAAATTGCGGGATTAATGTATGAAAGGATGGCATTGGTTTTATAACGGAACGGTGTTTTTAATCTTTGTATCTGCTAAAAATTCTAGGGGTATTGGATGCATGGTTTAATATTTTTGGGGGAATATTATCGGGCCATTTGCCTTCTTTATTAATTTTGCGTGTTTTTTCAATTAGTTGACCCAAACAATAAACTAATTGAAAAAACACGCAAAATTATTAAAGAAGGCAAATGGCCCGATAATATTCCCCCCCAAAATATTAAACCATGCATCCAATACCCCTAGAATTTTTGGCAGATACAAAGATCATAACCCCCCCCCCTAAATTCAGACCCGTTGTCAATAAAAACGAAGCACCTACCTACCCCTTAGAAAAATTCATGGCCAATATTTAATGGAAAATCATCCCCCCTCAACCCACGCCTTAGAATCGAACTGAAGATTTTATTAAAAAACTAAGAAAAATTGAAAATAAAGAAAATTATCATCTAATAAGTTTTGATGTTGTCAACCTTTATCCATCCATCGATATTAACGAAGCTTGCGAAATAGTGAACGAAGCCATTAACAAAATCTATACAGACCCTGAAATAGCCCGAACTTTAAACGCCGTTACCAATTTTTTACTAAGAGAAAATTACTTTACCTTTAACGGAAAAATATATCAACAGACCAAAGGCATGCCAATGGGGTCGCCCATCTCAGGCTTCGTCGCTGAGTTTAAATTAAGAAAATTAGAAAAACAAATCATTGAAAATTTAAAAAATCAGATTATATATTGGTATCGTTACGTCGATGACATTTTCGCCATCGTCGAGAAAAATGTTGACGTAAATAAAATTCTTAACATTATTAATAGCCATAATCAGAAAATCGAATTACCTACGAAGAGGAAAACGATTCACAGATAAACTTCCTTGACGTTAAAATTACTCGCACTAAAAATAATTTCAGAAGCACCGTTTACAGAAAACCCACCAATAGTAACGAGATTATCCATTTTAAAAGCAAAACACCGTTCCGTTATAAAACCAACGCCATCCTTTCATACATTAATCGCACAATTTTAATATGTAATGAATCCGAAGACCTTGAAAAAGAACTAAACCTTATCAAAAATTTTGCAAGAAAAGCAGGATACCCCGATAAAATTGTCAACAAATTAATTAAAAATAGATTCAAAAGCCTCGACCAAATCCCCAGTCTTCAAACCCCCCCCCCCCCCCAAATTTACCCCTTCCATCCCTTACGATCGCAGAGCCGCTAATAACATTAAGAATACAGCTAATAAATATGGTATAAATATCCCCATTAAACCTAACAAAAATATTTTTCAACTAATCCGAAGCGATAAAGACCCCGTCCCCCCTTTTGAAACAGCAGGTATTTATAAAATTCCATTTATAGACGAAAACAATAAACCCGGTTCATATATTGGCGTTACTAAGAGGAAAATTAAAACTAGAATTAAAGAACATGAGAATGACATAAAAACTGGAAAATTTAATACCGCTTTAGCTAAAACCTACAGTAAACACAATATTAAAACAGATTTTTATAAAACCGTTAAATTAGCCGATTACGATAGCTATAACTATGCTATGTATCGCGAATCGATTGAAACTTCAACCAATAACGACGTATGCAATGATAGCGGCACAGTAGCCCCAAACAGAGCCTGGAGCCAGCTGATGAGAAATCAACAGAAGAGTGACCATTGTCAAGTTTTTTCACCACAGAAGTAACGTTTCTGATGAGGACCGGGTACCCGGTTTCGAAAGATCTCAAACGGCACAACGAAGTAAAGTTAGGTTTTTATATCTTAATATGTAGTTAAAATAATTTGCTTTTCACAAAAATGGGTCCCAAAAATTAAAACCTGGATCAACCCTGGGAACAATAATTAAAAATATTTTATGAGAATCTAACGGCTACAAAAATTTAATAAAGCAACACTAAATAATTATTAAAATCCAATTTTTTGTTGTAAAGGGCAGATAAACAGAATTTTAGAATATTTAAAGAACAACTATTAATTATAAAAATACTTTAGACATTTTAAAATTATTAAATTCAAAATGACTTTAGAAATTTTTAAAATTAATTTTTTTTTAAATTTTGATTTTAATGAATTATTAATATTTATTTTTATAAATTATCTTATTATGAATGATATACTTAAAGTAAAAAAAAAGAAGGAAGAAAATATTCCTGAAAACTCTGATAAAACCCAAAAAACCCTGATTAAACCCACTAGGCTGGGTTTTTCCCAACCCAGATTATGGAGGCTAAATAATTACTTGTTTTTAGCAAAATAACATCTATTTTACCAGTTAGTTGCAATTACGTAAATTTACTGCAATTACATAAATTTTTACAATTTTAAAATTCTATATTTCTGTAAATGGCCATAAAATTATTGCATACACAATCGAACCTCGTTAACGTGAACTACTTTTAACATGAACTGTTTCTACAATCCCCATCAAGATGAAGATTAGTTTAGTTATATAAATATTAGTTACTGATAACATGAACAAACTTATCTCTCTTGAGATTCAAATTAACGAGGTTCGACTGTATTGCAAATCATTGCAGAAAAAATAAAAATAAAAAACAAGAATTTCACCAATTAGCATCGAAATAAAGCCTATATCAGCAATTAATTGCAATTAAATCTAAATTTCATTAATTATCGGAGAAAGCATTACATATTTTCACTATCAGTTATAAAGATATCGCAATTTACAAAAATCAGCTTTTAAAGTATTGCAACCTTTATCAATTAGGCTAAATAATAACATATTAAACATAAAATTTTGACTTCAGCTGTCAAAATAATGTAATTTTCATCGATTAGTAGCTAAATAACAGCAAATTATTTAATCGATTATGGCCGATAGCAGAATGCATTGTAATCATGTATTTCAATAATCAGTTTTGAAAAAAAAATGTGTAATTATTATCGATTAGCAAGAAAATAATAGTTTAGTTGTGAAAAAACATAAATGTTGGACAATTATTGGAGAAATCGCCTGGTATTTTTAATTTCATTTGCAAAAGTATTGCATAATTTCTGATGTGTGACTTTTGACAAAAGTGTGACAGTCATCAATTAGCAGCAGGATTTTCAACCTTTTTTTGGCGTATATTTGCCGAAATATGCATGTAATTTTTGCGTCCGATTACCGAAATATATGCAATTTCCTCGTCCGAATATTATGAAAAATTTTTTGTCAAAGGTCTGTTTTATGTTCGCTGATATCATTTTAAGTAAATTAGTTTTAGCGCAAAGTTGACAAAAATAATAATTATAAAATGCTGATTTTAAGAAAAAAATTTTAGCTTCAGCACAAAATACAAAATATGCAATATTTCATATCCTGCATACGAGAATTAGGTGTCGATTTTAATACTTTAACATAATTTCTGTGATTCCTTATTTTATTATATTGTTTCCGTAACAATAATTTCTACTCTTGGATACGTAGAAAAGATCCCCAATACGCAGGCTTCGAGCAAAGGCGTGAACAAAAACATCGGAGAAACCACGGCTAACGATCATATTTTCCGTTGACCACCGGTATTTACAGACAGATGACACATGGATCGCACGCAGAAGCAGGGTTGGCAAGTTTCTTCCAAGGCGGAACCATGGAAAAAACCGGCCAGAAGAAATAGGTTTCTTCCAAGTGGAAGAAACTGTTTTTCTTAAAAATGTATCCTATAAATTGCAGATTTGTAAGATACAATGGATGCATTTGTCTTATAAACAACTTTAAGTAACTTTAATTATACCTATAAAAATTTAATTACATATTTAATTAATAATTATGAGATTTTTACCGAAGTGATCTTCGGTATCTGATAATCACATTCCAAAATACTCAAAATCCAGTAAAAAAATCAATTTAAATTTAAAAAGCGTAAAGTTTTATAATTTATTATTTAGATAATTTTATTTCTTTAACTGGTAATAAATAATAGTTTGTATCACTTGCTTATACTTTCTGATAAAACAGCTCTTAACAAACATTCAGTTAATTAAAAGAGCCAGTATTCAATAATTACTGTATTACAAAATGTCATCAAAAACTTCATTTTCCTAAGTACAGTGAAAAAGAAATTTACATCTCATATTTCAAATAAATTCACATTTCTCACATTTTTACTTTTTTTTAATCAAATTTTTAGCTTAATCCTTGCTTTGAAACTCAACTTGGGGGGGGGGGGGGGGGTAACATTCTTGTATTTATTATCCTGCAATTCATACAGACTAGTGCTTAAAACAAATCACTATTACATCAATGTTTAACAAAATTAATCAGTGATGAATATTATTTCTGAACTTTCAAAAATATTTAGTTTCATATTTTTGTTTACATTTTATAGGTACCTATTATTTGAATATGCTTAAATTATTTATCATATATCAATGTGATCGATTAGTTTTATTAATATTGAAGAAATACTTTATTCTAAAATTTATTAGAAATCGTCTTTTCATTCTGATGTCTATTCTCATGAATTATTAATAACTGACTCTGTATCTGCAAAAGAAAACTGTAAACAAAGGCAATGATCTCTAATCTACAAATTCCTATAATCCGCACAACCTCTAGACAAAATTTTTGAGAGTTAGAGGGAGTTAAAAACTGTAAAACAAATTAAATGTTTTTTAGAGTAGTTCAATACTGCACTTTATTTTTCAATTTAAAATAGATAAATACAAACTATGCTTTTTTTTTTTAATCCTAGAGAACTTGCAGGAGAGTTTAAAAGTAGGTATATTACTTATTGATACAGTTTACCAGCTTCGAGTTTATACAAAAAATTGTTTGCTTTAAAAAAAAAAAAAAGTGCAAATATTATGGTTAATTCCGTAATTATTATCACTTGTACTGTCTGAATGTACACTAATATGAGATAGTATCTATGCAAAAAGTTCTAAAAATATCAGCATTGAAAAGTAAAGCCCATCACCTATACATATTTAGTGTTTGTTATAAAATAGCTTATTTTTCTAACAATATTTTTAATAATAATTGGATTATAGTTTAGATTTGACATTATATTTATGCTTTGAGTTTATATAGTTCATAAATTTTAATTTCGAACATCTGTTTTGTCTTCTGGTTAGTTTCTTCCATTTCTTCCAGTTTCTTCCGGTTTTTTCCAGTTTCTTCCACTGTCCTAGAAGAAACTAGTTTCTTCCGGAAGAAACCCAACCCTGCCCAGAAGTGACTTCTTATAGAATTTTCAGATCGCGTTTGTTCAAAGATATGTGAAGTCCGATTTCGCATCAGATAAAAATATATTATAAATGTATGTTTCTCAGCGAAAACGGTAAAATATCTTAAAAAAAATAACAATATAGAAAATGGGAAAATACAGGGCATATTTTCATACACAAAAATTGAAAGGTGCATTTTCACTTGAAAAAAAGGGGCATGGCACATTTTTCACTTCAAAAAAGGGCAGAGTGCATCGGCACTAAAACGAAATAGGGCAGGGTGCGGCGCCCTCTAAAAAACGCACAACATGAACACTAGAATAAATATTAAATTAACTTATAATACATGTCTGGAAAGCATTTATATTTCTCTTGTCTTATGATAATTATGAGAATTTAAAAAGCAATTCAAGCTTATTTAACAGTCAGAATTATTGCTTTTTCGTAAAAACTCACAATCTCAGCAGTCATTAAAAAAAAAAAAATCTATAAAATATTTAAATACAAAATATTAGGCTATACATTTTTATTTTATTGGTTAAATACATAATATTAAAAACACAATGCTAAAAAAAATAAAATATACAATGTTGTATTACAAACAAAATGATTTATCAATGATTTATAAATAATGAAATTTTAGAAACCTAAAGTTTTGTTTTTATATTAATCGAAATGTTATAATAACGTTTCTTCAAAAACATTCATCTGTCTACTTTTTAAAACATACTTATAAATAATAGTATCTAAATATCTTATTAAAAACAACTATGATATTTTTAAAGTATCACAAAACTAAGTTTAACATGTAGTATATTAAGCACAGTTATAAGTAAATTTCGTAGTAATACATGAAAGTATCACAGCCTATTTTGAATGAGCATGACAATAATTCATAATGAAATTTTAAAAACCTGAAGTTTTTTTTTTTATTTAATCAAAATGTTATAACAATGTTTTAAAGAACATGAATCTATTTAGTTTTCAAAAAATCTTTATAAACTATAGACTGCAAAAACATCGTGAAATTCAGGAATCAACTTTTGAAAAAAGTGTGATATAAGTAATCGGTGAATATCATGAAATTAGAGTATATTAGCAATTATACGTAGATTTTGTAAATTTGCAGCAAAATAATTGCGTATTTCAGCAATTTGCTGTAAAAATATTACCAATTACCAATTTTTATAATCAGCTTTTTAAAAAGTGCAAATTTTATCGATTAGCCAGCGGTAAAAATAACATATTTAAGTAGTTGATGGTAATTGATCATAAAAGCAGTCCATATTTCAGTAATTGGCTGTAAACTTAACACATATTTTGATAATCAATTTAAAAAATGTACAAGCTGTATAAATTAGCAGCTAAATAACAGCCTTTTACAGAAATTAATTGCAATTAAACATAAATTTTGTCAGTTAGCAGTGAAATTGCTTGTTCTCGGGATCTATAGTTAGTTTGGGCTTATTTATTTTCTATTTAAAAATAGTTTTCTCTAATATTTTTTTTTCCCTCTTACATTTTTTTAAAAAGGGAAAAAGAAAACCTTTTAGCGCTTATGTTTTGACCATAGTTCACTTTAATCTATGAATTCAATACAAAAATATTCTTTTTTTTTTTTTTTTTTTTTCAATGTTTTTTTTTTTTTTTTTTTTTTTTTGACTAATTTTTTACTTTTCCCCTCAATTTTATATTATTATAGTCTAAGAAAATATACTAAACAACCCATTTGGGTATTTCTTTCTGAATTCATTCATAAGTTTACTTTTTCATATTATTGTTATCTATTTAAAAGATTACAAATTATAGCAGAATAAAACAGAGAAAATATCTCTTCATTTCTTCAGAAATTTTAGGTGCAGGTGACAGACATGTTCTTGTACTAATGTTTAATTCCTATCTTCATATGAATCATTTTATTTATTCGGTTAATTTTAATTTTTTAACTATTGGCTTGTAAAAAGTAGTACTATCCTTTTATTTATTGTTCAAGAAAAAAAAAAAGAACTTCTTACTAAAAATTACTATGAGGTTATACAGTATTAAAAAAAAACTTCATACAGATCTGATATTAATATAAACATTTTTAGAAACAAAAAAGGTTGTTATTGCCAGGGTCCGTTTAAGACTCAAAAAGCGAGGTAAGCCTGGTGTCATTTAGCCCCCCCCCCTCCCACACACACACAACAGCCCCCCAATCCTATATAAATCGTTTGTCCTTTGTTATATCTACAGATTTTTATGCAGGCTTAAAAAATGCAACTATTCGCCATAAAATTTTTTAAAGAAACTTATAAGTTAATAGTCTAATTTTTATGCAAATGATGTCAGAACAATAATTATTTAACATATAATGAAATTCTAAGTTAATTTGACATGGTGCAAAAAGGAAATGGCATTCAAATACACACAAATCTCATGTAATTACATAATACCTAATAATACAGTCTGTTAAGAAATTATAAGACCACTTTAATTTTGTAAATTATAAGAAAAATAAATATTCTAATCATAATTTAAATACAGAAAAGTATATTTTTTTATGGTATAATGCAATAAATGTTTAATTAAAATATATATTAGAAATAAGTGAAAAATAACCTAAGACCACTTGTCAAAAAATAAAATTGAATAAAAAATTAATATGATATTGGTCATTCATTTTTCCCAGGGTTGTGATTTTGACCAGGATGCTGGTCAAAAACGATTTCAACCGTCCAAAAATGGCCAGCACTGTTAAAAATGGTTTTAAACAGCTTTAATTTTAATAATAATTGTTTTTGCATGAATGTTTTGCATGAATTTTGCATAAATGGTCAAAAGTGGTCAGCACTGTTAAAAATGGTTTTAAACAGCTTTAATTTTATTTTAATAATTGTTTTTGCAATTAAAAATAACTTAATAAGTAATAAAAACAACAATTCATTAAATATAATAATACTAATATAATAATAATGTTAGAAATTTAAAAATGAACCATGCAATATAAAAATATAAACCAGTTACAGTTAAAAATATCAAGGAAGATGAAACAGGTATCTTCTTTGAAACACATGAGCTGCAGTTAAAAGCATAACACAACACATGAATTGTAGTTAAAAACAAAACATTAATTTCAGTTTAAAACATGAGTTGTAGCTTAATGCCAGCTCGTCTTCAATAGAAAGACTATTTTCAAAGTTTGGACTTATTCAAAACAATTTATGAAACCGTCTAAGTTTAGAGACAACTGCAAAACTTGTGACTTGTAACCATTTTTTAAATTCAATATAAATTCCAAAAAAGAGTTTGCGTAAAAATAAATTAAAACAATTGTGTTGTTTCTTGGTGATATTATTTGTGTTACGACATTCCTATGTTATGACATTTTTAACAAATGTTTACTTAGTTTTAACATATGATAAGATATATTTCATTGGTAGCAGATTCTAATACTAATTTCTGACCTTGATTGGTAGTAAATAAATTCAATAACGAATTTCAGAGGTCAAAACTGTTATCGACCAGGACGGTTAAAACCCCTATGGTTAAAACCAATACAACCCTGATTTTTCCTAATGACTTCAAACACTGTTTTTCATTGAAGTAACCAGGTGATTAAGTTCAGTTATAGAAATATGGTACCATTCTTTTACAATGGCTACTTCCAGTTCATTGGCAGATGAAAATTGCTTATTATTAGCATAAACTTTGCGAGATAATATACCCCATAGGTTTTCCATGGAGTTCAAGTCTGGACTTCGACTTGGCCATGGCAAAACATTAATTTTTTTCTTTTTTAAATCACTCCTGTGTGGATTTAGATGTATGACAAGCAGCATTGTCCTGTTGAAACATCCAGTTAGCACCACCTAATAAAGGTCCAAACGGTATTATATGATGATATAGCATAGACTGATATTGTGTAGAGTTCATATGACCCGAAATCAGCTGTAAATCATACAACCCCTTATAACTGAAAGCTCCCCAAATCATTACTGATCCTTCACCCATTTGTCGACTGAAGCATTCTTTTGGTTCCTTCCTCAAGTTATGTCAATAGTGTTTGTAACCATCGGGTCCATCAAGGTTAAATTTCTCTCCATCAGAAAATATAATTTGTTTCCACTCATCATTCCATGACATGACATTTTTTGCCCATTTTAATCTTTCTTCTCGATGGCATTTCAATAACTTTGATTTTTTCTTCAATTTCATAAATTTCACATTAATGTTTAATTTAGGGCTCTTCCAGACATGTGAAGTTTTCTTGCTGAAGTGTTTCGAAATTTCATGAGTTGAAAGACCTTTTTTAGCTGACAGTCGAAAAATCTGCCTATTATCACGTGATGTCAAAATATTTTTTCTACCAGATCATTTTATATTGCTTGAATAATCTTTTATAATTATGGCATTATGAATGGCAGTTTTAAAATGGTTTATAAACCTTGCAATATCTCTTTCAGATTTACCAGAACCTTTATAAAATAAAATTTTTCTCACTTCGCACTCCAATAATTCTTTACCTCGAGGCATCGTCAAATTAATTGTAGATATCACATTCAAAACCTAAGCATTTGCCTCTTGGTAATGCTTTTACGAAATACTGACAAAATTAAAAAAAAAAAAAAAAAAGTTAAAGAATAAGGGGAAAATATTAAAATAGTAATGGAATTATCAATTCTTTTGATTGTATAAAATATTTTTCTTTTTTCAAATGATATTTGCTAAGCATTAAGTAACAATATGCTTATATTAGGATATATTAGTTTTATTTTAAATTACCTTTTTATTTTATTCATTTGAGGACATGGGTAAAAATTCCTTTATTTTTTGTCAGATTTTATGTTAAATTATCCTTTAAAAAAAAGTTTTATTATGCCTTCCATACCAAAGTTACGTTTTTTTTTTTTTTTTTTTTTTTTTTTTTAATCAATAAATTGTTATAGCTATGAAGTTGAAGTCTTCAGTCCACTGGATCATACTGGAATTGTTTGTGAAATTAAGTCAGTTCTTATTATGAAAGTACTATATTGAATGCTACACACATTGTTTCTATGGGAATATTAAATGATTGAGGCGGATATTATACATTTATATTTCCACTAAACATATTAAACCACAAATAACAGATGTAAATTATAAAAAAGAAAAAAAAAAAATGAATAACCCTGATATTTGAGTATTATGAACAAATAACTTAAACATCACAAAAACTTTGAGAAATCTTGATAATTAAAAAAAAAACATATTTTAATGTAACAAATGTTTTATTTATGAACTTACCTCAATAATTAAAAAAGTAATCCCAGAAGCACCACGTACACGTTTTCCTAGGCATGCAGCATCCATCTTGAAGATCTCGTAAACAAATAAGAGCTACGTTGCCACACCTGTTTTTTAAAATACTACGATCTGCTAAAAAAGAAATAAGATATTTGCCATGGAAATTCTTTCAGGTTGAGATTGAGTGGCTTTTACATCATAAGTAGATAAACGATAGCTTGATAAACCAATTAATATTTGTATGAGTGTATACTAAAAATAATTAACCAATATTAATAAAAAATCATATTTTTAATTTTAAAATGAAACCTCTTATGACGTCGCTATTTTATTTTTTATTAAGATTTAATTTATTATTCTATGGTTTAACAAAGGTATTTATGAAATTCAAGGTCATTGCGCTTAATCTCTATGATAATTTGACCATATTTTCAAACACTGATTTGACAAATTACCATTTGTCCCCAAATCGAAATAAATTTCGAGGACATTGAAAATGACTATTTGGGGACTTTTTCGGGGTTATAAGAGACCAATAGCTATATGCTATGCATAATTAATAAAAAGAACTCTGATTTATACATTACAAAATGCTTTGAAATACTTTTTTCTATGAAAAATTGCTGAGCCTAAGGTATGTTTATGCAAATTAAACTATCCCAGCATTATTAAAATAATCAAGTCTATAGAACCCATTTACACTTTATTATGATGATAGGAGAGAACACAAAATAACTGCATTTCATTTTAACCTTCAGAATCCCCACTCCCAGAAATGCAGAAATTATTCCCGATTATATAATCGGGATTATATTATCCCGATTATATTATGATAAAGAAAATCATTTCTTTTTCTCTCCTATCAATGTATCAATGCAATTTGTGGTATTCATATAGCTGCCATTTTTGTGAAAATTTCATTAAACAAATTTTATTTTTCACTTAACATAAATCGGACAAGATAGAATTTATATACTAATTAGTAGTGCATGATTCTTTCTTTGCTCATGAAGTATGAGGGACTTTATTTCAAAGTTTCGTTGATTTCCAAGATTATCCAATTACTTGGTGCTTCAACGTATAGAATAAACAGTGTGGAAAGCGGAAAATAAAATTGTACTAAAAAACTTAAGCCTCTCACGAGATGTCACTGTAATCGAAGTTAGTGTTACGAAATCAAAACCGAGACTCCCTATTGGTTAATTATGTTTTTAGATCACGTGATTGAGCAGACGAAACTGGGAAAAGCCAATCAGCTCTTCGGTTTGAGCAAGAAAATCGATCGAAGCGCCATCTGGGAAGCTTAATTTTTTAGCAGTATTTTAAGCATTCGATCATAAGCGCTTGCCCCACTGTATATAAGACTACTATATAATATAGTAGTCTTAACTGTATATTCTACACGCTGTACTTGTGATCCTTTCCGTGGAGGAAAAAAGGCCGCGGTTGCCCAGTCGGTAGAGCGCCGGCCTCGTAATTGGAAGATTGCGGGTTCAGTACTCGAGCCGCCCAAAGACCGTCGTGTACACTAATTGTGGCTGGTGCAAGTAAAATCTGTCGTGGCCGCAATGTCCTCCATATTCCCATAAAAAATTATATCTCTGGGGGTCATCGAAGCGGGAGAGCCATCCCTTCCGTGGATCAAAATTGTGATGGCATGTCTCCGGACCACCTCTAGGGGTGTGTCCCAGACCATCGTTAATTGCCCATCTGTGCAGCACTAGTGCGACGTAAAACCCAACCATCCTTCCGTCCGTAGAAGAACAAAATTGCGATGGCATGTCTCCGGTCCACCTCTAGGGGTGAGTCACAGACAGTCGCCAATTACCCATTGTGCAGCACTAGTGCTACGTAAAAAAACCCAACCAACCAACCAACCTGTACTTGATCATTTGACTGCGATTTTGATTGGATTGGAATGGATGGGTTTTCCGTCTCACTAGTGCTTTGCAATGGGCAATTGGCAACGGTCTGGGATTCAACCCTAGAGGTGGTCTGAAAACATGCCAACACAATTTTGATACTTCACGGAATGGACTGCGATTTTGAAAGAAATACTTGCAAGTATTTAAATTTGGGGACATTTAGTATCCGTATTCCCCAGTAATCAAAGAATTTTTGGGGGCAAAAAATAAAAAAGGTCAAAATTCGAGGACAGTCCTCTCCTCGAATTTCGAGATCGTATGGTCACCTTACTCTATGAGGTAAATATTTTTCAGTCATTCATTCATAAGGTAACCAAATATTTCCATTTTCCGAGGACTATCGCAATCCCCAATTTCGAAGGAAAATAATTTCAATATGTAATACTTTTACAATTTGTACTGGAATATATAGAAAACAGTTTTGTGATGACCATAACAAACTAATTTTACAATATTTCAAAAGAATTTTTAAGTTTTTTTTTTTTTTTTTACTTTCTTCAAAAGAAGATGAGAAAAAAATTTCAACTCTTCGTTTTTGATGGATTCACTCGTTTTGATAAGTCTCGAGCACGATTTAACTATTTATACTTTCTTCTGTATATCTTAGAAGAAAATGATGAATTCGTGAAAGTTTTTGAACTCTAGTTTTAAATGGATTTACATGTTTTGTGAGGTCCTTAATACGATTTGATCATTTTTAGAAAATGTGTGACTGTATGCTAGGGTGTAGTATAGGACAAAATTTCGTATAAATATGTACGTAATGAGAATTATTTTTATGAAGTGATTGTGAAATTAATAGGAATTACTGATAACTGCAGTTGTAAACTATGAGGAAAAAATATGTGCACGTTAGAACATCCCCTGGGAGGAAATAGCCCCCATTTGGTATAAATATTCAGTATGGATATCTTTCAAAAGAACTCGTCAATACCTTTGAAAAGAATGGTTGAACCACAGATCCGTGTTTGTTTAAAACTAGGTTATAGAGTTTTTTCGAGTAATATATTCGAGTTCAATATTTGTCGAGCCTTACGCTCTTTTTATGCCGTAATCTGATGATAAAAATTAGCAACCAAACTAAATATGTAAATATATATATATATGAGAAATCTAAGTTTGTGCTTCAATAATTTTTCTCCTAACTGCAAATTTTGAGTTACTAGCGTCATTTCCCCTCCAACTGATGATAGGGAATACCCAGGCCCTGACTAACGGCAGGGCATACGGGGCAAATGCCCTGGGCCCCCTTCTGGAAGGGGCCCCCTACAGGCGTATGCAGAAATTCTGCAACCTAAAGAGCTCTTATGCCACTGTAAGGGGGCCCCCAGAATAGGCTTGCCCCGGGGCTCCAGGTGGTCTAAGTCGGGCCCTGGGAATACCGTCTGGAGGGGGGGGGATAAAAGAAATATGCTTTTTGGAGGAATACTTCACAACCTCTAAAAGGTATTTAGCATGACATTTTGTATGCACTGAAACGGAAAATACATATTTTTAAATATTTGAACCATTTTCTTTTTCTGGACTTGGAAAAAATTAATCAATTTTGCAAACCTAATGCATATGCCTCAAAACCAATTTTCTTTGAATACTGAAATTTTTTTAATTCAGTTTTTATATTAATGTCAATGAAAAAAAAAAATAGAATATTTTAAAATTTCGATCAAAACTTCACAGATATAAATTTTGTAATACTGAACGTGATTTCCCCGCCTCCCCCCCCCCCACACACACAAGGGGAGATCCCTGAGGGAGCATGAAAAATAATGTTTTTTGGGGAATATTTCATTGCGTTTAAATCATGCTTTGAAATGGCAGATACAGATTTTAAAACTTTTTTTTTTTTTCCGAGACTTAATGATTGACCTCATTCGCTGCCACTGACGCGCTGGCGCGTCAGCATGGCGCTACCTCCCATGCCGGTGACGCTCTGGGGCGTCAATCGAGTATGATAAGTAAACTGCTTTAGTTTTATTTCGGATTTGGAGGTTGAACGATGAGGTTTTTGTGGCACGTTAGTGAAGCATTATTTTTATATTTTCAGTGCGTGGTTTTTAAATTTTGTGTTTAAATTTTTTTTTTTGTGCAGCCAACGTTTTTAATCATTAAAACACTTTTTTTAAATTCGGCTTCTGAGGATGGATATATAAATTTTGGTGGCAGCGAATGTGTTAATAGGTTACAGATGTTAATAGCTTCTATTGATACCGGTAGGGAAATCCACAGAAATCAATTCATATCAATAAAACTCTATTGATATCGATAGCCTACTGATCAAATTTCTAATAATGTCTGTAAAAGTCTATTGATATCAGTTGAGGATGAAATCAATAGGTTACAGGTGTCAATAGCTTCTATTGATAGCGGTAGGAACACACATAGAAATAAATTCATACCAATAGAATTCTATTGATATCGATAGATTTTTGTACAGTATGGTTGGGCAATATATCTACGCTGCAGGGATTGTTCCAATCATACAAAAGAAATTAATACATCTTATGCATAACTTTGGTACATTGCATTTGATACTGGCAAGTTTTAACAAGCACAAAATTGTTCATTGTGGTACCTACCTTGCCATGATTGGAAGAAGCTTGTGTAGCAGATTAGCACATCTTACTGGGACATAGCACATCATGCTGTTTCTACATAAGCTGCCTACATAGCATTTGAAGCTGGTAAGCATAAGCAAGCACAGAATTGTCCATTGTGGTACCTACCTTGTCATGAGTGGAAGAAGCTTGTGAAGCAAATTAGCACATCTTACTGGCACATAGCACCACATCATGTTGTTTCTACATAAGCTGCCTACATAGCATATTATGCTAGCAAGCATTTACAAGCACACAATTGCTCACTGTGGTATCTTTCTCCCCTTGATTGGAAAAAGCTTGTGCAGCAAATTAGCACTTCTTACTGGCATATAGCATGCCATGCTATTTTCTACCTAAGCTGCCTACATAGCATATTACGCTGGCAAGCAAAAAAAGCATGTAATAGCTTATTAAGGTACATACCTTGCCATGATTGAAAGAAGCTTGTGCAGCAAGTTAGCACTTCTTACTGGGATATAGCATGCCATGCTATTTTCTACCTAAGCTGCCTACATAGCACATTATGCTGTCAAGCATAAAAAAGTATATAATAGTTTGTTAAGGTACATACCTTTCCATGATTGTAAGAAGCTTGTGCAGCAAGTTAGCACTTCTTACTGGGATATAGCATGCCATGCTATTTCTGCCTAAGCTGCCTTCACAGCATATTATGCTAGCAAGCATATAATAGCTTATTAAGGTACATACCTTGCCATGATTTGAAGAAGCTTGTGCAGCAAGTTAGCACTTCTTACTGGAATATACCATGTCATGCTATTTCTGCCTAAGCTGCCTACATAGCATATTATGCTAGCAAGCATAAAAAAGTATATAATAGCTTGTTAAGGTACATACCTTGCCATGATTGGAAGAAGCTTGTGCAGCTAGTTAGCACTTCTTACTGGGATATAGCATGCCATGCTATTTCTGCCTAAGCTGCCTTCACAGCATATTATGCTAGCAAGCATATAATAGCTTATTAAGGTACATACCTTGCCATGATTGGAAGAAGCTTGTGCAGCAAGTTAGCACTTCTTACTGGGATGTAGCATGTCATGCTATTTCTACCTAAGCTACCTACATAGCATGTTATGCTGGCAAGCATGAAAAAGCATATAATAGCTTATTAAGGTACATACCTTGCCATGATTGGAAGAAGCTTGTGCAGCAAGTTAGCACTTCTTACTGGGATATAGCATGTCATGCTATTTCTACCTAAGCTACCTACATAGCATGTTATGCTGGCAAGCATAAAAAAGCATATAATAGCTTGTTAAGGTACATACCTTGCCATGATTGGAAGAAGCTTGTGCAGCAAGTTAGCACTTCTTACTGGGATATAGCATGTCATGCTATTTTTTCCTAAGCTACCTACATAGCATGTTATGCTGGCAAGCATGAAAAAGCATATAATAGCTTATTAAGGTACATACCTTGCCATGGTTAGAAGAAGCTTGTGCAGCAAGTTAGCACTTCTTACTGGGATATAGCATGTCATGCTATTTCTACCTAAGCTACCTACATAGCATGTTATGCTGGCAAGCATGAAAAAGCATATAATAGCTTGTTAAGGTACATACCACTCCATGCTTTGGAAGAAGCTTAAACAACAAATAAGCATAAGATGCTTGTACATAGCCTGTCATGCTTTTGCTGTGTTAGCTAGCTAATATAGCATCCGATGCTGGCTAGCATTATAAAGCATATAATAGCATGAAAATCTAGCAGACATAGCAATACATAGCAATAACTAGCCCATTTTTATTGCTGGTACTAGCATGAATTTTAACTTGGGTAATTTTAACTTGTTTACACATATGAGAAGCATGCGATTCATGTACAGTGTTAACTCTATCTCTGGAAGGAGGTCCGTCATTTGCAGCGGTTCGGCGGCAATCGGTAGACTTGTGTCCAAAAAGACCACATGCAAGGCACCTAGGGCCACGAGAACGGTTAGGACAAAATTTAGATAAGTGACCGATATCGTTACAATTGAAAAAACGTAATTTATTTTGAGATGCCGGACCAATATTAAATTTGGATTCGCGAGTGAAAGCTGGTTGTGTGTGACCAGTACTGCGTTTTCGACTGTCATATGTTTGTTTATAATTAACTGAATTTCGTTGATTTAAGTTTATTGTATTAAGAGCAGTTTCATAAATACGCAATTTTTCTTTAAATTCTGAAAAAGATTTTGCTCCACAGAGAAGAATTTTCTCAGAGGGGTTACCCTGTATACCTTGAATGGTGTATTGAATTACCGAAGAATCGTCAATAATAGCATTACCGCGGTTAGCAATTTCGCGCATCGCTAAAAAATATTGCGTAGCAGTTTCAATATGACGCATTTTTCTGTTTTCTAACTGTTTATGTATTTCGATGGATGGTATGGTATCCAAAAATTCAGAAATTAACGCGGCTTTAAATGACTCGTAAGTATTAAGATTTCGTTGCGAAAATAAAAATGTTTTAGCAGAACCATTAATTAAACGTTTAGCAAAGATAAGTTTTTGTTGATCGGTAAGACTAGGAAATAAACAGAATTGTTCCTCAATGTCATTAAAGAAATTACGAATAGAATATGAATCATTTCCAGAAAAAGTTCTACATGTACTAGCTAAATCTCGAAGGAGGAACCAGAAATGATTACTCAAATCAGACATTGTGTCTGCAGCGTCATTCGGAGAAATATTTTGAACACTCGAAGGGAAAGTTTCGGTTTCTGTTTGGGTTTGAGATTCAAAAACAGAAGTAATAGTGGGAACATTCGAAAAGGGGGTTTGAACAGAATGATTATTTACACTCAGATCGTCTTCGTCTGACAAAAAACTAGTATCTAATGTTGTCTGAAACTCAGATAAATTAGTAAGTGCTTTAAAAATTTCTTTGCATAAATTTTCCTTACTACCGACTGGTTCTAAATGTAGCGAATTAGCGATTGATATAAAATCAGACAAAGAAAATGATTTTAAAATTTGTTCTTGATGTTTATTAATGTCGAAATCGGCAGTAAAACCGCTAAAATTTCGCATACGTTTACGCGATTGATGGTCAAATGTTGGGTATCCTAATAGCGTGTTTAGCAAATTTATGGTATTTGTTTTAGAATATTTCAAAGAATTTGCAACTAGCGGAAGGTCGCCTAATTTAAGGGCCATTTTTAGGATGCAAGAAACATAAAATAAGGAAACAGAAGTAAAAAAAAAAAAATTGTTCTTTTTTTTCTTTCTTTTTTTTTTTTTTTTTTTTTTTTTAAGTAAATATTGGGGAAAAAAATGGATTAAAACCAGAACATATATATTTTTAGGAATAATAAATAAATATTGGGGAACAGAATATTTCTTTATTCATGGAAAGCAATTAAATATGGGGGAAGAAAACTCTTTATTTATATAAAAATGAACAAACAAATAATTTTAAAGGGCGTAAAACGGCAATGAATGAATTTCAAATTTTAATTTCAAATGAAAAAAAAAAATTTCTTTATATACTATCATACAAAGAGGAGAAAAAAAAATGCATGCTCCTACCTGACATTAAGGGCAGTCCTATATACAGCGTAGATGGAATTATTTTATTGAGCAGGATCAGATAGATGATGAATCCGTGTCACTTTAAGAACGTCGGGCATGAAGAAAATAGCACACTGAGGAATTTCAAATCATCGGCAGGAACAAAACTTGAAATAGAATCACTTCGGAAAGGAAGCACTTTAAGAACAAGAATACGTCGATCATGAAGAAGGGAGCACTAATACTGAAAAACTCCAAGTCATCGGCATGATGTTGGCATATAAAATAATATTACTTGCAACTCTGGTATTTCATTAAAAAAAAAACGGACAATTTCGTCCGTTATGGAATAACGTCCATTAGATTAAACGAAGAAATAAATGAAACATTCGTCTTCACGCTACTGTTTTTTTTTTTTTTGAAAACCAAAGTAGCTACTTTTTGTAGCGTCTATCTAGGGGAGAATTTAACGGGATAGGTCGAGCCCCCAAAATATAGGGAAACGGCTACAGACCAGTATAACATTACAACATTTATTAAAATAAAGAAAAGGGACATTACAGAAACACTAACATATACATATTTTACGAGCGGAGAAGACCGTCTGTCTTTCACACACCGCTCCACGTCAACTCAACAACTATACTGAACTGGCGCGCGTAAGGTGCGCACGCATACATTGAAAGGATGATACAAAACAGTGACGTAGTAATATCGTCATAACTACATAGCAATGACGTCACACAATGGAAGTAATGGTAATAACTGAGAAATATAACCTCCCATATATATAGATTAGGATTAAGTATTAAGAAATTAATAATAGTATAAACTATATATGTATAAAAAATGCCATTATTGCAATTGATTACATAAACAACCATTACTTTTTATTTTTATTACATAATAAATAAATTTTAGATTTCATGCATGAAAAATAAAATTTAAAAAAGCCCTTTTAAAATTTTAACCAACTCCCTTTAATCATTTATGAGAAACACCAGATGTTTCCAAATGAATCACTTTAATTTTCTTTGCCTGTAAATTTGAACACACATTTCCATAATGACGTTTATATATTTATTTATTTTTTTCTAATTTATTTTTATTAGATAAAGTTTTATAATATATACGTCAGAGTTTATCATGATCATTAGACAAATTATCTCAAATCTGTGCACATATAGAATATTTTTCGGAAAATTATGAAGACTTTGACTTTATTGATAAAGACACATGCATAAAAAAGTTTTTCTTTTTTTGTGTATTTTTTTATAGAAAATCAAAATTTATTATAGATTATTAGAAGGAAAAATACAAACATAGCTTAATGTTTTGGATAAGCTAAATATTTTTCAGATATAATAATAATATTAATTTATATTCAGATTAAATAATTATTAAATGCTTACAAAGCTTTATAGATTTCTTTTGCATGGAATTAATAATAAAAGCTATTCATAAGATTGTGATAGAAATACCTTTGTTTGACTTTAGATGTCAATTACTACCTTGTGTGTGTGTGTGTGTGTGTGTGTATATATGTGTATGTATGTCTGTATGTACACATATCAGCGAACATGTTTTACCTTGTGACAACCTGCAATGAAATAATGATTTTAAATTTGAAGACAAGAATGTAAATTAATGTGACGAGAGATAGCATAATGAAAAGTTTATTTCACAGTACTCTTTTAAAACTGCATGTAACATATGGCAACCCCAAGGGGGAAAATACTCTCTAGGGAAGCCAGAACCGAAACCTTGAGAAAATATGACTCCTATAATCCAGAGTGCTCAAGCGTGGAAAATAATTGCACCTCAAAGCAGAAAAATAACACCGCTTATCGAAGGTGCCCCAGGGTGAAGGTTCGAACACCAGCAAAGTACAAATGCACACAAAATTTGAGCTACCCAATGGCATCTCAAGGTGTTATATTTTCAATCGAAAGTGCACTGTGTCATTCCTTTCTCCTTACCATGCAACTGCATTAATTATCTTTAATTATGATATTCAGGGTTCTATAAATTTTCATACTGAATTCACTAGGATGTTCACTAATAGTTATCGTTTATTTTAATATTATATTCATTGTAATGCTATGTTATTTTAGTCTTACACAAAATATACCTAAAAGTATTTATCACAGGTTATTATATTACTATTTTCAATTTCAAATTTGAACCCATTTTAACCATTTTTTTTTTTTTTTTAACTTAGTACATTTTAAATAAGTGTTCAATTTTAACATATAAGCAATGTGAGTATGTCTATCATATTTATGCACACTTTACAGTTTTGTTATAACCGAAAAACGTTTAATTTGGAATGTAAATAAATTCAAATTCTAAAAAACAGAAACAGATCACCAATACAAATAATGATACAATAAGAAATGATATCACTGACAAATGATAAACAAATTTACTCAGAAAACACTAGATGTTCCAAACAACATTATGTAATAGTGAGCATAAATTTAACTTTTTACATTGCTTATAAAATTGCACTTATAATAAATCCTTCCAATGTTGCTTGAAGGAGTTTTACTCTTCATTTATTTATTTACTTTTTTTTTTTTAATTGAACGGTTTAATTCTAGCATAGAGGTACCACCAATCTGCTGAATAGCACCTAGTCAGAATCCGTAAAATTTTCATATTACACATAACTCACATATAAGGCTTGTTGTATTTATAAACTGCAGAATCTCAGACATAATCATAAATTTAAATGGGAAGTAAATCATAGCCCCTTCTTGGGCGGTTTATCTCAAAATGATGCAAGATGAGTTCCAATGTAAGATAAATTTCAACCAAATATCAAGTTTTGTTATATTATTTCTTTGGTTCGTGATATTTAACGTCTGCAAAATATTACCAAAGCACACATACAAACATATACACACACAGAGACATATTTTTTTCTTTCTTAAAAAATTTTGAATTTTTCGAGCTATCTCAAAACGTTATGCTGATTGAAAGCCGGAAATTGAATTGTTTTGACAAACCAAAAATGTTAATTTATTTATTTTATTTTAATTTTGCACTTTTCCAATATTTTCATAGCACTTCAATGAAGAGCATTAAAGTATTCTTAAAAATTTCTTAATAATACTTGTGCACGCGGGTTCCTTCTAATGTTTAAAAACATAACAATTAAAAAATGTCATAAATGTACTCAAATTACGACAAAAGTTTAATTGCAAATTGTTCTGTAATTCCCTTAAACTATTTACTATTTACTATATAATCTATAACAATAAAATGAGAGGTTTGTCTGTCTGTCTGTCTGTCCGTCCGTCTGTCTATTCATCTATACGTTCAGCCCTTTTGAACTCAGAAGTACAAAAAATGACATACGGATGCTCAAGAGCCTTCCCTAAGGGCCCCTGAAAACAGAATTTAGAAAATTTAATTATTTCTGGAGATATTAATTAAAACGTTGACCTATGTCAATCTATAAATCAGTTAATTTTGAGCTTAAGATGCGTTTAAGGAAAGTTAAATGGCTAAATAAATCAAAAATATCAATTCAATCGCTACAAATTCTGTACCAAATGAAAAGGGCGATATTTCTGAATCCAGGAGTGCAAACAGAATTTCAACACGATAATTAGATTTGTTTAAATTCACTAAAGTATGAATTTAGGTGGCGACAAATAACCTGAATTTAAACGAAAGCAGACGACAATCTCCACCATCTGGAGCTGAAAGAAAACATCTGGAACTAATTAAGGTCACGTGTTTTTGAATTGAAATTAAAAATAGCAACTTTCAAAATTCTTCAAATTTTCTCTCAGGAACACAAAATTTAATATACAGCCTGTACATTTCAAGATCAATTTGAAGCTGATGATAAACAAATATATATATGTTACCGCTAAAGTGCAGAAATCAGTTAATCTACAGATTAGCTAGGTAATCTGCACATTAACTAGGGTGATCCGTTAAAGTGAGGAAAATTGTTTTATTTCTCAAATTACCTAGGTAATCTGCAAATTACCTAGATAATCTGCAGATTACCTACTAGGCACTAGTTAAAGTGAAAATAAGATATCTGGTGTTGTAATTTTTCAGCACGCTGTGTTGTATTTGTTCTTTCATTCGAAAAAAAAAAAAAAATAGTTTTCTTTTCTTTTTTATTTCTTTCTATACTTATTTTAATCTGTATGTGTTTTAATTTTTATATCTTTTAAAGTTATATCTGTTTTATTTTTTATTTATTTCATCTTTTTTATTCTGTCAATATAAGTTTGAAAATGTTATTCATTTTTAATATGAAATATAATAGCTTTAATAGCTTTCAATAAATTATTTTTTATAAATGAATGTGAGAATTGTAATACAGTAACGATTTCTTTTCAAAATAAAAATATTTAACAATTTAAAATTAAAAAAAAAAAGTTTTATTAACAACTTATATTGCTATTACTATTTAAATACTAGAAATATTAAATTATATAAAATATTACTAGAAATATTAAATTAGACAAATCAGAAGCATTATTTAAGAAGTACTACAAATAATTAAAACTGCTTTAACATTTTTTAGAATGCATGAAAATTAAAATGACAGTTTTCAATGCTTTATTAAACTATATTTTGCAGCATACCTATATCTGTACAAGTTTAGCAAATATATTAATTTTACAAAAAAAAAAAAAAAAAAAAAACCTTTATTAACACTTTTTATGTGATAAACTACAACGAAATTATCTGAAAAAGCGTACAAAATTAAAAAAATAAATAAATAAATAAATAAAAATATATATAATCATGATGTATAAAATATGTGCAGGACACTTGAAGCTGAAAGAGAGAAAAAAAAAAAAAAAGTAATGAAATGCTAAAAAATTTACAAAAATTTCATATTAAGTATGTATTAAATGCCATAATATTTTTCAAAGTTAATAATTAATATATGTTTTTTTTTTTTTTTTTTTTTTTTTTTTTTCAGTAAATAATAGTAATTTAAATCAATTTTAAAATAAAATAGTTTTAAAAAGTTATGGTTTAATAGTTTTAGTTCGGAAGGAAATAATTACTGTAATGTAAATCTAATATTCATAATTCAAAATGGAGTTTCACGAGAGACAGCTTTTATTAAAGATTACATTTCATTAATAAAATACAGACCCTTATCAAACTTATATTGACAGAATTAAAAAAGATAGAAATAAAATCAAAATTAAAACAATTATAACTTACTTGTTACTTTAAATTTTGTGTTAGTCATAATAATAAACCTAATCATGGCTTCCATCCTCTACTCTTCACATTTTGCGTTTGCCGTTTATCGGTTTATCATCATAGCGTAGCGGAAGTGAAGGGATAAAAGTTTTAGTTATGTTTGAAGGTCATTCGCGTATCTGTATCACATGGCTGTTTGACGTCATAGTGAATGTAAAAAAAAAAAAAAAAAAAAACTAAGGCTCGAAACAAACATTTGATCTTTAACGATACTGAAACCGGTAATCTGCAGATTACCTAGTTAAAATGCGGAAAACTCTTTATTCCGCACTTAAACGGGTCATTTTAGTTAATCTGCAGATTAGCTGGGTAATCTGCAGATTAACGGATTTCGCGTTTTAACGGTAACATATATATATATTTTTTTTTCAAATTAAATATTATTTTAACACGTAATGTATCTCTCGAAAGACGATAGGAGTTTCCATAGCAACGAATACATCTGAAGGTACTAAAACAATACTTTTTCTTTGTTACTTCCATTACCCGATTACCGAAGATAATGGAAGTATTGTATTCGGTCCAAAAATTCGATATCGAGATTTCACCTGATTTCCATGTTTTAAGCTGGGTAAAAAAAAAAAAAAAAAAGTGGGGGGGGGGGGAAACATTAGAGATTGCCTTAGACCGCTCAAATTTTTCGAAAGTATAAAACTATTAGGGGGCGGGATGGGGAGCATGGGTCCATAAAATTAGAAATTGTGTTAGACCTTTCAAAATAGGTATATATTTTTTTATGGGGACCTACAAATCGAATGAGGATACTTTCGAAAGTATAAAATTATTAAGGTGGACAGAAAGGGGAGCAGGGTGGGGCAAAAAATTAGAAATTGAGTTAGACTGTTCAAAATTGATATATATAGGTTTTGGAGGCCTACAAGTCGAATGAGGATATTTTCAAAAGTCTAAAATTATAACTGGGCGGGAAGTGGGTGGAAGGCGGGCAAAAAATTACAAATTGAATTAGACCGTTAAACCCCACAAATCAAATGAGGATATATCCGAAAATGTAAAATCATTAGGGGGGGGGGGGCTGAAAATGGGGCAAAAAATTAGAAATTGAGTTAGACTGTTCGAAATTGGTATATATAGCTTTTTTTGGGCCTACAAGTTGAATGAGGATATTTTTGAAAGTGTAAAAATATTAAGGGGAGAAAAGGCAGGATAAAGACCTGAAACGAGAAAAAGTAGGGACCCTATATATAGAGAGACTGGACATTGACCGAAAGTCGGCCATCTTAGTGCCAATTCGGAGCGATCCCCGTAGAACGTAATGCTTTTTTCTTCGCGATTGACCATTTACTATACAATATAAATGAAAGGAAATTGTGTTAAATATGTGCAGAAAGTAATGCAGAATATAAATATGTATTTTTTTTTTTTTTTTTTTTTTTTTGGTCTTGGAGAAAAAGAATTTGAAGTAAAACGAATTTTGTTTTAACCTGCGACATGGTTACTATTTCAATTACTATATGAAAACAGAGGAATTTTTTGTTGTATATTTCTATATTTAGCAAAATACGTTGATTGTGAAAGCAATTCTACCTTAGTGAAAATAATTCTACCTTATTTTTTCTAAAAAGACACACATTCTATATATAAAAAGGTAGAAAAATTTTAACAAAAATTTGACAATCTTAGTTTTTGTCAAGTAATTCATGAATAAATGTAAAACTACGGCAGAAGAACAAAAATTATTTTTTATTATCTTATAAAAAATATTTACGTAATATTTTTACAAGCTAAAAATACATATTTTATTTATTTCAATTACGCATTATTAATAATAATGACTTAGTTAAATATTAAAAATAAAAATTTTATTAATAATAATTTGTAAAAATATTAACTAATATCTTTAGAAATTAAAAAAAAAATGTTTTTATTTATTTTATTTACATTTGCTTATTTAATTGATTTTTTTTTTTTTTTTTTTTAAATATTATGTAAATAAAAATAATTACCTATTTAAATATTATTTATAAAATTTATTATGGCAATTATTATTTAAAAGAAATTTATATTTCATATGTTAGCAAATAATATGCACCTTATTTTCGTTATTTTTATTAATTTATTTTAAGAAATCTTATACATTCTGCGTACTAGCAAAAATTCAAAAAAATCTTTTTATATAGTTATTTTAACTATGTATTTTTAAATATATCAGAAAAATACATTGAAATCTAACATATTAAATATATTGCACAATAGAACTTAAGAACTAATAGCTAGCAAATAGCTAACAAATAAATAATGTAATTATCGCATATGTTAGGAAAAAAATACGTAAAACAGCATGAAATAAGAAAATTCCAAGTATCTAAAGCATGATATAAAATAAATAATTATGCATTTTTATCTTTTAAAAGTATTCCAAAATTACAGCAAGTTATCTCCCAACAAAGTAAAAATGTAATAAATAAGTTCTTTTTCGATTATGACGTAAAAGAATCAAAATTTATTCTCAGCGTAATGTTAAGCAATGGAGCAACTGGCACTAAAATGGAGAATTTCGTCAAAAACCGGCGCGCCAATGTCCAGTCTCTCTCTATCGAGGGTCGCTAAGAAAAAGGCACCGCAGGCGCCACCGAGCTGGAGTTTCGTAAAGTCGGATTTTTCAAGGATTGCAAACCAGCAGGTCACCGAAGGCGGATAGTAAATAATAAATATGTAAGCAAGCATATTGATAAATTATTGAAGTAAAACTAATTTTAAGGGAAAAAAAAAATACAAAACATCAGAGAGTAAATTCAATTTCCAAAAAAACAAATGCCACAGAAATTAATTCAAAACATTTATTTTTTTTATTATTAATATTAATATTTACCTATTTATGAAAATTAATGCTTTCAGTTTTGAAGAAGATAAAAATCTGTCTAAGAAATTTAATGCATTACGTTATTATTTGCTATATTTCAGTTAACTCTTTCATCCGAAGTTTAACTTTTCTAAATGAAAAGACCTTCTTGACAGATATTGGATTTTTTGAGCTAATGAATAGAAAGCTTTCGTCAGATTAAAAGACATTTACAAGTTATTAAACGGAAAAATGCTACAAAAAATATAACTTAAATTTATTTCTGTATCGACTAAATTTATAATTATATCTAAATGTATGTGCATGTTTTTATTAAAGTTTACTTCACTAGTAAAAAATATACTAACAAAAATTTATTTTAAAATTATATGTGTAAAGTATCATTGTCTATTAATAAACTGAAGTTTATTTGAATACTGCATTGTTATGTGCAAGCAAATAAAAATATTATAAAATCTATTTAAAATATTAAAATAAAATTTGTAATGTTTGTGCTATTTAATTAAAATTTTGTGTAATGTGTGTATAAAAATTTAAAAATGCTCATTCAAAAAAAAAAAAAAAAAAGCAAATTATATATTTATTTTCCAACTGAAAATTCAAAACATGCTAGACTTCAAATTGTAATCACTTTAAATTAAATCAAAAACAGCTTTAATCGCACATCAATCACAAAACAGTTTCCAAAAAAGAAAACTTATTCTTTCATTTTGTCTCTTCTTCTTCCTCTCTTTCCACGTAACGTTTTTTGTCATTCTAAATCCTTCTCTGTATATCTGAACTCATATATATATATACACACACACTCAGAGCTCGTGAAATACGATCGTCTGGACGTCATTGGCGACCAGTATATTTTAGCTGGCGACTATGTTTTCAACAAAAACGCGACATCTTTTTCTTAATTTTTAATATTTTGGTGAAACAATCTGGCCCAGAATTCAATGCTGAAACTTATGCTAATCATCAGTGTAGTTCATACCAATTCATTTGAGAAACAAATAGATGGAAAACAGCGACTCATGGCTATCTGTGCATGTTTCACACACCGTCGTGTTGGATTGAGGTAGTGTTGAATCAATATAACAATAGGGAATTTACACAGCGTTCCACTGGGAATGTTTAAAAACCTGGTGCTGAATTGATGCAGTTTACACCACTCTCTTTCTCTAGGTTTGCGACCTGTTATTGAATCGTTGTGCCTATGTAATGATGTGTCAATTTCAAAGATGAATGAATTTGGAGGCAATAACAAAAAGGGTTTGAAGATGTTAAATTGAAACATTTGTTTTCTGATGCATAATACTGTGCTAGTTATTATTTGATTTTTATACACAGAATTATGATTTCTATATTCAAGTAAATTTCTCTGTTGAAAATCATATAATAAATAAATAAAGACGGAATGATTTTTTACTGGGTACGAAATTTTTTTCTTGGGGAGAAGTTTTTTTTCAATTTCTTGAAGCCCTGTATATCTATCTATCTATCTATCCATCCATCTATATATATATATATGTGTGTGTGTGTGTGTGTGTGTATATTTGATTTATTTTCCACCACCAGGTGTTGATTTAATTTTAAAATTACTTTTTACTGTAACACAGAAGATTCGAAAACGCAACTAGGACTACAAAATGTTCAATGGGACGGCCACTATTCAAGAGACCGTTCGTCATACGTTGTGCATTTGGAATTCTCATAATAAAGCTTAACGAACAATGCATTATCTCTTAGCAATATCATGATTTTCTTTTCAAGAAACAGTAAAAGAATCAATATGCAATAAATTGAAACCACAGAAAGATGCTTGCTACCCGGATAATTACAAACCCATAGTACTTACTTCTATTACATGCAATATAATACAGAAAATGATTTTAAAGAGACTTTTGTTTTATCTTAATGCCTGAGACCTTCTCCTTGAGGAGCAATACGGATTTAAAGAGGGTACCGCGCCACAGATCAGGTGCTTTACTTGGGACACAAAATTCGTGACAGTCATAATAAAAAGCCAACACATCACACCGGGGCGACTTTCTTGGACTTATCTAAGGCTTTCGATACCGTCTGGAAGCAGCGTCGTATCATTAAACTCTTTGATTCTTTTGATATTCGAGATAGAGCTTTACCTTGGTAATCTGATTTTTTGAGTAAGAGGACGTTTAGGGTCAAATTTAATAATTCATTGTGAAAAGGTTTTAAGTTGAATTAGGGACTACACCAGGGTTCTGTGCTAAATTGCACTCTTTACTTTGTTCTTAAGCGGAGTTGAAAAAGTTATTTCAAGGAAGTGTGATGTGTGAATGTTTGCAGATGACATCGTCATCTGCAGTTCCGTCGTCGATGTTTCGGTCTTGGAGAAAAACATTAATCAAACTATTGCAGACGTGTAGAATTTTGTAGAGCAGCATACATTGAGTTTTAATCCCGCAAAATCTACTTTTTTTTTCTTCACTACTAATAGAAAATTGTTTGGGTATGAACTTAGAATTTTCATGAATAAACTTCCCCTCTCTGTGGACAAAACCCCAAATAATTTTTGATTTGTCCTACATCTGGAGATTTCCAGCTGTAAACACGTTGACCATCTCGTGTTGAAGAGCAAAAGCACCTGAATGTTTTAAAGTATATCTCTGGGTGCGACTGCGGTGCCGATGCTACTACATTTCGTATACTTATTTGGCACATATTAGACCAATCCTGGAATATGGCTACTGGTATATTGTTGCGCTTCTGAGACTAAGCTCTAAAATCTCGAGCGGGTCTAGCTTAGTGCTGCTAGTATTATTATAGGCCTACGAAACAGTTTCCCCAATGATGGTGTCCTTTTAGAAGCCGACTTGCAACCACTCAGCTCTCGAAGAAACCCAAATCTAGTAAAGAAATTTTAACAAATTACCCATCTTTGGTTCCAGCAATAGGATTTCCGCTTACCTTCGGGTTTGGTGTAATAATCAGAGGCTGAGGAAAATAGCTCAATTAGCCAGGTGGTTGAGGAAGATTTTATATACAGAGCTGTAGAACTGCCTTACTTGAATTTATGTATTGGTCCATATGAAGGTCTTCCCAGGTTGTTCTTCCATCCAAATCTTCCTACTCAGGTCAGCACATCTTCTGATATCCCGGCATACCTGAGGCAATTTGCTCACGATTTAATCAGTAACATTCTAGAAGAGGCTACTTTTACTTATGCAGATGATAGCAGGAATGAAAATTATTTTTCTGGTAGTGGAGACGACATTAGATCCAAATACACCTCGTGCCATATTGAACTGAAAAATCCTGACAGCCGCTCTGTCTTTCGCAGTGAATTAATAGCCATAGAAGCTAGCCTCAATAGAGTACTTACACTTCCTAGTTCGAAAGATATCTGGATTTTTAGTGATAGCCGGAGTGCCATCCAACATCTTTAAAACTGGCATAACGTGGGAGACAATGTATAGGCGTAGCTATTTTGAACAAGCTGAAAAGTCTTTCCATCTTTCGTGAGATTCACTTGCATTGTATACCTTCCCATGTAGACATTGCTGGTAATGAGACTGCAGACTCCCTTGCTAAAAGTGGCGCATGCTTCATAGGGCATCTGTGAATTTTTCAGAATTGTATTCCCGGTTTATCAATCTACGAGGTTGCACTGTCCCTCCTGCTCATCACTGGTATCAGGGTAATCGCTCGGTGGTTTTTTGTCCCTCCAGTTCAGCAGACAAGAGCAGACTGTCATATCTCGTTTTCGCAGTGGTCATCTGTGGTCTATGACACACAGAGATAGAGTAAATGTTTTCCCTAACATGCTCAAAGTGTGCTACTTGTTAGGTTACGCCCGACCATATTTTCGACTGTCTTAACCTAACCAGAGTTGATCTCTTTGAGGAACTGCTCCTTCTACTTTATATGATCAGAGATGCTGCAGTAGTAGACTTTGTTTAGCTTTGCTGAAATATTTAATTTAAATATTTAATTTAAATATTCGCTAATACCTGAAATCATATAAAACCCGCCAATGTCCAATTAATTGTTTTCGCAGTTTGGCGCCATTCGAAAAGAATGATCTGTTTAAAATGTAGGAGGATACTATGAATACAGCGCCAGCTGTATGTAACTAATACTTTTTTTTTTTTTAATCAGTAAAGCAGCACAGTGCTAAGGTCAGTACTTTTTGTGTAATATACATTTTTTTTTTTTCTGTGACTTTTGGAAAAAAGAAATAGTTAGTATCTTCGGGCTACGAAGTTTCAAGGAAGTGTGCAATATTTAGAGCAATTACGGCTCTATAACTGTGATTTAAATTATTCATCAATTTCCCGTCATTTACCAACTTGTACGCACACTGTTATGCACATAACTGTTCACAGTCTGGTTTAAGTGATCAACGATTATCACAATGACATTTTTTTTGGCACAAATTGTGTAAGGAATAGTGTAGCTCACGATTACACTTCGCAAGTAAAGTCCTAATTAGTGACGTTTATTAGCTGTAGGACCACTTTTAACAGTTTCACGATTGGGACAGTTTAAATCCTTTATTGAGATCTGATGACGCCAGTTCCAAAACATCCAGAACTGTAGAAGTGAAAAATGGAAATGAAAAGAACAGTTGTGATATTGTATATGAATACATTTACAATATAATTAGTCTCTCAAGTTAAAAGAATTTAGAAAGTTTACTTATTGAGCACACATACACATAATTTTGTAAGAATATCCACTATTGGACATTTTGCATGTTTTCTTGTCATTTACGAAACATGGTACTGATTTCTTGATTTTTGTTTAAAATTTTATGTTCATACTAGTTACTTAGCCCTTATTGCTTTTTGGCCAGGCTCTTTCCCAATAGGAAATTAATTTATTCACCGATTACAAAAACTGATATTATCTAATTGCATCGCCGCTAGGGCTTTTTTACCATCTATTGAAGGAAACAGTCATTGGATTTTAATATGATAATAATCAGTATTTTACAAAAAATATTTTATAATATGCTTAAACGCTCAAAAAAATCGCGTTGAATTTTCCTTTTGTAGCAATTCCCAAGTGTTTTCGCATTTAAGTCTTGGAAAAAAAAATCGCTCTCTCTTTATTTATATACATATATATATATATATATATAATTTAAATCAACCAGTTATAGTTTATCAATGACATATAACAATACATAATCAACAAGTTATAACTAGCCATAATTTAAATGAATAATTACATCTTTATGCGTATATATAGTTTAAAAAAATATTTGTTAAATAATAGTTTAATTTAAAATAAATAAATAAATAAATTAAGTTAAAAGTAAGCCATTTAACCTTATTCTGTGTGTATTAAAAAATACTAATTTTTATTTCTCTTTAATATATATATATATATATATATATTAATGAGTATATATATATATATACATTAAATTAAGTACACAATATTTAACACAATCTTGAATTCTTTGCTCAGATTTAATGAGTTAGTTTTAAATGCTTTAATCGTTAAAGAGCATTTTAGAAATAAATTTTTATGACGCTTTAACCTATGTCTTCAGAGACTACAAAATTTTCTGCAAAAAATATTAATGAATTTCAAATCTGTTTCAAGATATGAAAAATGGAAATTTTATTTCTAAATATGTTCGCACAAGAAAAACAATATATGTAATAGAGTGGATCGAAAAACGCGTTTTTTCTGCAATACAATTCTAATAGCGCGGAAAACTTACGCATAAGCGTCATTTTAAATGAAAAAATATTTAAATTTTTTTTTTTTCAAAATTTGAAATTGCGCAGAAGGCCTAAAGTTACCAAAAAAGTCAAAATACCGGTAAATTAAAAAAAATGCAAAAATTACCAAAAAATACATTTTTTGTTCTAATAGTGAAAAAAGTGTTTTTAAGAGTGTCCTTAATGCATACAAAATATAATTAGACCCATTCTTGTTTTACTGAATTCGCGCAAAATGCCTAAATTTGCGGGTTGTATTATAAAAAAACGATATTTCATGATTTTCGACGATTTTTAAACATCTGCCAAAACCCATAAAAGTTTTATTTTTAATTTCTAATAGTGTAAAATCCATTCAAAATAGTTTTCCCAATCCAGAAATAATACTTTCAGATCTGTTTTTCCTTAACTGTATTCGCGCAAAAGGTCTAAATTATAGTATAAGTTAAGTTATAGAGTCCCGTAAAAACGCCATTTTCCATATCTGATGAGTGTTTATTTAACACATTAAGGTTTGTAATAAGACTCTAACAAGTGATTTACAAAAAATGTATTAGCCAAACATATCATATTGCAGCTCTCAGCTCATTTCAACATTTAATCTGTGCTGAAATGACCCAGGACTCACGGCGAGGACGTGGCTGCAAGGCGAGTCCCACCTCCACCCTACCCAACCAACCAACCAGGGTGAATTTTATTTACAATTTTTACAGTAACTATTTACTTTGTACAATGCATATATGTTCGTTATAGGCAAAAGGCTATTTACACAGAAGCCTCTTTGAATTCTGACTTTGAATTAAATGTGGGCATCAGCTGTCTTGATTTTAAAGTAGCTCTAATATAACCATCTCGATTTTCATGCCCGCACACTTTTTCTGCTGCTTCTGTAACTAGTTTTACACACCTCTCAACTGACTGGGTGTGGCATGGGAATTTGAGGTAGTTAAACTCTGGTAGCGCTTTGTCTTTCAATAAAAAAGCAATGTATTCAGTTGGCATCTCGGACAGTTATGGTGGCGGTGTTAATTTGCAGATTGACCAATCAATTAGTTCGGTATAGTCGTTTGCACTAAAATTTATTGAAGGTATTTTGAAGTCTCTTACATAACCTTCAGTTGATGGCTCATTTCTGGATTTAAGGATCCTCCTGTAGCCAAGTTCTCTAATGTGTGGTCTCTCATCCATTATCATAGTCAGCATCATATTTTCAGGGTGGCAGAAGATTGCGTTCCTTTGAATTACTGGATCAATGATTTGCTTGATATTGTGCGGTAGATGCCTAGTTGTTTTAACTACCTTCAAAATATGCTTCGGTCCATCTTTAACAGTGTAGTTTTTCTTTATATCAAACCAAACAGGTGCATATGACTTCACTATGTAATTTGCAAGAGTCTTTAACTTAATTGTTGGACTAGTTTGGGATACATATAATCTTAAAACCCGGTTAGCACAGGTTAGCCAACGAGAGTGGCTGATGAGTCCAGGATCCCTAGCAGCCAATTCTGGATTACAGATTCCTGTGTTGACCGCTTTTACAATGTCTAGGAGATATTTCTGATCTTTACTCAGATCGTTTTTAGTGATATCAATGACTTCTTCTGATTGTATCGGCTCAAAATCTACAACAGGGAGTTTCTCACATCCAGGGAGTTGTTTTCCAACTGGACCGCTAAATGATGCTGGTCCTGTTGTCGTTCCATCCAAGTGGTCAAACAAATGCCTATAATGTAACTCGTTAAAATGTCCGCCACTACTGTCCAAGATGCCAACTGAATATTTCGTTATTGAAAGACAATGCGCTACCAGAGTTTAAATACTTCAAATCCCCATGCCACACCCAGTCAGTTGAGGTGTGTAAAATTGGTTACAGAAGCAGCAGAAAAAGTGTGCGGACATGAAAATCGCGATGGTTATATAAGAGCGACTTTAAAATCAAGACAGCTGATGCTCACATTTAATTCAAAGTCAGAATTCAAAGGGGCTTCTACTTAAATAACCTTTTGCCTACAACGAACATATATGCATTGTACAAAGTAAATAGTTACTGTAAATACTGTAAATAAAATTCACCCTGGTTGGTTGGTTGGGTAAGATGGAGGTGAGACTCGCCTTGCAGCCACGTCCTCGCCGTGAGTCCTGGGTCATTTCAGCACAGATTAAATGTTGAAATGAGCTGAGAGCTGCAATATGATATGTTTGGCTAATACATTTTTTGTAAATCACTTGTTAGAGTCTTATTACAAACCTTAATGTGTTAAATAAACACTCATCAGATATGGAAAACGGTATTTTTACGAGACTCTATAACTTAACTTATACTATAATTTAGACCTTTTGCGCGAATACAATTAAGGAATAACAGGTCTGAAAGTATTATTTATGGATTGGGAAAACTATTTTGAATGGATTTCTTCACACTATTACAAATTAAAAATAAAACTTTAATGGGTTTTGGTACATGTTTAAAAATCGTCGAAAATCATGAAATATCGTTTTTTTACGATACAAACCGCAACTTTAGGCCTTTTGCGCGAATTCAGTAAAACAAGAATGGGTCTAATTATATTTTGTATGCATTAAGGACACTCTTAAAAACACTTTTTTCACTATTAAACAAAAAATGTATTTTTTTGTAATTTTTGCCTTTTTTTTATATTTACCGGTATTTTGACTTTTTTGGTAACTTTAGGCCTTCTGCGCGATTTCAAATTTTGAAAAAAAAAAAAATTTAATATTTTTTCATTTATAGTGATACCTATGCGCAAGTTTTCCGCGCTATTAGAATTGTATTGGAGAGAAAACGCGTTTTTCGATCCACCCTAATATGTAAATGTTTTGAAACAGGATATTAATCCTAAAGTATACAAGATCATTCATTAATTTTAAATAAGTTTAATGCTGTCAGCTAGATTTATTTTTACGTATTATCTCTGAATTGTCTTAGCTATTTTCGAAACATTAAAAAATATTTTTAAGAAATATCAAATCTTTAATACAAAATTTAATATTTCCAAATGTAATCCTATTTGTTATATACTGTTTTTCTCAATAACTTCTTTTTAGTGCAATATATGCTGGCTATTTCTATGTAACACATCTCAAATTACTAAAATTTTCAATACACAAATATGAATAATATTGTTTTTCATATTTTTAATCTTTAGATTTAAGGCATAAGCATTGCTTCCAATTTTTATTTATGTGCACAAAAATTTGACAAAATGTTCTCACTATTCGATTCTTTTTATTTGCTTAATCAAAACAAAATTAAATGAAATAACTCTCTATTTAGAAATACACATATTTATTGTTTTCGATAAGCATTTACTCCGCTTTAAATTCTTAAATATTACTCATAAGTACACCCAGTAAACTGTAAAGTAAAAAAATAAAATAAATAAAATAAAATAAATAAAAAAACAAGTTAACATATTTTTAAATTCAATTTAATATTTTGTGTGATTTATTAACAATAATAACTGAAATTCAGTTGTTAAAAGCTTAAGCTTATAGAGATAGCTTATGATACACATTAGGTTAAAAAATGGTGTATTATATTTTCTAGTAGAGTAAGTTTATATTAAGAATATATTTGAATACATAATTATATTACGTTATTACTCTTAAAACGATAATTATTCTATCACAAAGTATTAAGTAAATACTACTACTGCTAATAATAATAATAATAATACAATTGTGACCAAACAACAACCAAAAAAAGTTATAGGAAAACAAGTTATAGCCTGTGGAAAAATGGGAAAGTCCATTTTAAATTTTTAATAAAATAGGACGACTGAAGGACTACGTGTAGAAACGTCAGAATATTCAAGCATTAGTTTTAAATGTGTTAAAAATACAGTAAAGCATTTCTTTTTGTAAAAAGGTAGAAAAGATTCAGTGTGCATATTGTATTAAATAACATAAAGGATTTTTATAAATAAAGTTCGCCTATTGAGAATACACTAGAGCCGGTTCCTTGGCTCCAAGCGAAACAAAATTCAACTATTTTCTAGCACAATTAAAGCACTCTGAGAAAATCGAACAACAACAACAAAAAAAAAAAAAGCTGAAATTTCCGTCAATAAGTGGCGCTGTTCCAGTATCTAAGACGATTTTGAAGATTCATTCTATGAGTTTCGATCAATCCAGACGAAACACATAAATGTTAGTTTGAAATTTATAACAAAAAAAAAAAAAAAAAAAAAATCTGCAAAAGTTGCGCTCTGCAATGTGCACCGCCACCTAATTATTTTTGACAAATATGGAAAACTGATAAAAAATGAGTTACAATTTTCGTCATTAGGTGGCGCTGAATAAATAGCTAAGGCTATATTTTAATTTATTTAATTTATTTATTTATTTATTATTATTATTTATTATTATTATTATTATTATCTTTTTACAAAAAAAAAGTAAAATAATTTTGTGTTTCGTCTGGATTGACCGCAACTGATTGAATAAATGTGCGGAAATTGCCTTAGTCGTTGGAGAAGTGAAATATTGACCAATTATTTTTTTCGCTTTTGCCGCGCGCATGAGTTGTTCAACTTGCTAGTGAAGTTTTGTTTCCTATGGAGCCACAGAATCGGCTCTAGAGACTTTTGAACAGGCTAAATTTATTTATAACAACCCTGTATATATGTTTTCCCATTAAATAAACTTTTAATACGAGTTTTATAGTGTGAGTATTTTTAACAAAAAAATATCTTCACATACCAGATAAATGATTTGTAAATTACTCTTTAGAGAAAGCTGACGTAAAAAATTTCACAAATATATTTGATATAACAGTTTGAAAATGGAATTCATAAAATAATCTGTTATTAGTTAACCTTAAATTTTGTTTCATTTTAAATGATAAAATAAGTAATAAGCAATATTGTATATATATATATATATATATATATGTATATATATTGTACAGAAGGAAACAGAAAAGAATCTTCGGCTACGGGTCACTCTGCGATTATATTTTCCACTTTAAAGCTCATCAGGGCAAGGGCAATGGCTTAAAGTGGATTCCGAATCATTAAGAACATCCCTGCATGAAATTTTGAAAAACAAACCCGCAAAATGTAGTCCTGATTAAGTTTAACACTTAGGAAACAAAGATTTAAATGAAAATTGCCAGTTAAACTGTAAAAGGATAAATCAGTATCCTATACTAAGATTAAAAAATATACATCGCCTTCATCGAGAACGAATAAGTTGTCATTTTCTGTTTTCTTAAACTAAAAATATAGATTCACTAGTTATGCGTATAAGGTAAATAAATAGTGTGTATAGACGGAATGATCGAGAATTTCTAGTATATACTTTTCTAGTTGGTGAAACGATATTATGAATTTAATGAATCTTTTGTATTGCGAGAATTTCTCATGCGACTTCCAGGAATTGGGTCATAAACCAAGACTATACGCAACAAACACACAGGAGTCGGGCCTATTTCAGAAGGAGTACGGCATGCCGATACGTGATTATTGCCCACATACCACCTTCAGTATCGTTTCCATAAAATTTTTGTCCTCTCCGCCGCAACGTCGCCAAATAGCATCGGCCCATATTTGGATCAGTATTGGCGAAATATATCTTATCGACGTAACATAGTCTATGTTTTTAAAACATTAAGTAAAGTGTTTTGGCCCATAATCGTATTTCGATCACAAAACAGTCATCGGTTTACCGACATTGTTACGTTTCCGGACCGATTACACTTTAACGAATAGATGCATGCATAGTAGGCATGCCGTAATTGCCGCTGCTGGGCCGTGCAGCTACCGACAATTCTGTGTTTGTTGGGTAGTTACTAAAATTCGTCTCTTGATTTCGTATTTATTTGCAGAGACCGAATCTTGTCTAATCCTATTCTTAGTCAGTTTAAGAAGACGATTCGGAAAGGATTTATTAAAAAATAAATAATAAAATAATAAAATAAAATAAAATAAAAATAAATAAATAAAACAGTATTAAGTGTACTTTTTCATATAATAATTTTTGTTGGTGCTCGGATACTTTTGGTGCCGACTGTACAGGGAATGATACAGAATGCTAACAGGGGTATTTAGAACTCGCTATCAAAGGAAATCAGAATATATAAGGATTACATGGAACTATCTTTACTAGAGCCACAGGTTAGTTTCTAGATGTCGTTACAGAATTTGTTTTCAGTTTAAAATGCGACGTACGTTTATTTCATATTTTCATGTACATCATTAATGAAACAGTGCAATTATAATTTAAAAAAAAAATAAATAATAATAATAATAACTTATATAAACTGAATACACACACACACACACATGTATATAGATAGACGACATTGAATTTCTAAAACATAGCTTATGATAAAAACAAAAATAATACTAAAAGCATAAAAAGAAAAAAAAAGAAAAAGAAAAGAAACTGAATTAACGTTTAATTTTATTTATTATGTTAAAGAATTTGTTATGTAAAATGATATTCTTGTTGAACACTTAAATCTGTGTTTCTGAAAATAAAATTTGGTTTGGTGGCATAAGAAAATTAGATATTCTCTATTAACCGAATAAATTAAAATATGTGTTTTGAATTAATGTGATATGTATAAAGTACAATAAAATAGTGAGTTTAGCATAAAGTGAAATATAATAACAATTATCTCAAAGTAAATAAAAAAGGTATATATATATGTATGTATTATCATCTCTGTTTCTGACTAGATTACTACAACATAACAAATTTTAACCATTTGCTTATTTATTCATCCCTTTTATTAAATTATTTCTTTTCTACTTTTTTTTTTTTTTTTTTTTTTTTTTTTTTACAATATATATACGAGCAAACTGATTTCTTTATAATTCCATTCTATGACAGTTGGAATAATGGACTATTTTTAGCTTTAATTTAGCAAATGTTAATGCTACGAAACTAGTTCCGCATATACTTTTAAAAAGGATCATTAACTTCGGTACCCATTAAATTCTTTTCACGCTTAAATTTAGTTATTTTCTTTTATCCGCATTTTAAATATGGTTTGTGAAAGAAGTTCAAAGAAGATATCGGATTTCAGTAAAAATGATGAATAGGGATATTTTAGTGAACTACAATAGCATTCACGAATCTTTAGCTGGTAAATATCAAAACGAATAATGGATTCGTGAATAATTGTTAAAAATGAATAAAGGATATTATTTTATATAACAATAGGGTATATTGTTGCAATTATTTGCTCCGTACAATGACAACAAGTATGTGGATGTTTCAAAATAATTTCATTTAAGAATGAAATAAATTGTTATCTGAAATTAACTTATTTTAAATAAGTCGGATCGGTGTCATATATAAAAACAATTTATTACATTAAATATTTAGTCAGAAGTATGTGATATCAGCTTTACAACGCTGCAATATAGTTCAATGTCAATTCAAGGAAGTTTAATACAAATTTAGAAAATTTTGTTTAAAAATATATATATATATATATATATATATATATATATATATATATATATGAGGTGTTATAATAAAATTCCTGGAACATGTTCACAAGAACAAAAATAAAGAAAAATTAGCAATGCATATTTTACGTTTTTTGTTACGAAATATAAAAAAAGGAATCTTTCTAGCTCATTAATAATTTAGTTAATACCATAATATGGATATTATCATTTCATCGGTTCTTAAGTATGTTTTTTCCATGAGTTCTATTATTTTGTTTTCATATATGTGGTTTTCACTGTCTCTTTTGTCAATTGCTAAAGAAATAAACATGAAAATCAGAATTAATTATTTGAGAATGGTGGAGCAAAATATTAAAGAAAAATAAATTCTAGAAATTGTACTATCATTTATGTATTTACCAGGAAAAAAGTTTAAATTTACAAATACTATTAATTTTCAAACACATGAATTCTGTTTCAGTTATTGTAAGTGAACCTAAATGTTTTCATACTTCTACCGAAATATTTTATGTTCAGTAAATTTCTTCTATATATATATATATATATTCAATAATTACCTAAACAATAGACAAAGTTAATAATACAGTAGTAAATATATATATATATATATATAAATTCTAAAAAACTAATTAATTATGTAACAAACCTAATATTAACAAAACAAAGAACTGAAGTAAAACAAATACCATCAAATATAACAATATTGTATCAAAATATTAAATCATTATCCTTGATAAAGACGAGGTACATGTGTTGCACGGGTGTGACAAAGTCGACAGGTTGTTTCAGAAATGTATTATTTTATTCACAAATTTTTAAATCTTTAATTTTTTAACCCTACAAGACTCATTTTTTTTTTAGTGCGCGACAAAAATATAAAGGTTCTAATTAGTGATCAGAAGATAGGGAAAACTTATAAAAATAAAAATAAAACCATATTTTACGGACAAATCAACTTTTTAGCTCAACGTACCGTATGTGGAACATACAAAAAAATATGATTTACTAATACGTTTGCTATTGTAATATAAAAAAAAAAAAAAAAAAAAAAAAAAAAAAAATCTTACCTCTGCAAAATATACACTTCGTTATATCGCACAGTATTTTTTTTTTTTTTCGAGTCAAAACTGTTCAATAACTATTCTTTTTTTTATTTTTGAATTCAGACAATCGACTAACGTATCACTTTCATTCAAATTTCCCACTGAGTGCATTGTAACAAAAACACGAACGACATATTTAGGTAAAGATTCGTATTACTACATTGCTAAATGTCAGTAGCTTCTATCAAGATGCCAAGCGATGTCGCTACTAATAGTTTTATAGCTATAAGAACGATTAAAGTCGGTGTTTCACATATGGAACTGGGTGCCTTGTAGGGTTAATAGAATGGAAAGCCTCTCAGCGTTTCCAAAATTTTACTCTCATTGTCGTAAAATTTGAGGAATGCTGCGAGGTCTGCAATAGGTATAGCTTTTTTAATTTTAAATTATTATTGGTGTTACTATTATTATCATTATAAAAAGTAAAACTGACAGTAATTTATTTTTTTTCTGAAATAATTTATACTTTAGGGTATTGTGTAATTTCCCCTTCTATACAGTTACGTGTAAGACAGTCACTGATCATAATTCGCATATAACAAGGAAAAGAAAATCGCTTCTGTTAATTAACTTTGAATTAAGTATATATGATAATTCTTGATTAAAGCAATGAATTGCTTTTATAGCAATAAAGGTCAATGTATTGTTTGTAAATTTAAGTAGAGTAAGAAAAATAAGTGTTAAAAACTGTGTTTGTAAAACTGAAAGAAGTTTAAAAGACAAATTACTTTTTTTTTTATTCATCCTATAACATTTAAGTAAAAGTGTACTTAGGTGAAAGAAAAAAAATAACGAGCTTTATTATTGTTTTCTTCTAACTCTATTATTTTGTTCGTTTACTGATAAAAAATAAATTGAAATGTAATATAATGTAATATACTACAATTAATACAAAAAAAATAATAATAATAATTAAAAATTGTTTAGTTAACAGTTAAATGATATTAGTTTTATAACCTTTCTAATGAAATTTTTGGTTATGATATTTCTTTCCAAAATTTTTGCAAATCAAGAATTTACATTTTTTTACATGATTAAATAACAAAAGTAAGAGCGACTTTTTTTTTTCTATAGGTTTGATAAGTGTAACGATAGTTCGGATTTAATGCCTATTTTTTCAGGATACATTTAATGATGAGAAATTTACGCCTTCTTTTTTTACCGCTATTTTCATATAGTAATTTTAACATTTGTATCGTGATTTAATAGGATAGTGATACTTGTATAAAAATACTGGTAGCATAAATGTCGGGAGTTTCTCCTCCTTGAATCTATCATGAAAATTTGGCGGTGAATTCGTGCTTTGGTGCAATAGACGATTATATAACATATATACGAGTGCATAACAGATATGCATATATGTTATATATTAATACAAATATGCAATTAACGTTTCAGTGTCAGATGGAATAAATTTATAACACAAATGCCGTAGTCAGAAAAAGTTACAGATACTGCTAATTAAAAATAATTTTATGTTCAAATAACAAACAAAATATTATAGATATTTTACTGTTACTTATATCTCTTAACATAACATACCGTGTGTTTGTTTACCGTTATAGCTAAAATTTATACAAATTTATTAAAATGTAAGTAGAAAATTTAAACCTGAAGGAATAAAACCTGAAAATTGAAATGCTTGAATTAGGCATATTTTATATACTTTAAATTTTTTACTCGGTATCGGAAAATTCCTAAAACATTCTTTTGTGTGTGTTTCTTGATAAATAATATAAAATGAATATCGGGATCAATAGATTTATTCTGTAAACGCATTTGACGTAAAAGTACCCATACTTATTTTAACAGTGCTCTTTTTACCAGTGGGTAAAAACTATAAATAAAAGCAACAAAAATAAAATAACACATTTCGAAAACATTCTACAGTTTTTAATATGTTAAATGTTGAAAATTCCTCAATCTTGCAAAAACATTACATGCCCCAATGTTCATGGCATTTTTAATATTTATTGACTTTTAATATTTAACTCTTTTAGTTTATATTGAAACTCATAGATGGAAGAATGGCACTACTCGTATGCATCCAAAAAACCGCATGCCAAATGCCAATTATACAATTTTTATGTTTTGAGCTGCTAAAGTAATTTTTCAAGTTTTAAGTTTTTTTTTTTTTTTTTTTTTTTTTTTTTTTAATTTTATCAGGACTGAACTATTGACTACAAGTATCGGATAGTTGTTAAGAAAAGGTAGGATTTTTTTTTTAATTTATAGAAATTATTAGCATATTTATAGTCTATATATAATTTTCATATTATTATTTGTTTTTTCTGGACATGGGGCACAGTGGATTACCTCTACATGGGTCACAGTGGAACGTCTTCCAATGTACCTGAAAGTCCAAATTATATTTAATACCTTATTTAATTTAGTTAAATTTACAGATACAATTATAATGTGACCCAAAATAATTAATAAATAATAATAATAATAATAATAATAATCTTAATGTTATAATAAAACAAATTTCTGAAAAGAGAAAATAGTTGAATTGTAGTATAATAATTATGAATATCTAAATTTAATAACTATTTGAAATGTTTAATATTTAAAAAAAAAATACATAAAATAATTATGTGATATAATAAATTTATTGTTGTTGTTTTTAGAAATAACATGTAAAAGATAAAAAAAAAAAAAAAAAAGAATAATATTAGTTAAAATTATCTCACAAATATAATTAAAGTATTAATATCTCAAAATAATTAATAAAAAAATGTTTGAATAGTAATAAAATGTTTAATTATATATTTCATAATTTTTATAACTACACAACATTAGTAAACAAATTAAAATAATATCTGATTGTTTTTACGTATGGGTTAAAAGACAAAGGAAATCTGAATTAGGATACTTCCTCTAATTTGGCTCTTTATTTATTTTGATTTCCTTTAAATTTTGGTGATTTCCTTTCATGAAAATGTTCGAATTATGTTATTTAGACTAGAATTGCATAAGAAACTAATTTTAGAAAAATAAAATGAGTAATTTATATTAATTGAACATGAACAACAGAGGTTGGTCCACAGTACCTCGGGTTGGGGACCACTGTGTCCCGATGATGGGGCACAGTGGTCCACTTTGTGAGTGCACACAATTTATTTAATTTTTATTCGTAATGCATTAGAAGTATTGTTATAAAAAAATAGCACACGTCAAGAAAGGTTTAAATAATGTTTGCTAATTTTTTCAAGTACCTTACTTTTTCATTTTTGGTGAAAAAAAATTAAAAGAGTAAAAGTGGTCCACTGTGCCCCGGTCTCCCATACATATTATGTATATAAATGCCTATAATAAAACGCGGTTCATTGGGATTATGTTTGGTATCCTTGTATACAAACCAGTTGTGATATTTATACTATTTCCAATAGGGAACATGAATTACCATATGTGTATATCACAATTTTGTACTAGTTTTTGCACAAAAATTTTTTGTAAAATTTTTTGGAAAAAAAAAAAAAAAAAAGAAAATGTTGTATAGGATTGCCAAAGTTTCGAAGTTCTAACTTCACAAATAATAGAATTCTAGAATTTTCCGTAAAATGTCTTTAGTTTACAGCGCAGAACTTGCAAAGTTCTATGAATAACTAACAATAATACAAAAAAGAAGAGGGTATATTTATTATTGTAGAATTGAACTTGCCTATATATATTTACGTGCTCTTTTCTTATACGCTATTACAGGAAAATGAAAATGATAGTTTTTTCATTTCCACGAAGGTGGGCATTGTCTTAGCGTCAAATTAAGCATCGAAATGTTGCGAAAAGTAGTAGTTCAGGATTTCCAAAATTTGGAAACTCTAACTTCAATAGGAGTGAGATCTGCAATTTTTTGCATTGATTTCCATTTCGCCAATCCCATTTCATAAATATGGATTGCAATGTTCCCTTATAATTTGTGCAAGGAAGTAAAGAAAAACAAATGTAATGTCGTCATTTTCTTTCTTTTTATATCATTTAACTGAGTCCACAAGCTTAAATATTGTCCATTTATAAATATTTTTTTTATTTTTATTTCCTATTCTACGCACGCATTTTATTTTCTAATTTAAAATTATTTAAAAAATAATAATAATAATAACTTTTTCGATACTGTTTATAATTCTGAAAAAAATCTGGCAAAAGCAGAATTTAGTTTAGAACGGAGGACTATTAGTATTATTATTATTATTATTATTATTTTTTCCTTTTCAAATTATAAAATCGCTTCAAAATTATACAATTATATTTCCGATAAATTTTCGATTTCGATAAATGTCCAACTATCGAAAAACTGGTATCGTTAAAGTCCAGTTTGAGACTAATATTCCTCAGTCCTTAAAAAAAAAAAAAAAAGATTTAGATGAAATTCTGTCAAAAGCAGAATTTAGTTTAGTACATACGATTATTAGGTTTTATTATTATTATTATTATTATTATTATTATTATTATTATTATTATTATTGTAACATTGCTTTCAAATTATTCAAATATATTTTCGATTTCGATAAATGTCCAACTATCGTAAATCTGGTATCGTAAAAATCCGTAGATTTACACTAATAGTCCTCAGTCCTAATAATCATAAGTCAACGAGAAACAAATACAGTCTTCCAGTCGGTCGAAAATATTGGAAAACGAGGCTATATAAATTATAATATAAATGGCTATATAAATGGCATTACGTGGAACAGTACTCCACAAAGATTCTGGGAACTAAGGAAAATTTACGGAAAGTATTTCTCAAAACTTATATTCGATTTATGTTTTCGTAATTTGAGAATCACGTTTTATTAAATGGCAATAAAAGCGCAATTTTTTAAAGTCAAATAAATAATTAAATATTAAACTTCTAGATTTCTTTCTTCCTTCCTTTTTTTTTTTTTTTTTTTTTTTTCAAATAATATTTTTTAATTAAAATATTGTTTTTCGATTTTATTTTTTATTTTTTTATACATGGTTATCATTAAAACTTATTCATATTTTAATATTGTAATGTAAAAAAAAAAAAAGCATAACAACAAATATACAGTATAACTTTGGGAAATATTTGCAATTTTAAATGTAATACTAATAAATTTAAAAAATAACTTTCTTGTCAACCTATATATATATATATATATATATATATATATATATATATATATATAACTGTGATTAAATTCCTATGTTTCGAATATGTTTACAAAAATAACACACTTTCGGAACCATAAAATACCTTCTTTTAATAATATATAGTATCATGTACTATCTTAATATTTTTATTAATATTACAAATATGTGAAACAATTAGAAACAAATAGTTGTTAAAGGATATGTCTAAGTTCTTCAAAGTAATAAAGTAAACTTATTTAATATTTCATGAGTCTATCCAGATGTTTGGTGATGACTTTTAGACATTAAACACATGGTTTATTTAGCTGCGTTAATATATATATAATAATTCTTTTCCGAAGTTGAATATTAATCTAAAAAAAAAAAAAAAAAAAAAAAAAAACCATATATTATTATTTTTTTATGAAGATTTTTGTTTAATTCAAATTTCATAACAATAAAAAAGAGAAAAATCTACAAGTTTAATACCAATTTTTCACATTAAGATTCCATGACTCTAAAATAATTGAGATTTATTTAGTATCGTTTTCATAATAAAAAATTATAGTCAATACGGACATTCCATAAATATATATTAAACGTTTTAATTCGTTTGATAGGAGAGCTTAAATTTATACTGTAAGAATCAGCGTTATATATGCGTTTTCTAGTGAAAATTAATTTTGAGGATGTCATTTTCTTTATAGAAACACTTATATTACGTAAACATACACATTCACACACACACACACACATATATATATATATATATATATATATACATATATATGGCCCTGTATGCAAATACCCAAATTGGAAAAAGTAGTCTAACATTAAAATGTCTCGTACAAAAACTGGGTGTAATTAAACGAATCATTCTGTGAATTCTTCAGCGTTAATAGGGCCAAAATACTAATGGACTGTGAAGAAAATGTTTGGGTGAGAACGGGACTAGTATTGACGTTTTCGTAATTTTTTATATTAGCTGTAAGATTTGAAATGAAGTGAAAATTTTAGTATATCATACCATAGAGCAACCCTTGCGTAATATAACAATAAAACTAATATTAATCATATTAACGTATTTTATACCATAAAATAAATTTTACATAACCTCGAAATTTGCCACAACTTGCCCAGTAGCGGGACTAGTAGTGACATGCTTGGGGCACATTGTGACATACAAATGACACGTACAAATGCATTGTAACATATACAAATTATGTGAAAAAGGTAATTAAATGCAATATTTTAAATTGAAAATATATTCATTTATATCGTTCTTAACACAATAAAAACACTTTCATATCTATATATATATATATATATATATATATATATATATACATTTAATAAAACTTTTAACAAAACGAAAAAAAAAAAAAAAGTTAAATTAGTAACACTTATAAACTCTTAGTCTTTTATAAAGCTACATTTAGAGGTACTTAATAGAAATAAAGCGGAAAAAACTGTCTTAATCAGGAAGGAAATGATAAGTAGGCCCACAAAAATTTTTGGCCATTTTGGTCTTTGACTCGGTAGCTTACTACATAGGCCTATCTATATTTTTAATCTCTCTTTGTCATCGCATGTTTCAGTGTCTGATTTGTAGTTAATATAAATATAATAAGTTTCATTTTTGGTACATTTGACATAGCCCATTTATAGGCTAAAACATAAACATAAAAAAAAAAAAAAAAAAATGTGATTTTGTTTCAGTTTACGTAAAAATTTCTTATAGATTTTTTTTAAACACCCTAAAACCGCTTAATTTTCTTATTTCATTCAAACTGCGGTATCTAACTAAATATTATGTCCAAAAGTATTTTCTGTTGATTTAATATAAGCTAATAAATCACCAATGATAGGAATCGGTCGGATACTTAGGGTAAGCAGTGACATTAAATATTTTGCGATAATTGGTTTCCAACCGTCAAAGTTCTAAATGATCAACTCGTTTACTTTTTTTCTTCTTCTTCTTTCAAACGGTGTGAAGCAAACGGTTAAGTTACGGGCATAGAAATCCACTTTTTTTAGCATTTTATCGATATTATGCCAATCTATTATTTTCTATTTAACTTGTCATATCCTGGCTTATGTATCTTCGTTCGATATCTTACAAAGTTCAAAAAACTCTTCAATTTCTTTAAAGAAATTAGAAATTTTAGTAGACCCGGCGAAATAAGATTTTGCAGCTGGAAATCTAGTAAATTCGGGTGTCAATGTAACGGTTCTTATCCTCTGTGTTGTTGTCCTCCCCCCCCCCCCCCCAACACCCAATTATAATTCTTAGGTGATATTTAAAAGATGTAATAAAGACATCTCATATTAAACCTAATCTTTTTTTATCTTAACTTCTAGGGAAAACACCATATTTGTTAATTGTGTGCCTAGATCATTTGAATGATCAGACGAAACTGAGAAAAGCCAATCAGCTCTTACATCTTAGCAAAAATTTCGATCGCAGCGCCATCTAGGAAGCTCAATTTTTTTTTAGCAGTAGTTTAAGCATTCGTTCATAAACGCTTGCCACACTGTATATGCTAAGCGCTGTATCTATGCTCAGTTTGACAATGTCACCGAGGATATTACAATCTAATTCTGGATCCAACTAGTGACTTTGACTCTTCTAATCAAAAGAGCCCACTCCAACCTTAGGAATTTTCCACATAGGTGAGGACAAGCACATTTAAAATAGTTCTTAAAATTTGTAAAATAACCATTATGGTAATTACATAATATACATCAAATAAAAAATTAATACTTGATATACATATGAATACATATGATATATTTGATTAATTATAGACAAAAAATGTTTTTCGATAATATATACATCACATAAATAGTTATTTATTTAAAGATACGTTGTTAGCACAAAAAACTCTATTAAAAATAAATTGTTTATAATAAAATGAGTTAACATCATTTACTTTTGATAAACTTTGTGAAAAACAAACACTATGTTAATTTTCGTATGAATATAATCGCTTACACGAATTTAATTATAAAGAAAAAAATATATTGCTCAACGGAAATATTTAATTAAGTTTACTTATATTTATTTGTTTTAATTTCTGAATTTAAGCAGAATTTTTCTACATTAAAAAAAAAAAAATAAATAAATAAATAAATAAAATAAAGTCTGCACTAAAACTAAAACTAAAATAAAATAAATAAAAATAAAAAATATATTTTTGATATATCGATTGTAATAATAATAATAATATATATATATATATACTCAAATCTGTCTATAAAATTTCTAGTCTGCATATCGAAGTTTGTTAAAAGTCATTTTGTATACTGACTTAAAAAAAAGAATTCTAGAGAAAAACATTTTTTTACCACTAAAATACAGTTCATTGTAGAAATTCTTTCATGTGGTTAAATATTGTTATTCCATTAAAATAGTTTGTTTTGTTTCTAATGGTACCTAATAAAAACCATTTTAGCTGTGAAAACCAGTACAAGTCTTTTTCTCTTATATTATGATAAAAGCAAAATTTTGAGATTTTGTTTGTTATCTCATTTTTATTACGTAAATTTAATTTCACAAAGGACAGTAAACAGTTACAACTCATTCCGTTGTTTGTATATTTTTCTGAGTTTGAAATAATAAAATATAAAAAGCCAAAATGCACATATACTCATATTTTATCCAAAATATATAATTCTTTATTTCTTGATAGTTTTTGAGAGTGGAAAATGTTAAAGAATTTTTTAAACCAAAATGTAAGAGCGATCAACTTCCTTTGAAAGTTTAATCTACATTTTTATTCTGCTCTGAAAAATACCATATGTTTCTAGATAGATTACTCTAATTTTCGCAGCTGGAAAATTTTGACACGTATTTCCATAATTTTATTTATTCTAGGTAAAAGTTTTTTTTTTTTTTTTTTTTGTTTCCCTCCTGGAAAACATTTGGAATAGGTTTTTCTAAACTTATAAAGGAAGCATATATTTTTCATGGCATTATTAATCCCTCTGCAATACATAGCACATTAATAATACTATTAATAATAGTAATAATAAACAAATTCCGAATGTTCTAATATATAAGTTTATTTATGCATTACAAGATAAAATAAGTGTTTTTTTTTTTTTTTTTAATACGAATTTCTAATGAACAGTTGTTTTTATGTAATTATTTTTAAAGAGCCTTAATCTGCTTATAAAATGTTAATTTTCTGCATTTCTGTCATTATTTGGCATTAAAATAATACGTTTTCCTTAAAAAAAAAAAAAAAAAAAAAAAGTTAAATATGCTTCATCATAGCAAAATGACTTTGGGGACAAATTTGGCGCTAGATTGATGAGTTTATTGCTCCTTGACGATTTTTTTTTATTTTTCTTTTTTACTTTTGTTGGAAAATCCTTATCAACTATTATTTCTGAAGCTCTAAATCAAATATTTCACGAAATCAGAAACTTCTAAAAAATTACAAGCTATTAATAAGGTCCTATTCGGCTGTCGGAGTCCATTTGTAGCCAAACACTTGAAGTGTTAAGAGCTTAATCTCTGACTTAGCCTCTGTTATGAAATACAACTTACGCTGCGTGTTAGTCCGCCCAAATTAATGATTTGAAACTGTTTATGCTTATAATACAGTTTGTGGTTATGATACAGTTTATGCTTTTGATACAATTTATTCTGTGATTTTTATATTGCCATCTAAATTGTAAGTTGTTTTTACTGGTGTATCTGCTCCAGTACTTGGTTAACAGACTGTTGATCCCCTGGAATATTCTGTAAATAAATTTTAAGAATGTGCAAACCTGTTATTTATTCATGAACAATACACAATCCCGAATACGTTACAGAACTGGTGTCAGGATGGGGATCATCTGCTAAATAAATGGTCATAAATAGAGGTATGTAAGAAGAAATTGGGAAACTTTTGGAAGCTTTGGCCGCCGAGATGAGTGATTGGAAAGCAGGATAAGAAAACAGAAACTAGGTTGACTGAAGATATGGAAGAGATGAAATAAAGTTTAGGTGAAGAGATGGAATTCATTCAAGAAAAAATTCGAAGCGGGACCTTACAACGAACATGTTGAGTTCATCTCACTATCGGGAATTCTTGGTTGTGATGCCATATTCTGATATCGCCGCAAAAATGTAACAATGGTGTGCTAAGAATCATCTACTCTGTACTCATTTTCGGCAATTTCTTCGAGATCTACTTCAAAAATCTTCCTACCGAAAAAGAGTTTCAGATAGTGAGTTTCGCCAGGCTTTTTAAATAATAATAATAAAAACGACGAATTAAGAAACAAAAAAAAAAAAAAAAAAAAAAAAAAAAAAAAAACTATACATACAGCACACTTTTTAGAGAGACCTTTCAAAATTATTCTTTTTGTGTGAACACTATATGAAGTAAATCTAGGAGAGATGACATGGTTGGAGGTATTGTGCACATAAAGGATTAGACGAAAATTGCAGAGTGGGTGAGCTGCGACTCTAGATAGTTATACAACAGCAATAATGGTGTGCCGACTTAAATGTGTATGTTGATTGTTCCGGCTGTCTAAGATAAAACATATTTATTTTGTCATGTTTTAAAAGATAAATTCTTGAACTTACCTACGAGTAAGTCTTTATAGAAGTTTGTTTAGGAAAGCTGTAGAGCAAAATGTTTTTATTCTAAAAGATAGCTCAGATGCTACTAACCTTACCTAACGGTACGATCACCAACAGTTCTCTATAAATTCAAAAATTTCTTGAATAAAAGTCTGCTCAAACTCTCCTAATGAAATGGAACAGTTTGCATATATATTCCATTAAATTCTACACTAGAAGATGTTACGGACGTTATTGAAAATTGCAGGACAATGCGGATGATTTTATTGAATGCCTGGAACTGTGCCAGGAGACAAGATATTGGACTAGTTTAACCCTTTAACGATCATTGGTTTCGCAGCGAAACCAAACATTTGACATAATTTAACAATTTTTATGCAGAAGATTCTGTATTATTTCTCGCTTGTTTTAATCAGGTTTTAAACTTTTGTTCCTTTTCTGTTCTATGGATAACAGCACTATTCCAAAATTTAACAAGTAATGCTTCAAAGGAAGTTAAATGCATAAGTCAATTGACGTTTCTTAATGTGCGCCGGTGCGAATTGCTGGTTTGATGATGCACTCATGTCTAGATTTTATCATTTAAGCTAGAGCTGGACTATTATTTTCACCTGAAACAACTTTTACGAGTTTTTGTAATCGATAATGTTTACTTACAAAGTGTTTTACTTCTTAAATAAAATATTATTTGAATTTAATAAGAAAGATGTTTCAAACCAAAAATTCTCGAAAAGGAAACACGCTATTTTTTTTTTTTTCGATATTTATGATCAGCTACGTGTCTAAAAGCAATTTTTTAAATTAATTTAGTATTTTTTAAAATAAACTAAATAGTGAACGTTAAAGGGTTAAATGTGTTTCTTGTAGCAGATGGTTGCACGGAAGCTGACAACATTACAATAAGTAAGTTTACAATAATAAGTGCAATGATTATGTATAAAAAATATGTAAGCAAACAAGATAACATTCAAATTGAAAAGATATTATGTTAATCCATTAAAGACAAAGCAATTTTATTGTATAATATTTTATTATTATTATTATTATTATTATTATTTGTATGTATGCGTGACAGTCTCCAGAATCCGATATTTCATTTTTGCTCCAAACTGACAACATATCATTCCATACATGGTGTGCTATCCGTCTTTTTGACTCATAAATGCATTCACACACGGTGTGCAATCCGTCTCGAATCTGTTTAAATAAACAGGTTGTCTTGTAAGTCAATGTTGTTTTGTAATCTTATCTGATTTAGTTTTTTCTGGTTCTCCATTACTGTTTTAATTACAAGTTTTTAATATATATATATATATATATATATATATATATATATATACACACACATATATATATATATATATATATATATATATTAATTATTAGATTGAAATGTCCACTCCTAATACAAAAATGTGTGTTTATAAAATCGTTACAACAATGTTATTTAAGTGAAATTAATGTTAACAAGTTAATTGTAGTTATTATTAATATTAATGTATCCTAACTATGTGCACAATCAGACATACAATGTTAAAAAAAAAAAAAAAAAAAAAAAAAAAAAAAATGCAACTTTACTGCCAGAAATTCTCTGTAATTACAGAAAAATACTTTTTGTCAACGTAATTATTCCGTAATTTACGACTTCTTTTTCAAATTACAGAGAATTTCTGGCAACAAAGTTAAATTTTTTTTAACAGTGTACCATATAAGGATAAATTGTACAAAATATTTCTCTTGGTTTTATTAAAGTTGTGGATTAAATTATAGCATAACAACAAAATAGTAATGAAAATACATAAAAAACGAATGAATTCAGAATTATTCAGCAATAACGTAGCAATATATAAGGTGTACCCAAATATAAAACAGACCTGTAGCGGCGTTATATCAAATCCCAGTGAGTTAATGCGTTGGCCGATATATGACATGGTGGTATTGGTATATGCGCTTGCGCAGTTAACGGCTTTGCATCAATATCCCCATTGCTAGAGAGTCATTTACGCAGGACTTGATTGCCCAATAGGCGCGAGAAGCATGTGCTTCCCCTAAAAAATTTTGAAAAGCCCCCAAATTAAGCAAAAAATGGGCCCCGAATTGTAAGTTTGTAGTCTAAAAGCGTTGTCTCATTATAAAAAGTCACAGTTCACCTGACTGCACAACTATCATTTATAGATTAATAGGAAATATGCTAATGAAGCTTTTACACGTACATTTATAATGGAATAATTTCATATATCGTGGCGAATATAGGCTTTCACCAGTTTATATTTTGGTACAAAAATTAAGTGAATTTACTTGTCTATATTTTAAGCGAATTTACTTGTCTCCAATTCCAGGTAACTACAAAATTTAATAAAAAAATTATAATTTTTTCGAGATATTTGTATGAGTCCCTAGACCAAGCTGTCAGTGGGGGCCTCCAAATGGATTTGTGCTTCCCCTCAGTTGTAAGGTTAAGCGGGCCCTGCATTTCCGCAGTTCGTTGCATGGTGTATTCCTCCAGATCAGCACAGAAAGACCGGCTGTGGATGAGCTCATACGGAAGAATCGCCGGATCACCACACGCGAAATTGCAGTTGAACTGTCAATAAACAAAGGAACTGCTCATCACATAATCCACAAAAAGCTTAGTTAGGTCAAAGTTTGTGCACATGGGTGCCCAAGCATCTGTCAGAGAATTAGAAGACGGAGAGAATGGATGTTTGCCTGACCTATCTGTTGCGCCATCCACTCCCTTCCGCTGGGATCAGTGTATCAAATGGCAATTATTTATAGTTGTACTATACCACATGAACTGTAATTATAATATTGTTATTAAAATTTCATCACATATAACTTTAGTCTCCTTTTCATTTGGGCACACCTTTTGTGGTGATCTGGTGGAATCCATCATGCAACGAACTGCGGAAATGACCCTCCAGCAATGAGGATATTGATGCGAAGTCGTTAACTGCGAACGTGCATGTAGCGATACCACCATGCCATATATCGGCCAACACATTAACTCACTGGGATTTGATATAACGCCGCTACAGCTAAGGTCTCCTTTTCACTTGGACACGCCTTATATATATACATTATTCTGCTACAATGTGAACAGATTCTCTTACCTTCACTTTACATTTAATCATTATTTTTAAAGTCATTCGATCATAAAGATAAAAGTGACGAGATGTGTATTGCTTTATCTCAAAGCAGCAAGGACAATTAATCTAATATTCGATTTTTTTTTATTTTTTTTTTACAGTTGAATTAAAATATTTCAAAGTTAAATGCTTGTACGAGTACTCAAGTACTTCCATAAATTTATTGCATTTAATTATAGTCTATAATTATCTGTAACTAATATTTTTTTCCCCTATAAAATATATTTTGAGTACCCCCTGTAGTATTTTTTTTAAGAGTAAGGTTATAAAAAAAAAAAAAAAAAAGAAAGAAAGAAAGAAAGAAAACAAATGATTAAATAAATGCTTAAATTACTCGATAATTGTTTCCTTTTAAATTGTTTATTTAACTTACAATTTTTTTTCTTTTACTCTTTTAGTTGAAATAAAATTTTTAAAAAGTAGAAGGATAATTTTTTTTCCTGCTTTCGAATAAATTCATTAATAATCAGAATTTAAAATTTTCACCTGAAATATTTTTCTTCTTTGTAAATCATTTACTTTTTTTTTTTTTTTTTTTTTTTTTTTTAATTTCTTGTTATTGAGTGTGTATGAATAATTCCTCATTTATTTTAGTAGTTATTTTCAACCTTATTATTAATGAAATTTAACTTTTTTTTTTTTTTTTTTTTTTTTTTTTTTTTTTTTTTCACACAAAATAATATATATATATATATATATATTAAAAATAAACATAAAATCTTAATGAAAAATTACTTATTTTAAACAAAAATTTTTAGTTTTTGAAAAGCAGAAGAAAAAAAAGTACTAAATGAGGATTGAACCCGTGTACTCGGTCAAAAATAACATATTCTATACCCGACCTACTGTCTGACATAAAAGTATGGTTGTAAGTTATTTTAATATACTGTTCTTAAATTAGCATCTTTCCATTTCTTTAATCATTAACGATTAATTCACATGGTTTAATCTAAAATTTATAACTTTAGAGGATTTTAAAAATGATTATTTATAGAAAGTCATTCTTTAATTTTTTATTTTAGACATATTTTTGCTTAATATAGCACTTGCGTTTTTAATGTTGTAAATGTAGCAAATCTATTGTTAATGGTAAGCTTACTAATAGAATATCTTGAAAACTAACGATTAAATGTATACTTAGTGTTCATACAAAAAGTTATATTTTTAAAAATTCCTTTTAAAAAGAATAAATAAAGTGCATATATATTTTTTATTATTTTCATTTAATCGGCTTTTATTGAAAAAATGGCTGATACTAATTTTTCCACATATTCACTTTTGATAATAATTTACTGAGTGTGAGTGTTCAATTAGTATCAGATGTCGATCGAGTTTCAGTCTGCACAATTTGTCTTCCGCTACGGTCTTCCAATAATTTTAGGGCAAAAAATTAGTATCGGAAACACTTATCAAGATTTGGAAATCTGATATCGAGAATTTTCAGACTCGGAAACATTCCGACATAATCATAGTAGGCTCCCTACTCAAGAATATTCGATATCCGTGAACGAATTAATATTGGAAAAATTATATGTATTGTGGAAAAATGAATAGGTGGAATATAAGCTAAGAATATGAAGATAAGAGATAGCTTTGAAGAGAAAGTAAAAGAAAATTTCGATCACGAGCTGAAAGAAACATTTTCTGAAATAGAAAGTAAATTTAAGTAAATAGTAGGAGAATTTTAGAGAATATGTAAAGAGAGGAATATTTGTGGCAGGAATATTTGTGAAGAAGCTTCAAAAAAGATTTGCCGGGGAATTGCATAAGAAAATTAAGAGTCTGGCTTTGACGTTATCATTCATGTTTTATACAGACGAAGAAAAGAAGTTGAACCAGTACAGAACTGACAATTTATACAGCTTCCTATCCGATGGTAAATAATCTTGGAAACTGTATTGGTACAATTTTCCATCATAACTGAAGCTAACTCATGGGACTCTACTGCTGAGATTTTTTATTTAGCAGCATCATTTGGGGCAAATCGACTGATATCCTGTAAATAAGTTCTATGGAAAAGCGGTAGGACTTTGAGGCTATGACAACCACACTATATCTGCGTTTTGCAGTGAAATGCTCGAAAGTATATAGTCGTAATCAATTAAAGTTCCTTTATCAAAAATGGGTGAGAGTTTACAAGAGTTTGCATTCGATATTTAGAAACTGTCACGACTGGCTTTCTCATATTGCCACGCTGAAACTCGTGATATTTAGGCCCTCCAGTATTTCATGGTTACCGAGAGAGATCCAAAGACTTAAAAAGTACTTGTATTTGCCAATGACAAGAATGTTGGATCAGATTTGTCCTATGCATTGAAGATTTAGGTAAACTAACACGTCTCCCATACAGACCGTTACAGCACCAGAGCAGTTTCTCTGAATGATTCTCAGGCTAATCTAAAGGAAATAAGAACAATTATGATTATGAATATATCTGGGAGATCTCACAATTTTTAAGGTAGTTAAAAAAAAAAAAAAAAAAAAAAAAAAAACTAAGAATCTAATGCTTAAGTGCTGGGGCGAAGGAAGAGATCGGAATGTCAGAAGAAACTGCCTAATGCAACTAAATAATGAAAATAACAGAATTCCACAGTCTCCGGAGGAAAATTAAAAAGAGTCCATCGCGCGGGGCAGAGTTTGCCGAAAACTAGACAGTTCCTCTTTGCAGTTTTTCACGTTTCGTCGATGAGTGGTGGCGATAATGAACTTTATATTTATAGGCAAAATAATAATACTTCCTGTCGCACGATTATTGATACTTAAATCAACGTGACTATCGTTTTAATAAATATAGCTCTAGAAAAGAAAGAGAAAGTTATCTGGACGTCGCCTTTGACCAAGCTCCAAACTGACCTGTGGCAAAATTAAAATTCATACAAAAATGAACTTGAATATAACTCATCTCTAAAAATAAAGTTTAACGTATCTCCTTACAACCGCAATCGTTCACACAGACTGAATTCCACGTCGATTACGAAAATGCGAACTACATTACGTACGTACACATCTGTATGTGCGTCTGTGTAAATCCATAATGGTAGTGATAAGTTTTAATTTTTTTTTTTTAATTATTATTATTATAGGAATATAAAAAAAAAATCACAAGTTATGTAAATTGTCGTATTTAAAGGTTTTGTTTAAAATGTATCGTATATTGAATTTCATTTCTCTTGTAAGTAAATTTATCTTCGAACCACTTAAACTGCTTTCAATAAATAGTAAACTATACCACCATTATTAAATTTTCTTTTGTCATTACAAGCTATTTATTATTAGTTTAGAAATAATGTGTAAAGTTCATTTCTGAGTGATATAAATTTTAAGTAAAAAAAAATTGATTTTTTAATTTACAATTCTTTACAAAAAAATGTTTTCTTAAAACCTCATGTGTGTTAATCTTATATCTTATTCATATAAAACATTTTGTAAATAAAAATGTTACCGTTTATAAAACCGACAGGGAAAAAGTAAAAACACTATTCTGTAGAGGGAAAAAAATCATTTATCAAGTTCCTAGAGAGGCAGAAAGTGACAGTAGGCTTTAAAAATGTGTTGCATGTCAGATTTATTGCAGATTTAGGTAGAGTTTAACTTTTTTTAGCAATACATTTAAAAAAACGTCTTCTGTCCGAGAGCAAAAGGGAAGAACTATTTTTAATACAACTATTCAACGCATAAAATTTATAATCCTAATCTTTTAACATAGTTTTTTATCACTAACTTACACAAAATATAAAACAAAGTTCAATGGATTATTTTATTAAATATCAAATAGTTTGTTTTTATCATGTAATTAGGTTTTGGATTATAAAAAAATGAAATAATAATAATAATAATAATAATAATAAAAATCGCTGTAGCATAAATAAATGTAATGTGAAATATTTCGGAAACTTTCATGTAAATATCAATTAGATTTATCTTCTGCTTTTCAGTTTCTGCAAAAAGAAGAAATATCTTATTTTCATTATTAAAGCAACACTACACATTATACTGTAGATTAAAATACAAATCGATACAGAATTTCTTTAATGAGTATATATACAAAACTAATCCATACATTTTCTAATTAAATATTTTATCATATTATCTTCTTTCTTATATAACAGCTATATTTCAAGCAGTTATGAAAGGTTTGAATATAATGAATCCTCTAATTTCTATTTTTGGCACATTTTTTATGAATAACAATTTAAAATAGAAGGTAAATTTAGATAATTTATATATTTCAAAAAATTCCTTTTTTTTTTTTTTTTTTTTTTTTTTTTCCAGTTGTTGGTATGAAAAATAATATTTAGTATTTGTGTTTGGAACCGTCTTATATATTTTACAAGAAAAATGATATATTAAAAATTATTTAAGCAAGCAAAATGCGTATAGTCACAGAACGTTGCAACATATAAAAATCCATGCATCATAAGTACAATTTATGCATTTTACGTTGATAAATATTTTATCGTTCGATTACGGAAAATGCTTGAAAGCACAGAATCTTGCAGTTTTCTGTATATATTATACTATATTCCATTACCTATTTACACTGTCTTAGGCATGAATGCCTGTTATAGGCCACTGGTAATTAATTATTACAATGCGATATTACATTGAGCTACTGTTTCTGGTTGTTACTAAAACATTCACAAAACCTCTGTTGAAAACTGAAAAAACCTACGTTTCATTCTCCCTTTGAGTTTTGGAGCGAGAATAATACAGGAAAATAATTATTTACAGTCAATAACAGATTATCATTGACAATGATAGGTATTTGGCACGAAAACGCTATATTTATAGCAATACAGTAATTTCCAGTACAATTAAACAGTAAAAAGCCGTAAAGCAACAGCTACTTTTTTACAATCTGTATGTTTACTAAGTCCATATTTTTTATTTAACACTGGCTTTCATATACATATTCAATTATAAACAATATACATATGCCAATTTAAATTATATACATATTATATATATATATACTGATTAATTAACAAACTCTGTTATTTTATTTATTTACATTACCTTTGGATCAAACATTGCAGGTTCATTTTTACTGTTTGTAATTAAACAAATCATAAATAGTATATGTATATTTTGTTTTTATTTTCTTTTGACGTGTCCTTTCTCTTTTGACGTATCCTTAACATGATTTTAATATTTTGAGAAATCCAACTCCAACCAAATTTGACATTTTGTTGGATTTTAACTTAAAATTGGGCTGATTGCATTTGGAGGCAATTCGTTCAGCAGGTGGTGCTTACATCCAACTTTTTCATAATTTACAGAAGTATAGGACAGAATGTCATATAAATGTGCCTATTAATGATTATTTTAAATTTGCAGTGTAAACGTATAAAAAAATATGCATAGTAATCACCCCCCCCCCCAAATATATATATATAATATATGTATACAATGTCCGCTTCAACTTCCTCCCCCCCCCCTCCCTTCTAAGGGAGTAAATTTTCAAAATCGGTATCTTAAAGAAATGTCAATACCTTTAAAAGAAATTCTTGTACTATACATCTGTTTCAAACATATTTATATATATATATTTTTAAAAAAAAAAATGTATTTTATTTCAAAATTTAGGGTTATTGTTTCTCTGTGATGATTATCGTTTCTATTCATCCTGGAAAGTAATTTTCATAAATAATAATTTTAACAAATAGTTGCCACTCCGTGAATTAGTATATGAAATTACAGAAAAAAATTTAGTGTTGAGCACTGTATACTGGTGTCGTGTTGGTGATAGAGGGCTTAATGACATATAAAAGGGAGATAGTAAGCCTGAAAAAAAAAATAGAACCAATTTTTTAGACACTTACTTTCTAGATCTAAAATTGACAAACATAATCTGGACACTTATATATTTTGTTGTCATATCTGATACAGAAATAATTACATTTAAAAGAGAATTTTTGAAACAATCTGTAAAAAAAATCATTAGACTAGATTTAAACATAACGTATATTGGTTCCAGTTTATTTTTACGATAAAAATAAATAAATAAATAAATAAAAGCCTGAAGAATATGTACGCCAAACTTACGCTAGTTAAAGAATTTTGCTTGTTCTATCTATCTTTCATTTCGAAAATCTTTTATCTTCAAAAAACATTCGAACTCACTGACCATATTTTAAGAACTTTTTTTTCTAATCTCAGAAAATTATAAAGTTTTTATTTTTGCTGATTATTAAAAATATAAGTTTAGTCAGTAAAGCTTACTTATGAGGCAGAATATAAATAAGAGAAATTCAGTTTAGACTAGAATAAAAACATAGAATGAAGGAAGTGTTTTAGTTGTAAAAGCACTCAGACATTTTGACTATAGTCTAGCATGTATTTTTCATTTACATTTTATTCTGGATGGAATAGGGGAGAATGAGGATACCTGATCCACAGGAAGACTTGTTCTCCCATTGATATCTTGAAATTTTTAAAAATTTGAGTCTTGAAATTGGTAACATTTTATGGCTGCTATGATGAATAATTGTCAGCTTTCATTCATTGTGTGAAAATTAAGAAATGCAGAAGTAAATTTGAGTAGGCAGTTTCTTTGCAATTCAAACTTTTTTTTTTAAAAAAAAGTAGTGTTTAAAGATTAATATCTGAATTTCGATATAAGTAACTGATTTTTATTTTAATTACTAGCTCAATTTATTGTGAGATCGAAATAAATAACGAATAGATGATTCCAATTACGGTGTGGGTACTAAATGAAAAGGCATTTCCATCCCTATGGTACTTGATTTATGCATTTTACGTTGGAGTAAACTGCGATCTATTCTCCGTTTTACTATTGGAGAATAGATCGCAGGGATCAAATCTTTAGTAGTGAGTACGCAGCATATATTAAGATAAAAAAAGAAAGAAAGAAAAATATATATACGTTTACAAACATTATAAATTATTTTTATTTTATTTATGCATTTATTTATTTACTTGAAAAGTCTTTTATAGACAAAAAAAAGAAAAAAAAAATCTAGAATACAGACAGAAAACTCGACAAGAAAAAGGCTCACAATAGTTGTCACAACATTCTAATGAAAATAGCAATTAGTCAATGTGTCAGCCTGATTTTAATCGGCTTTCTACACCACCTAAAATTCTCATTACACCACAATTAATCAAGCTTCACCGTAAAGTTGCACTTAAAAAAAAAAAAAAAAAAAAAAAAAAAAAACAGAAGCTGCAAAAACGAATCAATGCAAGAGTGTTAACTGATGCACCAAAAGAACTAGCCATCGAATTAGAATTTATGGACAAAGAACAAGATAAGAAAGCACAAGAGATTAGAGCAGGATAAAAAAAGCAAAATGTAATAATAATAATAATAATAATAAAAAGAAAAGAAAATTCTATCAGAACTTCCAAAATCATTAATTTATTTAAAGGTGATGATGTTCCAGCATTGTCTGATTCTGAATATGACATACAAGACGATATTGAAACTGATGATTCGACAAATCGACGAAGAGTGCGAATTTGAGAGTTATCAGATAGGGAATGATTTGTTGTAAGTTTTGAGTCTGAGGGGAAAAAAAAAAAAAAACAGTTATAGTAATATGTGTGAAGAAGAAGTAGAACAAGGCCTTTAATTGGCGTAAAATGAAGGATATAGTTGCCGTAGGATGGTCTCAAATTCTGAAAGATCTACAAAAGCCAAACTTCAAATCTTGTAACAAAGACAAATGTTGAATTGCTTTTTTTCTAAAAGATTATCTGAAAGTTAAATTGTTCAAATTTAACACTTTCATTGAATTTATTATTGTTATTGTTATTGTTATTTATTTATTTATTTATTATTATTATTACTATTATTATTATTATTTTTTCGTGAAAACATGCATAATGGATTTTTTTATTTGTGAATTTTGTTGATTATAATCAAATTGTAACAATGGGTAGATATGAAGAAATATTTACTTTCAAACCACTGCATAGTATTTGAAAAATTAAGAATGTAGAGGACTTCATGATGAAGAATCAAGTCTCCCATGTCTAGCAATCAAATCTTCCATAACTGAGAACTTTTTCCCATTTTCCTGTTTTTCGCACTTTTTATATTATCTTTTATATTACTTTTATATCTTTTATATTAGACTTTTAAAATATTAACAAAGTATGTGAATGCGATTTGAATGTAAAATAAATTTGGTATCTATTGTGGTTTGAATGTATATTATAAGCTGAAAAGGATTAAAATTATGACCTAAAAACCGAAACGGAATCAAGTCTCCCTCTTCTCCCCTATCATGTTAAACACTTCTACCAGATAGAAATGTTCATTGTTTGAGCAATTTACAAATATTTCAGTCAAATATCTGATTTTTATCATTCAATAGCGAAATTTTGATGTATTTAATATTTTTGAAACAAAGACTAAATAATAAAATAAAATAAACAGTGTCATCATGAAATTAGTTTACCGATAATTTGGCATATATGTTTCCAGTCATAAAAATTGTAGTTAAACAGAAATTCACATATAGTAATTATTTTTATGTTAATATAAACTTGTTCGCCATTAAAAGTAAGATATACAAATTTACGATTAAAAGTATTATGTACATTACACCCATAAATTTTGCAGAAAATTAATAGTATCACACTTCGTAATTGATCCTTCTAGCAATTGATGTTTCAAACCATTATGTGATTCGCCGTCTATTTCACAGTACTTCTCACTCTAAAATTACATTGGAACTTGTTTATCTTTAAAATCAGTGCTATGGTGAATCAGGGCTGATCCGTCTATCATAAAGCAGTTGTATGAAATAGTATACAAACAATGTGCAAAAAGCGGAGTTTCCCCATTTTGTTTGAAGAATGACACACAATTAAAGATTTAATAGATAGATGGAAAAGTATTGACCTTAATTGAGCAGTATTATACACCCTACATTGTAAGTTACAGAAAAAAATTGCTGTAAACAAAAATATTTAAATAAAATAACATTATTTACATTCATTAAATTTAATAAAGGGTACAGACATAAATTATTACGTTAAAAAAAATTACATGGCATATATGTATACATATATAAATGTATTTGCAAAAAATTACGATCAAAATAATAAATCGCATGTTTGGATATACTTCATTTTGAAAACACAGTTTATATCTAATATAACCTCTTCTTCTAAATCTTCTGTTTTATGTATGAGTTGTTATTCATGTATGACAGTTGTAAGCACTTTCAAAAGAACTATGGTAGATTTACACGTCAAAAAGTGAGGTAGTATATATAATAAGTTCTTCTTGTAAAATGTAAATCATAAATATTTAAAAAAATAAAAATAAAAATAAATAAATAAACGATCGGAAGTTTATGAAATGTTTAAACGTATTTACAAACACAATTCCAGCTCAACTGCGATTTAAGTTCGAGTTTAAGGAAAAAATTAAATGTTCGTAATATGAAGTATTTCATAAATAAAATTATAAGAGCACAAATGTTTCTTTAATAAATGTCAGGAATTTAACTTTTATTTTTTATATTTAATTACGTTTTTCAGGTTCGTCGTTCTTTCAAGTTCCTTTATTATTGTCTATTCGCGAACAACAATTACACTGTATGAAAAAAAAAAAAAAAAAAAAAGAAGAAGTGAAAAATCTATTTTTATTTTCTCTTACCCATAGGGTCTAGAAAGTATTGTTTTAGGGTCCAATTTTCGAACGTGAGTTTTTGTTATATTTGCATGTTCTGAGCTCCCTTGAATACAAAAATCATGTTTTTAGCGAATGGTCTGTGTGTCTGTTATCAGCATATCTGAAGAACAAATAGTAGCAGAAATTCCAAACTCGGTATTCTAAATGCGTATCATATAGGGATGCTACAGTAAGCTTTTCGTTGAGATGAAGCAAATGGTTCGTGTACAGGGACACTCAAAAGTATTCAAATACACTCATGTCCATAAATTAAGGATAATGCTAGCTGTGGTAGATAAAGGTTCAGAAGCAAAACAAACATGATTTTTTTATAAAATTCATTTATTTAACAAAACATCAAGAACAAAAATGGTGATTTATGTAGAATACCATTCATAAAAAGTTTGATTTTTGCTCCCTGGATCAATTACAAAAAATATCTCCCTCCCAAAAGCTTAACATTACATGGTTGGTATGACGGTTAATACATAGGTGCCAAGTCTCCCGTTTTTCAAAGGAGACTTCAAACCGGAAATATTTTACAGCTGTCCTCCGTAATAATAATCGTCGAAAATATATATAACATATTCCATTTAAAAATACTGGTGTCAATTCTGATTTAAAAATTAAAAATGTTGGCAGCTCTGGTTAATATATTGTATGTCTCCCAGATGATGAAATATAGACCGTACAACGCCTAGGCATGCTGAGTATTAAATTATCGATCTGATATTGGAGAAGATTACTCCACTCAGCAAGCAAAGCTTTCGGAAGTTCCGGAACACATGTAGGAGGTAGTTGACGGTCTGCAACTCGTCGGCCAAGCATGTCCCACGCATGCTCTATCGGATTCAAGTCAGGTGAGAATGCTGGCCATTCCATAAGAGTGATATCCTCAGATTGTTGGCATTCGTTAACAGGAAGGAGGGGCCGCTCACCACTCCAAGAAGGGTGTCGAGCGATTCTAGCTACGCTAGACCACTCCTCCGGATCGTTTATTTAAAAAACTTAAAAAAAAAAATACAAGGGCCGCAGGAGACAGGTCTCCCACACGACAAGCAGCGGCGATAAAGAAGTCATATTTCAATTTAATACTTAAATCATAACGACAAGGGACACCAATGCAGAGCAGAGATTGGTTAAGGTAGTGCCGGGCATAACCATTCGCGACAAGGGGCACTTGGTCAGGATGCTGTTGAACTGCAGGCAAAGATTTACTGAAATTGCTTATGGTAAAATTGTGATATGTGCATTGAGCCAGTGGTAATTGAAAATCAGTAGAGGAGTAGAAACACAAGCAGTATTTAATTGACTTAGTCTATTAAGTTTGAAAATTCCATAAGAAGAGAAAAAATTTTGTTTAGCTTTTGAATTAAAGAGGGTCTTGTAATTATATTCTCTAACCAGTTGGGAGGTTTAGTAGGAGGGTTCCTTAAGTGATAGGAAGAGGTAAGCGGACAACTATAATAATAATGCGAAGCAGTTCCTTCCTGACCACAAGAACACAGGGGTGAGCGACGGCGGTGAAACTTGTTAAGGGGAAAGGGTTGTGGCCCTTGAGGAAAACTGTAATTTGAGGGGAGATAGACCAAGAATTTAAAGAGACCGTTGGAACTAGATTAAAGGTATGTCTCCCTTTTTCAGAATAGTCCCAAAGATTTTGCCAGTTTTGTTTGAGAGATGTTTTTAGAGTTTGTTTTATATATGATGGTGGGGCTGGGAGAGAGTATAGAATATTGGAAATTTCTGTTGTCTTTTTGGCCAGTTGATCTGCCATTTCATTTCCAACGACACCCCTGTAGGCAGAAACATGTGACAGGGTTAAATTATTTTTTAAAAGAGAAATTTTGGATTTTAATTCTAGAATTAAGGGATGTCTACTCTTGTAGCGGGCAATGGCCTACAGACCCGAGAGACTGTCATTGTAAATATTGATTTTGGGAAACTCAATATTCTTTTCTTCCGTCCAGATAAGCGCCTTTAAAATGGAGAAGAGTTCCGCCTGAAAGATGGAGTTGTAGTTCTCGAGTCTGCACAACCACTGGAAAATGGGGTCATTTTTGTTAAGCACGTAAAATGCGGCTGCGACACCCTGTTCAGTTTTTGAGCCGTCAGTGAAAATCGCCACCGGAGCAGATGGAGAGAAGCTATTAATATTGCAATTTATAACTGAAGCCGCAGCATCCTTGTCAGGGTGGATTTTCCAGCTGAAAGAGAGTGGTTGAATAGTTATGTTGGGGAAAAGGGAAGATGCTAGATCACCATTTTGAAGCTGGAGTATATTAGATTTTTCATAATTATAAAGAAGCTGCAAATGGGCATGGGGGATTCCTGTGATAACAGTCAAGGCGTCAGTAGAAATGGTTCTGTAACCCCTAGAAATTTGTAAAAGGAAAGGTCTTTGAACGGAATTTAATTTTGTTTTGATTCCTTTCCTCAGTCAGGTGGCCTCCCCAGATGTCCGCACCATAGTTTATTTTTTTGTCGACTATGGTATTGTACCAAATTTTGAGGAATGAGGTGGAGATTCCCCACCTCCTTCCCACCATTTTTTCTGCATTATGAAAATGCACCATTGTCTTGATCTTGAGTTCTTTTATATGAGCAGTGCAGGTAAGGCCCCTGTCCAGTGTAAAACCCAAGAGTTTCAGCTGTTTCACATGTTTCACACTGACACCATTGATCCGCATCACAGGGGATCCTCTAAGGGAGATGGGGAAATTAAATGTCAGTGCCTTGGTTTTTGAATTTGATAAGGAGAGGTCTAGGTCTAACAAAATTTGATTAAAAAGAGGGAGAGCTCCTCTGTCCTGCTCCTCCAGGTCTTTCCTCGTTGGACCCGAGAGAATCACCGAAAAGTCATCAGAATAGGCACATGTTTCAAAGACCTCAGAGTTCATTCTGGTTAAAATTTTATTGGCGATGATATTCCAAAGAATAGTGCCCAGACATGAACCCTGAGGACAACCCTTTGCTTGAGGCAGCTCTGTTTAGCCAGTAATCCAGTTGACAATAATTTTCCGTTTTGAAAGATAAGAGCTTATAACTCCTGCCAGATTCCCCGGGCAGTTGAGTCCTTGTAGTGCTGCGAAAATATGAGGTCATTCCAAATTCTCAAAGGCTCCCTTGATATCTAGAGAGACCAAGGTGGTGTAGTTTCTTAACTGTTTTTTAAGGGCGCAGGAGCTCATAATATGTTGCAATGCTCTTTCACATGATAAGCCCTCTCTGAAGCCGTACTGATATTGGTGTAGAAGGTTTTTTGATTCTAGATGGTAGTTAAATCTTGTGACAATTAATTTTTCTAATAATTTACCAAGAGTGGGTTATAGGCAGATCGGTCTGTACGATGAAGATTCAGAGGGGAGCTTCCTTTGCTTTAGAAAGTACACCACCTCCCCCCTTCGTAAGGTCTCCGGGAAAAATTCCAATTTTAAAGATAGGTTGGTCCAATTATGGATAATATGTGGTAAAGGACGGGCATAGTCATCCATAAACAAAAATGCTGGGCCCATGGCGCACTTAAACAAACGTACATGTTGTTCCAGAATGATATCCCGATAAATTTGGCCTATCATGGTTCCGATTTGAATATGCAGATCTGTTCTGGAGCTCAGTAAGATTTCACCCCAAACGAGCACTCCTGCACCACCGTAACGGTGTCGTTCAATGATGCTGTCATGGTGGTAACAAGTACCTGGCGTTCTCTATAGGAACGTCCGACGTGAATCAGACTGCAAGCTAAACCTGGACTCGTCGGAAAACATCACACAAGCCCTCTGTGCCGCTGTCCACATTTAATGTTCTCTACTGCAAGCGAATCGCTGGCGACAGTGCATTGCCGTGAGCGGAACACATCTGATCGGCCTGCGAGCATATAGACTAATATTTACTAAACGTATGTACATGGTTTGTCTTGAAACTGTGGCACCGTAGCTGCAGATAGCTGACGAGACATGTCTAATGCTGCGCTCCGTCTGCTTGTTTTGGTAGTTACTGCCAAATACCGGTCATCATTCGGCGTTGTAACTCAGGGCCGACCAGTACTGTAACGTCGACTGGCATTTCTATCGTTTTGGAATCGTTTCCAAAGCATACAGATGACATTTTGGGCGATTCGAAGTTCCTCCGATATTTCAATCTGAGTACGACCACATTCCAATCGGCTGATAATTCTACCACGTAAAAAATCATCCGCATGTGCCCTCTGTGTCATAACTATTCGGTTGTGGCACTGAACAACTTACAGAACACTTACAAAAAATTTCTCCTCTTCGATCCCATTCCTTATCTACCCCTTTCTTATACTTTCTTCATCGTGACGTCATATTGGCGTCATCTGACGGCTTCCTACAATTTGCATATTATTCTTGAAGATGTGTGTGTTAATTCTACAGGTGAAATTTTTGCATTAAAGTCCAATTTCCGTGTGATTCTGAATTATCCTTAATTTATGGACATGAGTGTACATTACGTCTATGGGGGAAATTGCAGGTAAGTAGAGTTTAACGTCTATAGACTGCACTAAACCAAATGAAACGAATATATATTTTGTGTAATAGAGATAGTCAATTGGGAAAAAAAATGTGCATGTAGGAGCCTTCCTCCTCGAGGTGAGTAAATTTTCATGATGGGTATCTTTCAAAAGTGCTCGCTAATACCTTTAAAACGGAGGGCTGAACCATCGATCTTCGATAATTTAAATTAAAGTTGTCGATTTTTTTCATTTTTAATAAATAAATAAATAAATAAATAAATAAAAATATATATATTATTTTATTTTTTTATGTAATATATTGAGAATATATTCAACTTTTTTTTTTTTTTGTTCTTTTGGATATTTAGTGTTATACTACTTCTCTAATATAAAAACCGTGTGCATTATCATGGAAGATAATTTTTTTAAATAATAATTTTAATACATTATTTTTGCCGAGTGAATTTGTATAGGAAAATATAGAAGAAAGTCGTGTGGTGGCCACAACACACTAGTAATTTGGTGTTAGTGGATGTGCTCTACTAATAATATTTTACCATTTCCAGGAAAGCTGTTCGGGAACTGAAATAAATTCCTCATAAAGATGTGTTAATTAATGTATGTTTTAAGCTAAATATTCATCGCTTGTTTTTTATACATTAATGAAACGAGGGGTTCAGGGGCGATAACCCCCCTCCCCCCGTCACACAGAACAAATTATCATATAAAACTCTTCCTAAGCCTAATCTGAATTATTTAACTTATAACAGTACTCGTTATCTTACCTCTTAATCTCCAACCTTTATTTATAGTATTAAATTTCAGGGTAAGAGAAAGTAGAGTGAGTGACACAACAGATTATTTAAAGTTAAATTAATTAATTAATTATTATTTTTTCTTTCTATTTATCATATTCAGTAGAAAAAACCTATAATTTTTTATTACACGTATTTTTCCATGGGATTTTCCAACAAAATTTATCAAAATCTGACTTTTTATCGAAGAGATAAATGTACCTCCCTGGAAGAAAATATACTGAGAAAAAAATGTATACCGGCTTCATCTAGAACGCATAAGTAGTCATTTTCTGAAACCTAAACTAGAAATATAGATTTCACAATTATGTGTATAAGATAAATAAATAAAGTGACTAGAAAAAATAAACGAGAATTTCAGGGGATACAGACAAAAGGCCAACCGGATAAAATCTCCATCCGACAAAACTACCACCGACAAAACTACCACCGGACAAAAGTCCCACCGGTTAAAAGCCCCGCACACCGGACATAAACACCGCGGACAAATGCCCCACTTAGCTCGAACAAAGTCCCTATATAACAATGTATTAGAAATTATATTTTGGATAAAAATAACATTTCAAAATTAATTAAACTCATGATAAGATAAATTATAGAATAAATTCTGCTGCTTTTTTGACTAGAAACTTGTTGTGATTGTTCATATTTTATTAAAGCTATTAATTGTTAATTGTTTTCATATTTGCACTAAAGTCTTCACGGCTTATTATTAATTTAGTTACCAATCTATTAATTTGGGTTAATTTGGATTTCAGTGGCATTTAATATTCTGTTATTCCTAATTTTACAATGTTAATATGTACGAAAAAATTAAATTTGTCGTACATTTTTACTTATTAATTATAGAAGTAGAGGATTGAAAGTGGTATCGTTCAAAAAGTATATTTAATGCGAGTTTGAAAAAAAATATATTACAGGGTTTGGTAGATAAGTAATGAGACTGGCCGCCGCGCGGCGACCCAGTCGCTCGCAGTGCGGTCTGCACCTGCAGGTCACGTGGTGGGGGATCTGAGCTAACAATAGAACCGGTTCGCAGTTGCGTCGGAGCTGTGGTGCAGTGAGGGTCGAGCTTCGCGTATTAGTTGTTTGTGTGCACGTGACACTTGTGAAAATGGATAGAACAGCGGTATGCAATCAAATTTTGCTTTCGCTTGGGAAAAACTGCTTCGGAAACTTTTGGACATTCCAATACGACCCGGAGACGAAAGCCCAGAGCTTGGAGTGGCACACACCGGCATCCCCGCGGCCGAAGAAAGCAAGAATGTCAAAGTCCCGCGTCAAGACAATGCTGATTGTGTTTTTCGACAAGCGGGGGTTAATTCACAAAGAGTTTGTCCCTCAGGGGAAAACTGTGAATGCCGAATTCTACAAAGAAGTCCTTCAGCGATTGCACAGAGCCGTCAAACGGAAGCGACAGGACCTTGCTCAACGCTGGCGTCTCCACCACGACAACGCTCCGGCGCACACAGCGTTCCTCGTGACCTCCTACTTGACCCGAATTGGAGTTGAAGTTCTGCCACAGCCACCATACAGCCCTGACTTGAGTCCTCCTGATTTCTTCCTATTTCCGAAGGTCAAAAGATGCCTGAAGGGTCATCGTTTCGACGATATTCCGAACATCCAACGTGCTGTCACGAAGGCACTAACTGGGATAACTCCAACGGACTACAGTGGGGCCTATGAAGCTTGGAAAACGCGCTGGCAACGTTGTGTCGACGCCCAAGGCGAGTACTTTGAAGAATATTAACGTTTTGTACAAATCGGATCAATAAATTTGTTTTTCTAGACTGAGTCTCATTACTTATCTACCACACCCTGTATTATCTTCTGATGGTAGACGGTAATAAAAAATACATTTATTTACCAAAACTATGGCTATCTCTCAAAAAGAAAAAAAAAATATTATTTAATGTATTATACGGTAAGAAATAATAAAACGAAATTTCATGGAAATTTGTTAAAATAAAATAAAATAAAGAAATAAAGAAATGATAAAGAAAAGATAAAGAAATTAACAATTTTTTCATATTTACCCCAAGTGTTGGAAACTGTAGTTATCTTCCTTTAATATGCAAATAATATCCATACAAAGTTACATTGTAATATGTAGAAGTTTAATATAAAAACTCCTTTTTTTTTTTTTTTTTTTTTCAGTCTGTCCCATAGCTCTCTTCCAGGATATATGTAACTCTGAACATAAATAAATAAATATATATGTATTAATATCTGATAATTATGTAAAACAAGGTCAAAATCCAAATAAATAAAACCAAAATAAGAAGAAGGAGCAGAGGCCGCTAAGGTGTAAGACGGGTGGAGCAGGTTAAACCAGTTTGTCGGACGCCCAACCTTCTAAAAATCTTTTTCACAACTAACAAAGAAAAAGTAAAAACGAAAAAAATCACAGCTATATTTAATATATATACGTATTATAGTGAGTAAAAAAAAAAAAAAAAAAAAAAAAAAAAAATATCGTATATGTCTTCTAGTTTCTGTCAACGTCAACGTAACAGTTTCGGAGTACCTGCGTATTGTCGCAACCGATGCTTACCGCCATCGAAAATGCCAAAAACTAAAAAATAGTTTTTTAGGAAAGAAAATAAAGAGCCGAAAGGGTTTTTAGAATTTAGAATTTAATATCAGAAAATTTTCCCACGTTAGCAGAGATTATACTAAGTGAAGTTCCAGGAGATAATAAATAAATAAATAAATAAAATAAATAAAATCTTCTTGAAAAATCCTAAGTGAAACAGAGGATCTGCTGCGTGCGTTGACGAGACTGTCTGGACGGTGAAAATGAACAAAATATGTGAGCAATGCGTTCCAAGAAACACAGGAAACTACTCAGAATCCCGCAATGATTGAAAAGGAAAAAGGGGGGAGGACATACATTTCTTCCCTTAAAACTTCTGACACAAAATATAAAGTAAAATTCAGAAGAAGTTTAAAGAGAAATAAAATACAGTTTCAGATCGAATCTCGGTTTCCATCCAGAAACTAAGTTCTGAGGTGGATCCGAGGATCAATCAGCAACATGCAAGTTATTCTCAATCTTTCTGAAACATTTTGAGCTAAAAACGACGGAAATCTGCCCTAGACGACCGGACCAATCAGAGCGGGAGGCTCAGACCAATCAGAGATCGCGTTCGGGCATCCCGTCAGAAAGCAACAACCTGAACTAACAAAGTATAAAAAGTATAAAGACTTAATAAAAATAGCCAAATAATAAAAAAATAAATTCGTCAGTTCATAATTTTGAGAAGTAAACATTAAACATTAAGAGGAATTCATAAGTAGGAAGGTAGAAATCGCCACTGTAATCTGTAGAAACATGATATAAAGACTTTTTTTTTTTTTTTTTTTTAGCCGCCTAACCCTCCTTTCCCTTCATCAGATATATGTAATTCTCACTATATTTTTTAAAACTCTAAATGATAATTAAACTAAGTTTCAAAAAATCTGTAAATGATTTTCGTTTGAAAAATTGAATTTGTGTCACCTGGTGCCCCTAGGGGCCCCTTTAGTTTACTTATGATATCACATATGATAGATCATTTCAGTGCACGAAACTTTTGAAATCAATGTGTTTAGCAAAATTGTTTTCCTTACAATATATTTTGGTGTATCCAGACATTTGAAACACCCTGTATAAATGAAACTGAAGTGATAATAAGAAGCAGCAGAGGCCACTACACCATATGACGGGTGGAGAGAGTTAAACAAGTTATACATGAGCCCAATTCTTCCCAAATCATCTGCAAGGCCATAAAAAGAAAATATGATAAAAAAATAAGTTTAATAAAAGAATATATGATAAGAAAGAAAAAGTTTTGAAAAATGAAGGTTTCTATATTATTATCAAGTGAAAAAAGTCATTTTATAATTATTGATATTTTTTAAACCACGTTCATATGAACTAAATGAATCATGTATATTATGATTTAAAATAGTTATTGATATTTTTAATTTTATTTAAAGTAAATCAATTATATATACTATATTTTAAAATATTATTTACTTTGTACAGCTATACTTAACATAATAAACATATTATAGTGAGTGATAACTAAAGAACATTTCACAAAAATTTGTAAAAAAAAAAAAAAAAAAAAAAAAAAAAAAAAAAATCATATGCTTACCCCCTTCACCCTTCAAAAAAAAAAAAAAAAAAAAAAAAATCTAACAACCTCCGTAATCTGTTGAAATTTGCTTTAAAACTGCATTTTTTTTTCTTTGCCCGCTGACCCATTCCTTTCAGATATATGCAACTCTCAGTATATTTCTTAAAACTCTAAATAATAATTAAAAAAAGTTTCATGAAAATCTGTAAAAAATTATAATAATAATACCAAAAAAAAAAAAAAATCCCTGTAATCAATCTTGTCCCTTTTAGCCGCCCTCTCAGGTATATTTGAAATTGAGTGTGTATTTTTTTTTTTTTTTTTTTTTTTTTTTTTTTTAAGTGATAATCATACAAAGGGCATAAGTGGGGTTTTTGTCCAGCGTTAGGGCGGCTTATGTCTGCTGAATGTGGGGGTTTTGTCCGGGACTCGAATTTTAAACTATATTTTTCTAGATGGTGAAACACTTTTTATGAATATTTTGTATTAGGAGAAATTTTTTCTTGATTTCCACAAAGTGAAAAAAACCCAAATTGTAGTTAACAAAATCTGCCTGTGGGGGTTTGCATTCATTTGCAGAGAATTTTGAATATGTTTGACCACTAAATTTCAAGAAAATACTCTAGAGTTCTAATAGGGATTTTTTGAATTTGCTAGCGAAAGGAAATAGAATTTTTAAGTATCATATGGAACTATTTTTACTATAACCACGGTTTATTTTCTAGATATCAGTCACAGTTTTTTTTTCAGTGTATGGTAGTTATAATGTAATTTGTGTGACGCTTTATTTTTTCTAAAATACTGTACAGGAGTATTTCCCACCAGCACAAATTCGATTACAACACCCAAAATATGGTTGAGAATGCGATCAGCAGGAAAACTGTCCAAAAAATAAACTGAAATGGCACAAAGCCATTTCACCATATTAAAGTGGCATTTTCTGTTACAACGTATAGGTGTTCACGTCTCAGTAGGTGTTTTGCTGCTATAAATAGGAGAATGGGAAATAAAAGGATGAGATTTTTTTTTTTGGTTTTAAAATGTTGTTTTTTAGCAAGTTAAAATAAAATAATGCCCTAAACATGTATAATGATTCCAAAACAAGCATCAACAAACATTTATTCACAGTAAAATCAAAACCACTTCTTTGTTTACTTCATGCACACGTATAATTGATTCTTATTGAACATATGCCATTATTTTTCATTAAAATATATCAAAATAATCATAATCAATAGTAATTAAAAAAAGGATGTAAATGTATAATTATTTTTGATATTAAATAACAAATGCTTTACTACTGTAAATCCGTAAATTAAATACATTTTTAAAATGGTTTTTAAATATCTATACAGCCATTTTAATAAATAAATATGTCCATGCGCATTGTGGAATTCTTTCAATAAATAACAAAAATATATTTAATATCTGATGGCTTAACAGTTTATTGACTAATGTCAGATATAAGTAGCAATTCGCTACTGAAATAAAGAAGGACTTATTTACAGTTTTACTTTACCAGTGGACAAAATTCTTGCGTTAAGTATTATAATATTACTGGGATGGATGGTTAAGTTTTACGTCGCAATAGTGCTGCGCAGATGGGCAATTGGCGACGGTCTGGGACACACACTAGAGGTGGCCTGGAGACATGCAATCACAATTTTGATTCTCCACGAAAGGGATGGCTCTCCCGCTTCGGTGACCCCCAGAGGTAAATTTTTTTAGGGGAACATGGAGGACATTGCGGCCACGACAGATTTTACGTGCACCAGCCACCATTAGTGTACACGACGGTATTTGCCGGCTCGAGTACCGAACCCGCAATCTTCAAATTATGAGGGCGGCGCTCTACCGACTGGGCTACCGCGGCCCTAATATTACTGGAAGTTGGAGTCGTATGAAATAATGAATGAAGGTGTTCAAAATTGCCAACTCGCATCTACTTTCTGGTTAATGAAAATGACATCTTTGAGCACAACTTACAAAAACAAAAACTTTTATCTTAATAGCACCCAAATAAAAACAATATGGTGTGTAACTACCACACTATTTCCATTATCTACTATTACAAGTATTATAAGCTTTATTTTGATATAATATACTCAGATGAGTTAAACGTAACCAAACAAATCAGATAAGTAATAATTTTCCTGTAAAAACAAACTAATTTATGCATCTTAAAGACACAATAAAATTAAAATTAAAATAAAAAATAAAATGAAATATAATAAAATAAAAATTTATTTATAGTGCGAGTTTAAAGAAAATCTTAAGATCCCCCCCCCCCTTTTTTGTTTATACAAATTTCTGAGATCTAAAAGTGACCTGCTTAATTAGAACGTGTGTCAAGTTGCCTGCTGTAAACAAGTAATATATACAAAAGGACAGAAAAAAAAATCTGGAGTGACTCTACTCGACTTTCCGAACATTGAGTAATTAACAGTTTTGTAGATAAAGTAAAGAAAGAGTAGTTGTTAAACAAACAAAAGAGAGAAAACCATAATAGAGTGTTTGAGTATTTTTCTCCATCTATTACACGTTGTTTTATTTAACGCTACTGAACTTTGAGCCCATAGATCATAATGACAAAGAAATTTTCGTTGTGTCCCTGTAAAAACCTATAAATGTTAGATTCACCAAAATGCTTATAGTTAGTGCAACAGTGATTTATAATACTCATATAAATTTTCAGCTGAATTCAATAAGGCGTTTAGATGCTATCGTACTTTTAAAAATTTAGTCCCATAGGCCATAATGATAAAGAATTTTTCTTTGTGTCCCTGTAAAAAAAACTATAAGTGCTAGATTCTCCAAAATCTATACAGATTGAGTATTTGTGATCTATAATATGTGTATAAATTTTTGCTCAATTGAATAAGGCGTTTAGATGCTATCGCACTTTTAAGATTTTGCTCCCATAGGCCATAATGATAAAGAATTTTTCTTTGTGTCCCTGTAAAAAAACTATAAGTGCTAGATTCACCAAAATCTATAGGGTTCGTACTATGGTGACTTACAATATGCGTACCAACTTTCAGGTTAATCGAACGAAGCGTTTAGACGCTAGCGTGTTCACCCACAGACATACACACATACACACATACACACACACATACATACATCATCGTAAAAATAGTGAAAACGGACTCAGGGGACCTCAAAACGTATAGAAACATCAAAATCTCGAATTCGGATTTTTGACATGATTACAATACTTTCCTCACTATAGTGTTCGGAAAGTAAAAATGGTTTATAAAGTAGTTTTGAACAAAATCGTTAAAGCCATTTTTTATATATCAACTTTGAATTCCGCTTCTTATTTTCAACAAAACTTGGCAAACTGTTCTGTTTACTGGTAAAGAACAGTTGCATGTCAACGGATATCTAAAAAGTATAAAAAGCGTAAAGAAAATTCTAAGAGCATTTTTTTTAAAGAACAAACTTGCAAAACGTCTAGTTGATCCATTTAGATAGGTCGCATATCAATATTTGTTGCGAGACCTCAAATTGGCCTGCTTACACAGGACGCCTGTAAATTTTCCTGAACTAACTAACTCATACATTTGATCGGACATTTAATAGGGTTGATTGTATAGTTCCATTGAGGGAAAAAAAAAAAAAAATGTTAGAACCATTTTTGAGATACGGATTTAAGGTCTGACTTACGAATTTTTGATTTACATAAGAAGTTGAAATATACCATTTTATTGTACCTGATTCAATTCTGAAGTTTCGTTGCTCTATCTTTATTCGTTTTGGAGATATGGTTGTCAAAAGATTTCCCACACACATACACATTAGCCAACTGCTAAAAGACAATTGCTATCTCAGGATACTCTACAACATATAAATCAGGCAAATATCGGATTTTTCTTTTTTTACGAATACAATACTTCATTTATTTACGGTAGTCATATAATAGAATTGGAAATCGAAATACATAAAGAAGATGAACGGAGAAAATTGTTGCAAATTATGTAGCGTTGTTCAGAAAAAGCTTTTTTTATTTGAAATATAATAGTTTAGATTTTATTTTATTTAATTAATTATTTATTTATAACTTGAAAGAGAAACGATAACATTCGAAAATACATGTTACTTGCAAAGTGTATATTTAACTATGCATGTCACTATTTCAATAAGGTAAATTGATTTTCATTATTTATATTTACTTTTTGTTTTTAATTATTCAAGATATTTACATCAGCATAATATTTAATCCCTGTGAGTCTATTACCTTTTTCCTAATTTAACACTTCCCAGGCAGTAATTAACGAATATGTGATATTAGTTTTAGTAAAGATACGTAAAGATATATGTGCATATATATGTGTGTGTGTGTACGTGCGTGTGTGTGTAGTTTTATTAACGTTTTGCAACATGGTTGAAAATTGTTAATGACTTCGGTTTGTCTGTCTTTAGACATCTGTCTGTCTGTTATGCAAGTTCACTATTGGATGTTTTTTATAGAAAATGGAGTAAATGCCACCACTGTTTTCGTGCAGTGACACCCGAAATTATTCAAAATCATGGCGTACTATGAAATGCATTTCTATAAAACACATTTTAATAAGTTTACATTATATAAATATTAATGAAATTGAAATATACCACAACATAATACTTTCTATAAAGTATAGTATGATTTACATTAAAATTTACAGGGCAGCACAAAAATATTCAATTACATAAAGAGCGATAAATGTAAATTTACTGAATTTCATTTTCGGTCACATTAAGTGTTTTTAACACTTTCTAAATTTTTTTTTGTGTGAATATGATTTAAATAAGTGTATCTGTCTGTCCGACTGTCCGACAATCTATCTGTCCCGCCTTCATCGTGCTTAAATCTTTTCAGTATTTCTTATCAATGATACTTGCTATTCAAATACAAGATGAAATGTTGAAAAATATGAAATGGCATTAATAGGCTATGCACAAATGGTTTGTGTACAGGGACACCCCTCAAAAATGCCAGAGAAATGTGTTTTAATACAGAAATTTTGATAAATCACATTTAAATAACTTCCTACTGTTAAAATCATAAAGAAATTAAAATTTATTGTAAATAAGCTAAAGTAATAGTTTGTATAGAACATTATATGTTTAAGCTTCACATTTACAGGGATACACTAAAATATTCAAATACGTTAAAGGCTGCACTTTAAAATTAAGGACTGAATTTCCGTTTGTGTGAAGCATTTTTAACGCTTTCCAACATTTTTTCAGAGTGATTATGAGTTCAATTTCTCTATATGTCTGTGTTTCTGTTCTTCTATCTGTTCATTGTGTGATAATATAGGCAAAGAACATCGAATTTTATGCGATAAAACATGTACGTACAGTTGTAAAGAGTTAATATTTCTCTCATGATTTCTCGTTCCCATTTAATTTTTTACTTTGTGTCAAAAGTTTGTAATATTTTGCCTTGCATTTGAAAATTGCGTTATTACTTAATGAACTTATCTTACTTCAATAAAGACAGAAAGTTATCCTCTTGATTTTTCTTGAGAGTCTTCAGATGTTCACTAATGAGTTTAAAGTCTTCCTAAAATTATCTCATTTAAAACATACGTTATGTTATAATCAACTATCGGTGTAAATAGTTATATTTTGTACTGATAGTATACAAAATAGAAACATAAAAAAATATATATATTCGTTTACATATTTCCTTTTCACAAAATATTTAACGTAAAGGCGTAAAGGAATGCATATCTTTTCGCCTGATTTCTTTTCATATGATTATAAATTGGGTTAAAGGAAAAAAAAATGTATTTGCTCTATTAAGAATTTTTTTCAAGTTAATAAATTGTTATTCATAATTAAAATAAATAAATTGAATTTTTCTTTTTGCTTAATCACTGATACCAATTTTTATCTTTTAAAATTATAGAATGAATGTATGTATGTATCTTAAAAAGCTAAATAAATATTATTTTAAAATTTCTTTTTACTTTTGTTTTGTGCAAAACTTTGAGCATTTAAATCCATTATATATTTTGTAAGGTAATGTTGTGTATTTATGCATTAACTTGGCAAAAATTGAAATAATACATTACCCAACGGAATATATATATATATATATATATATATAATATTCATATTAGGTAATTTACAATGTAATGGAAAATAAAGCACATTTGGTTATTTATTTATTGTTCAGAATAACCTTTTTTTTCCCTTTCAAATTATGTATGTTTTATTTAAATATAAAAGTATAAAAAGCTTAATGACATTTTATCTCTAACAAATATTTTATTTTATTTTTATTTCACATTAATGCACGAGATTGTTACTCGAATATAAATTAAATATCTGAAGTATTTTGAATTTTCAATGAATACATTACAGGAGTATTTAACACATAGTTAAGTGTTGTAAAAAATAATGTAAAAATGCCTTTGTTTATTATCTTTTTCTGTATAAAGAGCAAAATGATGCATCTCTTAAAATTAACACAAATATATATATATATATAGGAAATTTTTTTTCAAATAATATACGTAAATAGCAATGGAATAAAAAGTTAGGCTTTAAACAGTGAGAAAGTACCCGGTTAATGAAGATATAGTCTAAATAGTAATAGACGAAATTTTGATTATTTATTATTTTTTTCTTTATATAAAGATTTAAATTGAGAAAGTTCATGCTGGTAAGAAGATAAAAGTCTATAAATAAATTAGCAATTTAACATATGCTAAATTAACAAATTTATGATGTAAGAAATTTTAACATTATAAAATTTGTTTTTATCTCTCATTATCAACAGTAATTCAATAAATTCAATTTTGTGTGTGTATGTGAAACTACACATTATTAAAAATTTATGCAATAAACATAACTTTTCTGATTGTTTTTTCATTAAATTTAGAGAATATTTTGTGAATTATTTAATTTTATTTGCGTATTGTATAATTTCAGTTATATTTATCGATTAAAAGCCTGTATATATTATACACTGAATTAAAAAACGTAATACTAATTGTATATATATATATATATATATATATATATATAATGGTGCGAATTGTAAATCATTATAAAATTTAGCATACGAGAGATACAAAATTAATACCAATTTAATTAAAAAAATATAGAACTACACACCAGGATAACTTTAATTAAAGAAAGCCTTGATTGATAAATTAAAGATGAATAATATATTCAAGCTATTATTATTTATTAAACCCACTCACGCATGTCAATAAAGAATGAAATTATCAAATGAAATAAAAGAAAATATCCTTTATAAACCAGTAATTTTTAGGAAAAACACAACACGTTTAGACAAGAAGTGGATGATAACAAATTATATCAACTCCATACTTGCCGACGAAAATTTACGAGATTCGTTTGAAAGAGCCGCGTTCTCTTTCTACTCTGAATTGAGTAGATCATTCGAGAACACTGTCAGGATTACTGTCAAGGGTTTTTTATTGCGTTGTCAAACCGTGTTTGTAATTTCAGTGATAGCAGTACAATGCAAAGGAACGCACTTCCCCGGGCGTATACATTCGCCCGGAGAAGTTAAGGGGTTAAATTGGAATAAGAAAATGCTCAAGACTTGTTGGATTTCATCTTCAGGAGGAATGTAGTTATCCATTAGAGGAGAAATATTGCAAGATTTCAGAATTTATATTTCAATATTAAGCCACAAATCTATGTCCCTGTCTTACGACAATGCTTAACCCTTTGGGTACATTTGACGAGTAAGACTCGTCATCTGCTTACTTGGGGAAGTTACGGTGGACGGGTCTGGCTCGTCATCTGAATTTAAGAAGTAGGCGTTGATGTTTGCGGAGCCCCCGCCAGTGGGCGTTGATCGCAAACAATTGCCTGACGTTTGTTTATGATATCCTACAACCATACTTATATCATCAATATAAGTATATTCCAAATAAAATGTATTACTTTTACATATTAACACTTTCGCAACCGCTGACGTAGATTCACATGATTTGAAAGTCTGTAACTCCACCAGTGGGCGTTTCTTTTCCAATTTGTCTGCTATTCTTTTTCTTAAATATGTAATAAATATTCACAATTTTACAATGAAATATACTATGGATACAAATACTTTGATTAGGAAGAATAAAATTATAATGTATATCCATTTGTAATATGAATGTGAATACAGAAAATGGTGTTCTAAATATTGAAACATGGGAGAATAACGCCCACAGGCGGACCTTACTGTCAAAAATTCAAAACCATGCGGTCGCGAAAGTGTTAGCGACAAATTAAATCCGCCCCATGGGCATAAAAATCTTAAAATAATTCAGTACTCAAAGGGTTAACATTTAGAAGGAAATAATGAGATAATTTGAACAAATGAAAGATTTACCATTACAGAAAACCAAGAAAATTTTAATTTTGCTGTTTTGCGAACTCCGTATTCTTGCAAAACGAGTTGCCATCACTATTTTACCAAAGTTAGTAAAATAATAATAATAATTTTAAGAATTATATCAAGTGAATCAGCTAATAGAGAATCAAGATTATATATGCAAGCGCTTACGTTTCGGTCTGATCGCTGTCGGTAGTAAGGAAAAGAAAGAATTGTTTCATTTAGTTTCAGGTTATCGTTTGTTATACGAATTAAATAAGACTCATATTTTAAAAGGTGGATTAATTAAAAAAAAAAAAAAAAAAAACCTTTAAAAACGAATTTATTAACAATAAAAAATTAAATTGTTAAACATGTAATTCATGAAAGATAAATGTCAATAATTTTATCGTACAAATTATCATGAAATTTAACTGGATATTCCTAAATATCCTTGGATTTATGCATTTGTATAAGGTTTATTTATGTACGTTTATTCCACTTGCCATATAAAAAAATAACCTTTTTACCATTCTGCATGGAAAACACAAAATAGATTTATATATTGTATATATATATAAATGACAATTTATATATATTAACAACTATGTTTGAAGTTTGTTGATTTTTCATAATTAATAATGAAAAAATGGAAGATGGTTAAATGCGTAACCAACTGAATTCAAGTCAGTTATTATTATTATAATTGTTGTTGTTTTTGTTGTTGTTAACGTTGAGACAATTACTACATATAGTCATTCAACCATCTCGATATTGTTTGTGATAGATGGCGCAGTCTTGATAAAAATTACTATAAGCTGCTGAAAACAAAAGTACGGTAACAGATGGCTGTCCAAAAAATCTCTGCAACGTTTAGACAATGTCAAATGTACTGCTGGTGCAATTCAAATCTTGTACACATTCCACTTACCGGAATGTCACCTTTACTAGTATAAAGATTACCTTCTGGCAACAAAGGACTTCTGGTACATTATGTAATGGATTACTGGCTATACTTAGGAAAATTTTTTAAGGATTAGTTATATGATCATTTATACATATAGCGATTAATGCCTTTGCGAAATGTTAGAGCCATAATCTCCTACATCCGTTTAATAGGATTACGTGTCTTATATAGATCTGAGATACATGGAGTAAAAATTCTCGATATATATATATATATATATATGACGAATTTAAATTATGTCCAGTAACTATTGCTTGTGGAAGAAAAAAAGTGTAATTCAAACAATAATATTTTAAATTCCACCTACTGTAAATCATAACTTAATTTCAGTTGTATTAAATATGTCCCAAATATATCCAAGAATAATATATATATATATATATATATATACAAACAGCTTTTATAGATAAAGCACGCGTTATTCGTAAAGTATTATTTTTAATGATGTTTAACAATATTGCTATCAGTTATACTAATTTTCCATATTTTAATTTATTTACTATTTTTCATTAATAATTTTATAGACTAAAAAATTTTCATATTTCTTAGATTTCAATTAGAGCAAAATATTTAAACTACAAGAATCCGTTATATTTTCTTCTGATTTAATATTTTCCGCACAGTAAATTGGCTATTTGTGAATGTAAATACATATATTTTTTTATGTATATTTTAATTTTTTTTTGTGTCAGAGACTAGTAACATTTTGTCTTACGTTTAAAAAATAAAAAATGTTATTATTTAATGAACTTATCTTACTTCACCAAAGTTACAATTTCATTTTCTTAATTTTTCTTGTGAATTTCCAGATGTTCACTAATGAGTTTAAAGTCTTGCTTAAATTATCTCATTTAACGCAGACGTTATGTTATAATTAACTGTTGACGCAAATATTTATATTCTGTACTGATGGTATACAAAATAAAAATACCTTTAAAAATATTTTATTTGAGATATTAATTCGTTTATGTATCATTAAATATGCATATCTGGTTTAAAATTAGTAAATCACTGATATGTTGGGTTTAAAATCTCTATCTTGTTACAATACCTTGCATAAAGAAAAACATATAATTTCAAAGGATATTATTTCTTATGATTACGAATAGTGTTACAATAAGAAATAACAAAATACATTTAAGTAAATGATGTTTTTTAAAGATACCTTCTTTTAGTGTTAGTAAAATATAACATGCACTACAAAAAAGTGTAAAATTACGGAAAAGGACCGCTTTGCTAGATGAAGTGTCGAAGCCTGTAAATTGTGGCCGTAAAAGTATAATCTTAGAATATTGGCGTTTTTTTTTCTTTCTTTCTTTTTCGGAAAAAATGCATGAATCAGCGTAATTTGCTCAAATCTGCCACCAAACTGTATTTTTACGATCAACTCCCTTCAAATGTAAAGTGTTAGCTTTTCAGTGACGTCATATAATAATCACTTTGTATTTAATAACTGTACTTTTATTGGTTGAGGGAGTTTATTTATATATTTATACAATTAGCGATTGATATAAAACAGCTATTATTTTCTAATTTAATTCAAAAAGTTTAATTCAAAGTTGTATATTTGTCACAGCATAAAATTATGGGGGAATATATCATCTATTGACCAAATGTTTTTTATGGGTTTTACTTGGAATCTCTGCTGGCCGGACGTTCTCTGTAATCAGGCTTTTTTTTTTTTTAATTTATTTTATCTTTATTATTATTTTATACTGTAAAATTAAAAAGTATGTGCAATTTATATTTTTTTATTCATCAAATGTACTAGTTCATATGCTCTTATATCGTGGGATGTATGTATAATTGTACAAAATTAATTACATCTTTATTTTCCTTTTTATTTATTTTTTCCTTTTGTTACTTTAAGAAAAAAATAAAATACAATAAAATAAACTTATGGATTTGAAATGTTAATAATAATAATAATAATAATAATATACATACATATATATATATATATATATATATATATATATGTAATATCGTGGACTCCTGATTTTAGTGTAGGCAGTATTGAATCCAAGAGACAGTAATCCAGGCATGTTCACTAGACACTTCTTTATTAAAAGTCCATTTTCGGGCTAAGAAACTGAGCCGTTCAGAGCAATGAAGTCTGTTGTGGGGTCATAAAATCCCGCGTCGCGGACGGGCTTTTCCCGGGGACCCGACCTCGCGTGGAACGTTCAGATCCGGTGGCGCTTAACTGCTAACTTTTCTGGCTAAAGATATTAAAGAGAGTTCCAGAAAGACATCCCGAATTTTGGCGAGTTCCATCTTTTAAACCCTAATTTTTTGGTGTACATTGGCATTATTCTAAACCCAACCCATTCCATTTAATTGGTTATGTTATTCAAAACTAACGCCTTTTCTTGCCTTTTCATTATGTCTAATTGGTTATATTTTTATATTCTGCAGACCTCTCGATTTCGATCGGCGCCACATTTTGCCAAACCCTGCCAAACCATTAAAACATATTTATTGCCTTGTATCTGACATGAAATAATCAAACCGTAATTAGACTCATAAATCCTTTCTTCTTTAATTGAATCCTTTCAGCATCTACTGCTTATTAACTTTATTTCTAGGCTAATTATAAAGCTATTTCCAGACATCAAAATACTTAAATGAATCATCTGCTTATTTATTTCAAAGATGATGACCGTGATTGCACTCACGCGCTATTCTTCCCATACTTTTAGAGTAATTTAGAGTAATTTATTATCCCATATGAACTTTCTTTCAATGCTTTCTGTTATCTAAAAAGAATATCGTTGAACGTAAATACACTAATTTAAAATATAAAAATATTAATTTATTTCTTACCTCTTTTTATATATTATATTCCATATCTCTCATATCTATTATATTTTATATCTTTCATATATATATATATTACCTTTTCCATATGGTTAGAGGAGGTAAAGAAGGTATTGCTTTTGGTTCAAAACAAAATTGAAAGTATTCTTTTTTATATCAGCATGTTTTAAGTTTCCATGAATCCGAAAAACATGTTTTTAGCAGTTGGTCTGTGTTTGTGTCTACTTATCTGTCTGTGTTTCTGTTATCAGCATATCTCAAGAACAAATAGCAGCAGGAAGTTCAATCTCGGTATTCTATATGTGTATCATATAGTGATGCTACACTACACTTTTCGTTGAGATTTAGGAAATGGTTCGTATATACAAGTGAATTCAAATGTCTTGTGTGTATGGGATAAATTTCTGGTAAATACAGTGTTACATCTATACTGCAACAAGCAAAATGGAATGAGCACTGGCATTTATAATTATATATATGTACTGCTTTTTATTAATCAAAAGTAATTTTAACGTTAAAAAACTATCTTTAATAGATGAAAATGAAAAAAAAAAATATATATATATATATATAAGCTATTTGAAAATGTTCAATGGCCACAGAAAATTGTTTTAAATCTCAAAATACATTGTTTAAAATTTTGAATACTTATATGGGCTTATTATGTTTCCTGAAATTTGTACATCTGATTTACAGTCTCGGTTACGTAAATAGTAAACATTCCTATAATGTTTTAAAAGAAATTGATGTAAATAAAATATCCGCAATTTTCATTATGAGTAATTGGTTATAGGTGAAATTTTAAACCTTAAAGATAAAAATTTTTAATTTGAAACACTAGAAAATCTTTTAACTATTTTTACGTAACTATAAAAGTACGTTATTAAAAAAAAAAAAAAAGATAATATTTAAGGTCAATTGTAATCTAATGAACTTGTGCCATACAAAGACAATTAGTCTTCAATTTCCTGAAAGTAACTATTATTTGTAGGAATCTACTGTATATGGTAAACTCCAAATAACATCGCATACTTAATATACATACGATAACGAAGCATTGCCACTTACTAAAAACAACAATAGTGCTACCAGCAGAAAAGCAAAGTAATACATATATATACCGGGTGATTCAAAATAGATGTTACAGCGATTATCTCGTAAACTAAGAAAGATAGAAACAAACTTCCAATTACAAAATTAGAGCAAATTAAGAGTAGAATTCAAATATGGCATTTTTTTGTACAAGGGGTTGTATACATATTAAATACGAAATTTAATTTTTATACGGCCCCTCCTATCATGTGACTTATATTTAGAAAATTATTCTCCTCGCTCTGACAAGCAAAATAAAAAAAAAAAATCATCTCTCTAAGTCAAAATCTCGCTGATTTATTGCAATTTGAAAATGATGACTTACACCACTTTTTTCTCAATTTTGGCATCTATTTTTCAACGCCAACGGGCTCACTTTAGGGGGTTATCTATGAGATGAGAAAAATTAAATAAAGATCCTTTATTTTAAAATAGCAACTAAAATCATTCAAGCACGTGAAATCAACAGTTTTAAGAAATGCAAATTTACATTATTTCGTATTGTTAAAAAATTTAATAGTTAAATTTCTTAGGGGTTACCTGCAAATTAAAACACGTTAAGAGAGGAAAAAAAATTAAAAGTCTAGCAAAACCGTGTGGAATTTTCGCGCTTTATTTTTAACACTTTCCATCATAGTAGAAAAATTTAATGACTTCGGCTCTTTAACAATTCCAGCCAGGTTGAAATGTGCTAATGACTTCGATTTGTCTGTCTGTCCATTCGTCTTTCTGTGTGTCCGAGCTCTAACTCCCGTGAATATTCATAGAATTTCCTGAAACTGATATATGTTATTTGAGTTCGGATGTTCCTTATTAAAAATGGAGTGAATACCTCTGCTAGCTTATGCACAGGGACACCCGAAAATATTCCAAAGCATTGTGTTCTATGAGAGGTATTTTTATAAACCATATTTTAATACCTTTAATTTATGTATATATTAATAAAATTGAAATACGTTATTAAAGTTTTCTATCGGATATTTTCTATAGAAAATGGAGTAAACACCATCACTGGTTTGTATACAGGGACACCCGAAACTATTCCAAAGCATTCCGTTCTATGTGAAGATATTTCTATAAACCAAATTTTAATTACTTTGCATAAATCTTAATGAAATTGAAATATGTTATTCATATGCACAAAAGAATGCTTTCTATAGTGTACAGTACGATTAGCATTAGATTTACAGGGCACACAAAAATATTCAGTTACGTTAAGGGTTATTATTAGACATTTGCTGGAATTGCATTTTCGTTTACATTAAAAAAAAATTTAACAATTTTTAACTGTGAATAGGATTTCAATTTGCATATTTTTTTGTCTGACTGCCCATCTATTCGTCTGCCCGCCCCCAGCGTCAGTAAATATTTTCAGAAATTTTCAGAAATCATATATGTTATTCAGGTTTACTATACGATATTCCCTATTTAAAATGGCATTTATTAATTCTGTGCAATTGGTTTATGTGCAGGAACGCACATAAAATGCCAATGTATTGCGTTTTGGGACAGACATTCTTATAAATTTCATTTAAATAACTTTATAATGTAAAAATCATAAGGAAATCCATATTTATTGTTAATATTCTAAACGTTTTGTATAGAATATGATATCGTATAGATGTATAATTCTATGTCAGGGGGGTTACCGCCATTCTCAACCCCCGTTTAATTATAGTGCCTATACTTATCAAAACAAAAATCAAGTCTGTTATCAATTTCTTTGAAGCTTACAAATCTTGATCAACTTTTCAAGTGGAAACTAGATATGGAATCCGAAGTACCAAATTCGCATTTTCTGTAGTTATTACTTTCTCATACCCTTAAGGTAGAGAAAGTATTGTTTTTGGGCCAAATTTTCTAAAGTGAGTTTTTGTTATATTTACACGTTTTGAGGTCCCCTGAATATGAAAATCGTGTTTTTAGCGGTTGGTCTGTGTGTGTGTCTGTCTATTATCAGCATATCTTAAGAACAAATAACAGCAGATATTCAAACTTGGTATTCTAAATATGTTTCATATAGGGATGCTGCACTAAGCTTTTCATTGAGATGAGACAAATGGTTCGTGTACAGTGACACTCAAGAATATTCAAATACATTACGTCTATGGGGGAAATTGCAGGTAAATAGAGTTTAACACCTATAGACTGCACTAAACCAAATGAAATGAATATATATTTTTTATATGCATAAAAACATGCCTCATGTAGAATATGGCAGGGAAATCATTCACTGTTCATTTACAGGGATACACAAAATAACTAGATTATAATGCGACAATAGCTAAAAATTGATGGAAGTGCATTTTAGGTTGTGCCGTATATTATTACTATAGGTTTATATTTAGGTGCACTTTGTGGTTTGTACATATTCTTCAAAAGATATACAGGGTTGCAAATATTTAAGTTATAATATTCTTTTTTATTGTTAGTGAAAGTGCTTTACTATAATATTTTACCATGTCCAGGAAAACTGCTCAGGAATGGAAATGAATTCCTCATAGACATATGATAAATAATGTATGTTTTTAAGCTAAATATGCATCGCTTGATTTTTTGTGTGTATTTACACGTTTTGAGGCTTCCTTATTACCAAAGTCAAGTTTTTAAAAGTTTGATCATTGCCTGCGTCGAATAATTTCAGGAAACAAATAATTTTATGAGATCACCCCTCACACAGAACTAACCATCATATAAAACTCTTTCGAAGCCTAATTTGAATTATTTTAACATAGGTTTACAGTACTCTTTATGTTACCTCTTAATCTCCAATCTGTATTTATAGTATTAAATTTCAGGGTAAGAGAAAGTCGTGTGAGTGGCACACCAGATTATTTGTTGTTAAATTATGCTGATAATTCATATATATACAGATCAACCAATAAAAATTTACCTTTCGTATTCAGGAGGCCTCAAAATGTGGTATTATACAGAAAAAAAAAAAATCGCTATTCAAAAACTACTTTGTTTACAGTATGGGTATGAAAAATTAATTTTCGTTCTGTGTCAGCAGCGTTCTTCGAAAAAAAAAAAATGCAGCAAAGCACTTACGCCAATTACATTTAATAATAATTAAAAGAAAAAATGTTTACCTTAATTTTGGGTAGCTCTGTATATTGTCTATAAACGATATACAAATGACTTTGTGTACGTAAATTTAGTGTTATGTGTAAAACAAGTAACATAAATTGAAATACACTTCCAGCAATTCCCAAGTATAGCTCCAATATATCAAAATACTCTGGGTAACCCTGTAAATGAATGATGAATGATTGCTATACCACAATCTACATAAAACATGCTTTTATGCGTATCAAAAATCTGTTCTTTTCATTTTGTTTAGTGCGGTATATACATGTCGCACTGTACATATGAGAAATTTCGCTCACAGATGTAATGTATTTGAAATCTCTTGGATGACCCTGTAAACAAACAATTGTCTGATCGCAAAGAATACTTCAGTGTAGCACCGCAATATGATACGGATTTAGAATATCGAATTTGGATTTTCTGCTACTATTTATTCTTGAGATATTCAAATAACGCAGAAACACACACACGCACACACAGACAGAGAGAGAGACCAACCGCTTAAAACATGATTTTTGAATTCAGAGGATCTGAAAACTTGCAAATATAACAAAAGCTAATTTTCGGAAATTTGTCTCAAAAACAATTCTTTCTCTACACCGTGTATATGAGTAAGAGAATGTATAAAAGAAAAGAAAGAAAAATGAATTTGAAAATTCCCTTTCAGTACATAAATTATTCATAAATTTTACTTGTTAAATTATCAATGAGTATTCTCTTGTGTATTCACAGAGACATTACAGGTTAAAATAGCCGTCTTTCCCTGAATGATTTTTCTTTTTTTTTTCCCCCAAACGCTGATCAACGTGTGCCTTACTACAAAAGCTATAGTAATTACAATTTCTCACTTTTGATACAACCCCTTAAGATTTGGCGAAAAATGCTAGAATTTTGAAATTGGAATAACTCAGCGAGATTTTGACTTAGAGAGATGATTTTTTTTTTATTTTGCATGTTAGAGCGAGGAGAATATTTTTCTAAATATAAGTTATATGATAGGAGGGGCCGTATAAAAATTAAATTTCGTATTTAATATGTATACAGCCCCTTGTACAAAAAAAAATGCCATATCAGAAATCTACTCTTAATTTGCATTAATTTTGTATTTGGAAGTATGTTTCTATCTTTCTTAGTTTACGAGATAATCGCTGTAACATCAATTTTGAATCACCCGGTATATATATATATATATGATAACTAATTGATATGCTCAAAAAATTCAGTTTAACTACCAAATTTGAGTATTGACCCTAAAACTTTGACTATCTATTGTAGATGAAGTGTTTTATACAAATTCTTACGTTTGAGATTAAAGCCAATCGACTACGCTTGGTTAATAAACTTGTGTGTATTACCCTTTTTTTATTTCTTTTTCAGGGACCCTAGGCCATATTTATGCGAGCTTGAGAGTAAACAACGAAAAGTTTCGAAAGGCTTGGCCAACGAGCACGACCTGGGATGAAATCAGTCTTCAAACTGAAATAGAAGAATTTCTGGGCCTGGTGGAGAGCATTTTGGAAAAAATAAATAAATAAATAACGAGTTGCTTTAAGGCAGCTCTTGTGCAGTATCTCGAAAAATGTTTTCGAGTTTTGAATGAAAGTTTAGTTTTGAGAAGTAACTGGAAGAATTAAAGTCCTTCTCTTATTCTTGATAAACCAAGACATAAGGCAGTTGCGACTTTCCGCCTATCTACAGAACACGGCTGCCAAGCCGCTCATTTGAAACGCATAGTTATCTTAAACGATTCTACTTGCCCACTTTGTGATTCTGGAGAAGTAATGGACAGGGACCATTTGCTCCGTTCTGGGGCTCTTCGATGTTCCACAGAAGAGTCGAGATATTAGGAGGCAATATTGCTCTTTAGGCAATGACTTCGGTCTTTTGTTCTGTGTTATACTGTTTATAATTTGTTTTGTAACTTTATAGTTCTCTGTAACTTTTGCCTAACCATTGGAAAAAAAAATGTTTTGAGTTTTTTTTTTTTTTTTTTTTTTTTTTTTTTTGCATTTGATCAAATGTTTTTGAAAGTTTGATGAAATGAAAATAGTGACGAATTTAAAAGTTAGTTATTAGAATTTAAGGCGAGGATAATTATTTATTTGTTATATCTGACAAATGTTCTTTAATGTAATATTTTTCTAGTTATTCGTTTGTGTTGAGTTTCGGAGCTGAAACTTTTACAAGTGGTTACACGTTATTTCAAGTTGTATGCGATTAACCACTATCTATTATTAATTTAATAAACCTTTTTTATTTAAATAAAATTATCCTAAGTCTGTCCCTTTGAAATTATCTGGAACACACAACAGTGGAACAAACTCAGGTCACCTTATCTTTATTTTCCTTACATGTTTTAGTAGACTTTCAATTTACACGAACACTACAGTGTCAAAATACCTGGTTTCATATGTTGACGATTAGTAATTATATAGTCTGGTAGGATATAGTAAAAATATTCTTGTAGTAAATTCTGAAAATTTCAGAATTAGTTATACCTGATTTCCTATTTCTCATTAATTTATTAAAATGTTTCAGCTTTAAAAATTTTAACTGTATATCTAATTTTTATTATACTTATTTATTTATTTTTTGTGACTCACTGTCGACGGTATTTAAACGAGAAAGTATAAAGTACAATTTATGCATATATTTGCTGCAATATTTATTTATTTATTTTAAATTTAAATTTCGTGAAAATATTTTATCTTGAATTAGAATTTTTCACAAACACTTTTATAAAACCATATTTTGCAGTAACTTTTAAATTTTATCCCAAGAAACTTTACTAAAAGAAATTAATCGCAAAACACCATATTTATGTTAATGATACTTTATTGTGTTCAACAATAAGAAAAAAATCGATTGGTGCTTGAAAAAGCCACAGTTAGTAGAAATTACTGCATGAAAACATATAAGTGATATACGAATGAAATATTATTTATGTTTTGCATTTTTAATCCCAAAGGAAAACGTTACTATTATTTGAATCTACAAGAAAGAGACATGAAATTTGATTTATGAAGTAAGCTTCAACTTTATAAATATATATACTTATAATAAAACATTATTTAAAAAAAAAAAAATTCGATAACGTGACATTTGACTCTAAATATACAATATGCATTTTTGTATAATGTATTCTACACTCCTGCTCAAAAGATTAGCAAGATTTGCAAACGATCAGTTTTTTTTTTTTTTTTTTTTTCAAAAGTTTTATAGTAAATGGTTATATATCTGTTATTTAATATGCTATCGTCAAATAAACTCATCCACAAATTATATTTGGTCTATATTAACATATTCTAAAGTTATAGATAATTTCGTTCACTTAACGGTACGAGGTGATCACAAACATTAATGATTTTACTCAATTTGTTAACCGCCCCCCCTAAATGTGTTATAACAATCTTCATTGAAAAACACGACGAAGACCCATTTCTTTAAATACTCAATGTTTGAGAACATTTCATCGAGAGATAAGGTTTTAAATTGAAGAAAAAAAAAAAAAAAAGATCGTTTGCAAATATTGCAATCTTTTGAGCAGAAGTGTAATATATTAAGCATTTTAAGTATTTTAACACACCAAAATTAAAACATGTGCTTATTCAAACTATTTCAATATTTAGGGTATAAGGACTAAAAATATTTCATTTAAAACACTAAAATACACAAAATTTAACAATTTTATTTATTCTAGTGAATTAATAGAAATTTTAATAATATTTTAAACTTTAATTGATTTTTTATATTCACTCAAATCATTAGAAATATTGTCTATATAATCTCATTTATTTATTTCATTTTTTAATATTGAACATATTAGATGATTATAATCATATTTATGAATGAAAATTTACTTGTTTTTAAAAATGTATTTCATTTATTTATGATTTTTAGTTAAACAAAATATATAGCTTAATAATAGCAAAGTTTTACTACATATTATGTTTTAATAAGGAAAAAAAAACATAGTTACTTTTTTGTTAATATTTAGGATCGAGAGTTTTCAAAGACATGTACGTTAATTTTAACAATATTTCTTTAGATCTTATGGAGTCTTGTTTTACACCGAACTAAACATAACAAACTTCATCCGAATGGATGCATTTAAATGATCCGCTATAGTATTTAAAATTGGATTATTATTTTTACATATTTGAATGCTTATACCTCACAAACGATCAAGTTCGGATTACAAATAACCTAAAAAAAAAAAAAAATGTTACTTCATTTTCCAATTATTAATGGAAAAAAGTAATTTCCTGAAATTCCAAAAAACCTTTATTGTTACATCTTTAGTGGAGTCTTGTCCGACGCTTGTCTAAGATAGCTTGTCTAAGTCCGACGCTTGTCTAAGTAGTAGAGTGCGGAGAAGGTTATATTTCGGTAGTTGAGATTAAATGCTGCTTAAGTTAAGCAGTTGAAGAGTGTTGTTATGCTTCAGTGCGAGAAGTTGTAAATGGAAACTGATTCGTCTGCGAATCCACACCTTCTTGGAATCCACGAACCGGTTCCAAGGTCACAATATCTACGTAAAGGAGTGCATCCGTCCATAGCTTCGACTAGTCTGGGGTGAGATGTTTTCAAATTATCTAATTTAGTCCATGTACATTTACTTGACAAAGTATTAAAATAGGCTGACTGAGCTATCGCAATTCAAGATCGCCCTCCCATTAATCTGGTTGAATAAACTCTTGGTTTTATTTTTATATATGAGTCTCTGTGCTAATTTCATTATATAATACTTAAGTAGTTAAATTAACTAAGTTAATCATTAAGATGGGGTCTGCGTCAACGCAAACCTCACACCTGTACTTATTAATTAAGTTATACATTCAGTTTTCTACAACAATTTGCATGTAAATCTTCTCGCATGTAAAAGAGTCCACACTGAAAATGAATAGTCTGCTTTTATTAAACCTTCCTGGAAAAAGTCGTTATTTTCTAAAATCATTGGGGTTTTTTTTAGGATTGAGGGTCTATTAGTCTCAATCAGGGATTTTTGCTTTGTCGTTTTCGATAGTTGGATATTTGTCGAAATCATTTTTCGATAGTTGGACATTTATCGAAATCTAAAATTTATCGAAAATATAATTGAATAATTTGAAAGCGATGTTATAATTGGGAAGAAAAAAAAAAAAAAAAAAAAAAAAACTAATAGTCCTCCGTCCTAAACTAAATTCTGCTTTTGCCAGAATTTCATCAAAATCTTTTTATTATTATTATTATTATTATTATTGAAAGAAAAAGAAAAGAAAATTAATAATAATCAGTATCGTTACAAGCGATATCGAAAACGTTTTTTTATTAATAATTTTGAATTAGGAAATATAAAGTGCGCGTGAAATAATATGAAATAAAAATAAGTAAAAAATGAATTTAGTGATTTAATGTTTTTTTTTTTTTTGTTATGTTTATTGAAAATAAAATCGTAATGCAGTAGAAAAAATTAAGTATAATTAGTTTTAAATTTAAAAACGTATTTATAACAGCTATGTTTTTTTTTTATTTTTTTATTTTTTATTTTTTACATTATCCGGAATGACGTCAGGCATCAACAGTCAACTGTCACGTGGGATCATTTAGAGAGACTAAACCAAACTTATATTATTCATGGTGGGCCAAAAATTTCTGATTAAAAAATAATATAAAATCAATTGATGTACAAAAGTGTGGTTTGTACAATAATAAGTCTTCGAAGGGAAAAAAAAAGAAAAGTTCCAAATTCTGCTAATATATGGCACTGTATCTTAAACAAAAGAAAGAAAAAGCAGGCGCCCAGAAGGTGTAGTGGTTAGCGTCCCTGACTTCGACACAGTTGGGCCCGGGTTCGAATCTCGGAGAAGGCATGGATGTATTGTCCTTGTTTAATATTATGTGTTCTTGTACTTGTTTCTTACAATAAAAACTTGTAAACCCTTGTGGTGTAGATTTTCGAGATATAAGCGGCCCTAGAAGCAAGCAATAAATCTCACTACTCATCGAACCGAACCGAGCCGAAGCAAAAGCACCAAAAAGGAAAACAAACTATTCAAGAGAATTGAATTTGTACAATGCACCATAATATTTCAGTATATGCGCCACTTGCATCTTGCACCGTGAAACGCTAAACAAATTCATTGAAATAAAAACTGTAATTTTTTTTGCCGACGCCTTTTTTTTTTTATTTATTTATTTTTTTTTTTTTTATGATTTATCTTGTAACTTTTAAAGTGTACCGCCATCTACGAGTAAAATTTCGTACTTTTATTTTCCATTTTAAATTTTTTCATTGTTGTAACTACTCTAAAATTAACCACACTTTCGTATATCGAACTATTTTGATACTACAACGATATCTAAATTGAGTCAGGGGATTTTTCCCTATCCTGCATAATTTATTTCTGAAAAATAAGATATCACCACATACTCGTATTTTTATCCCCTCTTTTTAGAATTTATTTCATAGAGAATTTATTTACAAGAATTTCTTATTTTCTCAAATGAAGTTCTGGTTCTTTGGGAATTCTGATCTTTCTGGATTTAAATTTTGACAGGTACCTTTTAATACATAAAGCACAATTCAACTATTCCAAAGAAGAGATAATATTACTACTATTCAGTATTTTACGATATAAAGGTGGTTTTCTTGTAAAAAATTGTATTAAAAAAGTGACTGCAATGGCATTTGTGGTGGACGAAACTTTAAACAATATCTTTACCAATGGTACTCTTGTTAAACACTTCTTATTTTTGTTTTTTCATTTATTATTAAAACAAATAATCACATAGTGCCGCAATTTTACTCCTGATAATTCTGTGTACAGCCCAACGACAAAAATGCAAAGATGCATTTCCGACGTGGCATTGCAACATTATTCCGAATTGTTGTGATAAAACCAAGCATCCTGCCCCTTCATCATGTTCTAAAACTTAGGGCTGAGACTTCCTGTATATGAAATATATACACATGTATATATTCTTATACACGATATATTTTTTAAAAATTTTATGATTTATATAATTGGCCCATGTCATGATAATTCAGATTTTTAAACATTACATTAAAGTTTTAATTGCACATTTTTTTTTTCAGAAATCAGAATATTCTTGGATATATGATTAATTGCGAAGGCTAGTTACCTGTTTAAGTAACACGCAAAAGCAGCCCATAGTATGTAATTGGTCTCACTGTAAACGCAAACGTCTTAAATTCAGTTCAAAAAGTGTCTTAAAAGGATGATCATTTTTTAAGCGGAAAAAAAAGTCTTATTTTTTAAGACAACTTTATGTATGGGAAATTAATACATTGCAAATGTCTTAAAACAGTGCCATCTTTTTTAGTCTTAAAAACATCGCCATGTTAGGCTTAAAATAAAACTGCCATTTTTAAGGCTTTTTAAGGGATAAATATATAAATAAAGGTCGCGTGTTATTCTGTGTTTCTGTTAAAAATAGATTTTAGAATTTTCTAGTGAATTAATAAAAATAATAATAAAATCAATTCTGGCCCTTGGAGTCGAACTCAATATCTTCGAAACTGCAGACGACCGCTTCTGCCGATCACACCACGACGTTACACATATTTGTACGATAACATATATTGTGAAATTCGCGAAATGAATTATAGTGTTATAATATAATTAGTATTTTTTGCCTTAAAAATATCGAGATTAAACCTAAAGCTTTATATGTATTAATTTTATTAAAATTTATGTGTGGAATTTTAAAATTTTGCAAAATTTAAAGAAATATAACAGCCACTCAGCTCGTGATGTTTTGAAAACTATTTCTTTCAGATAAATGTTATTTAATAATAAAATAAAAAAAAAAAAAAAAAAAAAAAAAAGAATTATTTGAACATGAAAAACAGAAAGACTTTTGTTTTAGATTTAGTTGCAGGTAAAAATGTTAAAGAAACGAATTTTGAATCGAAAGAGATTAAAAAAGAGGAAAAAAAAAAGAGAGCTATTCATAAATTGCGTAAGATTAGTTAGAAATTCGCTTTCTTAGCTACAAGTTATTCCTCAGTACAAGTTCAATTTTTTTTTTTTTTTTTTTTTTTTTTACTTTTTAAAGCATTTGTTTCAAGCAGTAGTCACGAAGATTATGCTTCACCACATTACAAAAATCAAAGTTTTATACACATCTGTAAAAGTTATACAACGAGTTAAATACATTTCATAGAAAAACTAGGTAATTGAAAAATTTCCTATACTGCAATCTAAAATATCCCAGAAAAATATTTGATATGGGATAGATTCAAATTGCATTCCAATATATACCGGGTGATCCAAAAGTCAGAACAAACTTTAAAAATGAATAATTCGAAAACCAATCAAGATAAAAAGACACGGTTTTAACCAAACGGATGAAAAAGAAACCGGGTTTTGTGTGGCAACGAAAAAAAAAATAGTTCTGTTGGCGACCAACAGATGGCGCTATAGTGTTTTATTTCACCAAAAGATGATTTACAAATGAAAAAAATGTTAGTAACTTACAAGTCAGCTTAATTACAGTTAATTAGTACTACTACAATAACTGCTCAATGTGCTGTCCGTCATTCAGAAGTACAGCTGTGAGACGATTCACCACACCGTTCACAGGATTTAGTAGTATTTCTTGCGTTATGGCAGACACATTTTGGCGGATGGCATCTTCCAGTGCTGCTAGTGATTCCAGTTGGTCGCGGTACACTTTTGACTTCAAGAATCCCCACAGCCAAAAGTCACAGGGTATCAGATCGGGAGATCTTGGAGGCCATGCGTGATTAAAGTAGCGACTGAGAATGCGATATTTCAATGCACGTAAGCTTCGACTACCATTCCCTGCTGCAGTTGCTCCTTTTTATATCGTTTGTTTCTTTGCATAATCCTACATCAAAAATCCGACAGCTCCATCTGTTGGCCGCCAACAGAACTATTTTTTTTTTCGTTGCCACACAAAACCCGGCTTCTTTTCCATCCGTTTGGTGCAAACCGTATCTTTATATCTTGATTCATATTCGAATTATTCATTTTTAAAGTTTGTCCTGACTTTTGGATCACCCGGTATATATATATATATATATATATATATATATATATATATATATATATATAAGTTCAATATATCGAAATATTTTCTGCACCCCTCCACACATCTCCAAAAAATAAGATTGAGCAGGAAAAAATTGCCTAAATAAGCCTCTTAATCATAATATACACATGTTAGAATTTTCTGTAATGATCAAAATTCGTGCAGCGATCTATTTTAACCATTTTATTAGGAAAAAATAAAACATTATTATTGTATTTGTTTTTTCATTTTTTATAGAATTTTAAACGTTTTAGAGAAACCAAATTATTGTAACTTTTACTTTTAAATATAAATTTATAGATATAGAAAGAGAGACAGAATATCTCCCTCGCTCAAAATATAATATTGTTCCTACGTTAGCTCCAAAACCCATTTCTCATAATTCTTACATTTTTCTCGCCAATAATAATAAAAATATAACAACTTATGTGAATTAAAATATTTTTCATTTTATTTATGAATAACATAACAAGCGACTTTAACATGTTTTTTTATGGTGTTTACTTATTTAAACAAAAAAAGTCATTAAAAAATAAATAAATAAATAAATAAAAACAAAATAAAATTTTAAGTAGAGAAAAAAAAAAAAAATCTTATTGGACAAATTTTACATTTTAAAATGAAACCGTTTTACGTTACATGCTTTAAAGATGCTTAAAACGTTTCTTTCCACAAATAAAAATAAATAAATAAATAAACACTAATTTATACAAATTATTCATCCCGTATTTCTTTTCGAGAAATCCTAATATAGATATTAGGATTTCCCGGTCAATTGGTCACGTGTTAACAATATCCAAGAAATTTGAAATTTTACTAAAAAGTGTTTAGGTTCAAATAAAATATATATATATCTATATATATATATGCTTAACGGATTTAAAAAAAGAAATAGATAAATAAATAAAAATAAATAATTCACCTCTCATTTAGGGGACATCCTAATTAATATATATATATATATATATATATATATATATATGTGTGTGTGTGTGTGTGTAAATTATTATTATTTTAAGAAAGATTTTTTAGCCTTCTAAACTCCTGTAACCACTTAAAAATGTATTTTTTTTTCTAAATATAGCAAATTATTGAGGTTATACGTGTTAAAATATCTAATTTTTATTCCATAGAAAACAAATTTAAAAAACACCATGCCAAATTACTTTTATCAAAGTAACAGAGTTCTTGGATGCATTTTTTTTCTTTTGGTAAATAAAAGTGCTCTAATTAAGTAGAAAAGAAAGTTGTAAGTAATGAGGCCGAAACAGTTTCTAAGTGCTTAGAGATATAACAAGCTGCTAAAGAGAGGGAGAAATCTTTCAGATTATTAGCCATTCCAAGCACGTATGTCAGAATGCTGAAGTGGAATTTGCGCCCACTTTAACTCAGCAATTATTTAGTAATTTTACACTTGCACTCATATTTATTTTTTCCGTTATACTTATAAATAATTCTGTTTGCTATATATATATAAATATATATTGAAACGTATGCATTTATTTTCATTAAATTTACAACTACACTTTTGTACATATTTTTGATAAATATGTATTTTTTTATACTCGTTAATCTGTAAAACATTATGCCGTAAATAAATTGAAATATGTTCACGAGTTTATATGTTTAATTTATTTGTAAAATTAAATGTTTTAATAAATTTAGATACATATATATATATATATATATATATATATATATATATATATATATATATATATATATATATATATATATATATATATATATATATATATATATATATATATATATATATATATATATATATATATATATATATATATATATAACCAAATTATATGTGTTAATATATCGCAGTTTATTTTGCTTTATGAAGATCAAATTAACTCATTAACTCGGTCACACTGTAAAAATGACTCATAGTATACTTTTTATTTGTTTAAGATAGATAGAAGGCAGGTTATCAGTAAAATATAATTTTCCTGGAATAAAGAACAATTCCAATTATTATCTCAAATCTCAAACTATATATATGAAAATAAACTGAAAAACGAATACTGAAATGGGAAAGTAATATGATAAACAAATTGAGAAATGGAAAGTTATCCAAAAAAAACATGGAGGTCTTCGACAGGGAAGCGAAAATATGAGAAGTTTCTGAAAGAATATATAGGTGTTAAGGGAAAAAAAAAATACATCCCTAGTCCTCAACCACTCAAAGAAGAAAGCACAAAAAATATAGCAATCGAATTCAAAATTAAAATAAATTCATACAAAAGATCAATATAAAGCAATCGGATTCACAAATAAAATCTATTAATATAATATAATACATAAATATAAATATATAAAGATAAAGATAAATTCATGAAACAAAAGGAGTGAAAAAAAAAAAAAAAAAAAAAAACTCCTTTTCATTTAAACATCATTTTAGATGTAATTTCTTTCTTATGTATTAGTTGGTTAGTTCAGAAATACTGACAGACGTCCTGTATAAACAGGTCAAATTTAAAATCGCAATTGAGTTTATTTTAAAGAAGCAGTATGCGTTTACTTTAAACTTTCCACATTATCTCCCTTTTAGCTATAGTTTCGTATATATTTGTTTGAATATAGTAAAGAGATTGGTTTGTCAAGTTTGTTGAAATTGGTAAGGGAATAAAAAGTCAGTTTCACAAATGCGAGTCTAACAATTTTCTTCCAATTTGTTGTATAAATATAATTTAGATGTTCTTCAGCATGTATCATTTGGTTATAACAGAAAAACTGACAGGCGTTCTGCTTAGGTTGGTCAGTTATTGTTTTCGGTAATGGGTATATAAAAAAGTCGTTCTAATGATTTTCTTATTCAAACTCGCTATATAAATTATCTTTCATATGTATTTACGAAATATACATCAGTTTGCTGTAACAGGAAAAATGTTCTTATTGGTTAAATCAATTTTATGTCTTCTAATCATCCTTTTTCCAAAAAAGATATAATACATGTAGTATTAGTTAATGGAAGATTTTGTGGTTGTTACACACCGCGTTTCTTAAAGGTATTTTAATAATCCTTTTTTTTAAAAAAAAACGTATTAAAAAACTGAGATAATATCAGTTTAAATCATTTTTGCTTTAATAACATAATAAATATTCTACTAATTATTCGATAACAAGAAAGCCACCCAAATGTTTTAATGCTCATTTGCACAGAAAAAATTGAAAGTGAAAGTGTTTGCTATGTTTTTCGAAATATAAACTATGAATGATCACTTTCGCAATTTTTTGCATTGAACTTATTTTAATTTTTACAATATGAAATGGTGTGTTTTATGTACATCCACCTCAACATTGCATAATATATGTTGCATTTTTTTTTTTCTTTATCAGTTGTGCTTGCGCAGTTATAATACGGTGATGACTTTGAAGTTATGCTAATATTTAATTAATGATTTATGGCAATTTTATTATCTACATTTTAATCAATTTATCTATTTTTTAAGTTAAATAATTTTTTAAAATGCAAATTTTAAATAAAATTTTTAAAGAAACTTTTACACTAACATGATTGGGATAATTTCCCTCAAACGGATAAATACAAATTTTGTATGTGATCCACAGATAAACGTCCAAAAATTGCAATCCATCTAGAAGGTTTGAATAAATAGAATGATCGTAATGTGTTTTATAATTTTTATCGTGTATCTTTCTAAATATTATCGTGCTTAAAATACTATCAGAAGGAATGAGTAAATATATACTTTACTTTTCTAAACAGTTCGTCAATTACTTCTTAAAATATTCCATAAAATATTTAATGTATTAACATTATTTTGTCACTATGTATACAGAATACAAAAAGATTTATTTTGCAAATTATTAGATGATAGTACAATTAAAACATACTGCAAAATCTATAATACAAACAGATCTATGATCAATAAAAATGAAATTCTGTTACGAAAATATTATTTAATGTTATATAAAATTTTAAAATTGATCTAAACCGTAATTGCCATCCTTGTTTTCAAAGTTTAGTAATCTATTAAGATTTATAACATACGTAAAACTCATCGTTTCACTTAATGTTGTAAAAATGTATTACATATCACTGGAGCAAGAAATCGAAATTTACTGCATGGGTGAGAAAGCTTTCCTAGAAATATTTTCATCCATGTAATATTGTACACAAACTAAGGTGAAAAGATTGTAGTAGTCACAATTATATAAAGAGTTTCAGAAAGTTAATAAGAAATAATCAACACAAATGAATTAATTTTCATTATATGATAAAATTCAACGTTTTTCACATTATAAAAAGTACCAGATGTATATTTTAATATCTCACATTAAAATTAGAGATCTCACGATACGTTGTATGTACCTTTCTCTCTTTATTTCTAATGTAATATAAGCCTAACATTAATTTAAATGCAAATTTCTTCAATGTTTATTTATTTATTTGTTTATTTTTTACTTATTTTATTTTTTTAACGAAAATATTTTAATTAATTAATTAAAATTAATTTTTATATATATTTTGGTACGTGCAAATTATATATATATATATATATATTAATTTTGTACGAAAATGAAATTTAGATAAGGTAAAAGGAAAATTTTAGTTAGCTGGTTGAATAGGTTTTACTTAGCACTAGTGCTAAGTTACGAAAGTTGACAACAATCGAGAATTTACCACAGTGTGTGGTCTGGAGACACTGTCACAATTTAATTACTCTATTGCATGAAAAAATAACACAAATTTTATTTCCTACGAATGGTATGACATTCCAGCTTCGATGACCCTCAAAGCTATAATTTGGGAAGTGGACATAGATGATACTGCGACCACACTGGAATTTACGTGCACTAAACTCCATTAATACACACGGCGGTCTTCGGACTACTGGAATATTGGACACGCAGTCTTCCATTTATGAGCTCAGCATTGTACCGACCAAGCTGATAATCGAATCCAATTAACATGTTAAAAACCTGTCTCTAGCGGCCCTTGCATTTTTTTTGTATTATATATATATATATTAAATAGAAGTTCCAGAGGAGGGGCCTAGCACAGATAGAATCGCTCGACACCACTCCTGGAGTGGCGAGCGACTTCTCCTCCCTGTTAATCCCTGTTAATTAACATTTTAGTTAATATTAGAAAAAAAAATTAACAGGGATTTTCTTTTCAAATTAATTAAGATTTTATGTATAATATTTAAATTTGCAAAAGGTTTAAAATCATAAAGTTATTTAACAATCGCAAATGCATATGTTTGAAAATGCGTGCAAAGCGATATTCAAATTTCATTATAAATACGCTGTCTGTAGCATGAATTACTAACGCATAAGGACATAGCGTATAAAGATACGCACATAAATTAATTTTACACAATTAATCGGCCAAACAGAATTGATTTGTTGTTTGCTGATAAAATTTGTCGATAATGTATAACAAAATTTCACTAACGAATTAACATATAAACTTACATTTTAAACCAATGTACCCAATTTCAACCATTTTAACCATTTAACTTACATTCCGTAACGAATGACTTAAATATATAGTTTTTTGAATCGAAAATTGAATTTAAATTAAGTTGTGTAAACGCTGAATATGTATATAGATTTTGGAATATTCAATCAGCTTACAATTACTTGAATTATTATACATATAGTTCTTATCTATACAGAATTACAGAGATTTCTTTTAAAGTGAAAAAAGTTTAAATTATTAGTAATTTCAGTTCAAATGTACTTACTACGGTTTAGTCTGTTAAACGGAATGATATATCCTAAAGATTTATATTATTACACTTTATATTATACACAAGTTAAAATAGTATGTAATTAGATAGATTTCTTTTAAAGTTCATGTTTTCTTTTTCAGAAATAAAAGTTGTGACGCTAATATGATTTTTTTTTTCAATTGTAAATACATATTATAATTCAAACCCATCATTTACAAATATTTTCATTTCCTACAATTTTCTGATTTTTTTTTTTTTTTTTTTTTTTCTGAATACGAATTGTGAAACCTCCTTCATATATCTCATTTTACATTTTAGCTTAAATCACATACATATTGCAATTAAAGGCTAATATTTTCAAATATTTTTACTTAACACTTTGATTGATTACGATTTCAGCGAAAAAAAATAAATTTACCGAAAAATGCGTTGATTGATCAATGATTCATAGATGTTTTAATTATTTAGCCTATTTACAAAGTGACATTCATAAGAAAATTGATATTTTTTATGAACCCCAATGAATATATGTATAATGAATAATTTAAATCTTTAGGATCTATAATCCTATTTAACACACAAAACCGTAGTAAGTAAACGTGAACTAAAATAATTAAAGTATTAAAAATTCCATGTCATCTACATATTATCATTCAGTAATCTTTACCACTGCATTAAAAAATCTGCTTCATTATTTTTCTGATATTCGTCTGATGTTTTTTGTGATATTCATAAACAATAGACGTCAAGTGTAACAGTCTTAACTATTTCGAGGATATTGTTCTTTACATTCGAAAGGGAAATTACAATAAATAATTAAATACTAAGAAATTTTCGTAAGAATATTTTTATTACAAAGTTTTTTTTACTGTGCAGAGATACCAGAAAAATTGCACGCATACAGTCGCCAGCAAAGCACGCATCCACACATTTCATTTATATTTTTATTTTAGTTTGGTCGCAAATTTTATCATCAACTTACGTTTTTATAAACAGTATAGGACTAAGATCCTCACTCGACATATATTTACGGAACAAAACAGTATTAGGTGTCCATCTTTTAAGTAGGAATTATTGCTAGTGCTTCAACAATTTTGCTGCCGACTGCAACATACTTTCATCCTAATTATGATGGTCCATACGCTTTTACAAATTTGCATACTATGCTTGATATTCTATAATTATAACTTCAAATATGAACAAGTTTAATATTTTTATCATAAGTAAATTATTATCAATAATATCAACTTTCGAAACTGCTGATTAAAAAAAAAAAAAAAAAAAAAAATTAGATAAAGAAATTTTAACGACCATTAATTATTTAAAAAACTTAATTAAAACTTTACCTAGTTGAAACAGAAAATTTATTTATCAAAAATAAATTTAAAAAATAGAAGCAATACAGTTCAGTCAAATTACGTAATAACTGATTTCATTTGAAAATTTCAATAATTTTAAATCCTCTCTATTCTGTTCTTTTTTAGAGTTTTTTTTTTTTTTTTTTTTTTCCCCTACTACAATTTCGCTTGTAATTTGAATATATCTTGGTTAAATACAAAATATTATTTAATTGTGATGGTATTTGCAATGTAATTCATACATCACTTTTTATTTTTCATTAATCAAATATATAAATTTTAATATATTTAAGATTTAAATGTTTCAGGGGAAATACTTATTTTTTCTTTATATTTTACGCGCTTTGTTTCCGCTGCATTTGCGCTTATATAAAAGAGTATCATGCCATTTTATTTTTTTTATTAATTCAATAAGTTACTTTTTTAGTTAATCAGTATCAATCTGTAGTAATGACTTTTAGTGACAGAATATTTAATGACATTATATTTTCATGATACTGTTACAATAAAAAAAAAAAAAAATGCATAGTTAATAATATAATTACCTTATAAGTACTAATTTAATGAAATACTACAGAGTTAATGTTTATGAAAGGCTTATTTTTCGTATGCCTAACAAAACTATTACTCATTTTATCTACATTTTTTATTGTTGCGGGTATGATGGCATTGCATCGCATTTTGGGTCTTCCTGTTTTACAACTACATGATACATATATCTCAATAATATTATTTCTAAAAATTCTAAAAGACCATTTTTTTAAATATCTTTTGTTTCAATAGTTCTTTAATTCAAAGTAAATATATATATATATATATATATATATATATATATATATATATATATATATATATATATATATATATATAATTTCTTAAATGGGTTATACCATGAAATTATATTTTTAGGAAAACATAAATATCTGTTACGTTAAAAGTTGAATGCACGTTCGTAAAGTCAAAACTAGTTCTACCCGTGCAGCTAGTTTTTGCACTAGCAATTCGTAAAATCTCTTAATTTATTTAGTGCGTTTCCAAATTGTGTTTGTAAACTAAAATCAGTGCACATAGTTCTCCAACTAAATGCACTGATTTTAGCATACAAAAGCCAACGAGCGCAAAAGATAATTCTGTTTTCTACTTGAAATCGCATGTTTGTTCAAACTTTGTGTTTATCTATCTATTTATTTATTTATTTTGTATGTAATAGATTAATTTATTTTATCTTATTAATAAAAAATAAAAAAAAACACTTTTTTAATAATATTTTATAATATTGTTTAAATCTATTGTAAATAAGCGAAAATTTATGTTAGATTTATTTTTATTTTGTAAATTAAAGATTTTTTTTTTTTTTTTTTTAATATTATTACTATTACTATTACTATTATTGTTATTTTTATTTTTATTTTAATTTTAATTTTAATATTATTAATTTTTTAGAAGTATGTATTTTTAATAAAATTTATAAATAAATAAATAAATAATTTTATTTTTGCCAGTACTCATTAAAATAAAAAAATCTTTTGAAATTTGCAAAATCTGAATAGCTGTTTGATTTCCTTAATTTAATGTATAAAACATTTATACATATACTTACATTTTTTTTTCTGTCATGAACATAAAAATGTCTCCCTTTTTATATAGTTACATAAGTTAATATGTATATTACAATTTATTTTTAGAAGAGTACTTCCTAAAAATATTTTATTTTATTTTATTTATTAAGAAACATTCCTTTCCATTTCAATTTGCTGCATGTAAAAGGTGATATTTTTTAAAGTTAATTTTATAATTGTGATTTTAATATCATAGGAATGGTATTAATGACTGTTTACTATTTCTTAATTTAACTTTGAAATGATCACCTTTTTTTTTCTTCATTTATTTAACAAATTGAAATTGTTAACGCATTTGCCAACTCCACCGATTTTGCATAAATGTTTTTATTTTAAATATTCAATAATTTAATTCTAATTAATTAATCATTAAAAAAAATATGAATCATTTTTGTTTGACATATCTTAATATTTGTAATAAATTGCATTTAATTGTTTGAAAATATGACAGCATTTTAATACATATTTCTTCGGAATTGTCCTGTAGAATTTTTATGAAATATTAAAAATCTTATATGCGCTATTATTTTATTTATTTTTTTTTTAACTAGGTATAACAACAAATTTTTTACATGTGATTCCAAAAAATAAAATAATTATGATAATAAAAACTATATCTCATATTTCTTAGTTTAATAATAATAGCCTCCTTCATGGAGTGCCCTGTTAATTACTCGTAAATGTAATGTCAAAAATGAAAAAAAAAAATCAACAGAAAAAAAAAATAAAATTAAACTAAAAAAAGAAAAAAAAAATATATCTGTAGAAAATGTCAAATATATTGTAACCTTTATTATCATTATTCTCTTTTATTTTTGTTAGGAAAATTCCGCTTTTTTTTTCTTAATTCTAGTAAAATTATGTCTCCTAGATTAACATTTTAATTAAGTTTTTGTAAGTTCATCATTGATTTTATTTTTTTTCTTCGTTAAAAAAAAAAAATAAGTTTATGGTATTTCCAAACATTTTATGTGTTTAAAAAAAAAAAACTATTCTTTTTTTAAGCATTTATAAATAGCTATTATGAATAAATATGTTTTATTTTTTAAAGATGTATCTATTTAAGAAGAATTTAGAAGTATCTTCTGAATAACATTTAAATCTTAATTTTAAGTGTATGCGAAAATTGAAGTTAAGAAAAGGATATCATGTAAAGTTGAATGAATCATGTAAAGGTCCAACTGTAAAAAAAAAAAAAAAAAAAAAAAAAAAAAAAATGAATTGCGAAACTTAAAATAATGCAGTAGATTAGTGAAAATTCATGAAAAGTATATTTAAAATACTTTTACGTTATATATATATATACAGTTTAATGCAACAAATTAATCATTTACTATTCCGTGGTAATTGCTTTTAATGTGTGAAGTTAAAATATATGCGTATATATTCTTAATACTAGAAAATAAAATATACATTTAAATGTATTTCAATGTTAACTTAGCTTTGAATGCGGTTAAAAAGTCCTAAAAAATCTTTATAATTCAGATACAAATTTATTATTATTATTGTTGTTGTTGTTATTATTACTATCAGTTTCAGTACAAGTTGTATTCATAATAAATCAAAAAAAAAAAAAAAATAATAATAATAATAATAAAATATTTTCACAATTAAAACGAAACACATCTTAATATGTATGTATATAACACATATGGAAAGTTAAATAAATTGAATTTCAATTCCATAAATCGAAATACAGCGCACAACGAACATTTTTTTTTATTTATTTACTTTTTTATTACGATTATTTTTAAGATTGTATTAAAAGTCATTACAAATGCATTTTTTTTTTAATCCTTTTAATAGTAAATTTGCAATGTTTTATTTTAAATAAAATATTGATAATGAATAATGAATAATGAATAATAATTAATATTTTGCTTTTGGACTAAACACAAAATGGTTATGAATAATTACCGTATATAATAAATCAGAACAAAAACCCTTAACGGGTTAAAAGTTTGTGACGCAGCTACTTTATCACTATAAGAATTTGAAATATGGGTCTTAAAAATAATGATATCAAGTTTTAAGTGACGCTCTTCTATTAGTTAAAATATACATAGATTTTCTTATTTGATCATTCGCTTTTTTCTTTTATTTATATTTACAATGCAAACATAATATTTTTAACTTCAAGATAAGACAAATATATAAAATATACTCACTGATGCTTTTTCATTTTCATTTCAATTTCAAAATAACAGTTTTAAAAGGAATGATATAAAAATTCCAGTCACGCCTCGGTGTCATTTTAAAAGATTTGTTTTTAGATTCCATTAAAATTACCTTTGTTTTGTCTGATAAAGTATATTTACACATTCAAACAGTGCTTTTAATTTTTAAATATGCTGTCAAATAATCACACTTTCACTGAGTTTGCATTATAAATAAAAATTATTTATTTCAATAAATCGATTTGTCTTTTGCGTCACGCTATCCAAAACTGTGAGTAAAATATATGTAAATGTTATTTTGTATCATAGTATCCAACTAAGTGAGAATTTCTGCAAAGAGACAGTGTGATGCAAAGAAAACATTTGCACAAATTTTACTTGCAGTTTTGGATAGCGTGACGCAAAAGACAAATCGATTTATTGAAATAAATAATTTTTATTTATAATGCAAACTCAGTGAAAGTGTGATTATTTGACAGCATATTTAAAAATTAAAAGCACTGTTTGAATGTGTAAATATACTTTATCAGACAAAACAAAGGTAATTTTAATGGAATCTAAAAACAAATCTTTTAAAATGACACCGAGGCGTGACTGGAATTTTTATATCATTCCTTTTAAAACTGTTATTTTGAAATTGAAATGAAAATGAAAAAGCATCAGTGAGTATATTTTATATATTTGTCTTATCTTGAAGTTAAAAATATTATGTTTGCATTGTAAATATAAATAAAAGAAAAAAGCGAATGATCAAATAAGAAAATCTATGTATATTTTAACTAATAGAAGAGCGTCACTTAAAACTTGATATCATTATTTTTAAGACCCATATTTCAAATTCTTATAGTGATAAAGTAGCTGCGTCACAAACTTTTAACCCGTTAAGGGTTTTTGTTCTGATATCATTACTTTTTAGAGGTTATTGATCAAAAAATTAAAACGAGTCGTTCCGGCTCATAGGAAGGTTAGGTTGATTTATCTTTTCTTATGAAGATGCCACCATCTTTTTTCAAAATGACAGCTACAATTTATTAATGAACTTGGTAGATTTATTAAAGAGGTCTATTTACATATGGAGTTTTAAGCAAATCGGTTCAAAAGTTATTGTGATAATTTTCAAGTGGCCACCATTTAGAAACAAAGGACAGAGTGACTGAGATGCCCAGTGAACTTATCAAAGATATTTGAATATGTCAACTGTGCAAATGCGATTCAAACTGATTCCATATTACAAAAGTTATTGTAATAAAAAATTTTTAAGTGGCCGCCACTTGGAAACAAAATGGTGGAGCAAGTTGCCTAGCAAACTTTTCCAAGATATTTAAACTGTATTAAATTCACTCCCCAACTTTGATCTGAACCCAGTGGCGCCGATTATGTGGGGGCTTGAGCCCCCCCAGAAAATTTTCTGTAAGGGATCAGCCCCCCCAGAAATTTTGAATACTGATTCTCTATTAAACAAGAAATTCTTTCCTCTATTTCTTATTTAGTTTCTTACCAAAATCATAGCTGTAAAATAAGGTTGTTGCAATTGAAAATGGACATAAATCGACTAAGAAAAAAAGAAAGAAAAACAAGAGAGGCTGAAAGTCTCTGTATGGGGCGCGGGGTGAGTTCAGAGGAAGATGATTCCCTTTACTGTGCTACACTTATAGTTTGTGCATGAGGAGCAAAAGTTTTCAGAAACATCATGCAAAGTAATATAACTATTTTTACAAAAGTTACTGCCATATAAATTCGATTTACATAAACTAAATGGCAAAGATTATGATGGCATTTTCAGGTCCAGTTTTGGGGCCCTTTGCTACTCAGAGCCCCTGGCACGTGCCCCTGTGTTAATCAGGCCGTTGTTTGTGTGTGCATATGTTCTTTTCCTTGGGTAAGCGTGTGTACATTATTACACCATATTTGATGACCTTGTATTAGAAATGTGATGCCCCCCACCCTCAAAAAATAATCTTGGCTACGGCCTTGGTTCGAGCCCCCCCAGAAATTTTTCAAAGTCGGCGCTGCTGTCTGAACCAGTTTAGTATTCTAAAAGTTATCGTTGTGGCATATTTTCAAGTAGCAGCCTGATTTCAAGTGGCTGCAACTTGGAAACTAGATAAATGTTGGAACAAAATTCATCCAAGATATTTGTGTGATAAGTTCAATGTCCAACTTAAATTGATTCAGTATTTCAAAAGATGAGAAAATTGCATATATTTCGGTAATCAGATGCAAAAATTATGTAATCAGAAAACATACGCCAAAAAAAGGCATAAATCTCGCTGATTTTTGACTCAATATATGTATTTAACATCTGTGATATCACTTTTCAGAAATAGCACGAATTTCGTCCATTATAGCAGCGAAAATATTTGCCTATCTTTATTTAGTGAAAAAGAGAAACAATCGCTATTTGAGCAATTAGCCATGATAAAGGTAAATTTTGTTAATAAGACATGAAACGATGGATTTCGACCCAGTGGCAGAAACACCGCGACATAGTTACGGACACAGAAAAGCGGCTTGCAGACAGTTTTTGTCTGCAACTTTCGAATAACAATTCACTTAAAAAAAACTTCTGTATAAAAACTAAAACTAATACTTTTATTATTTATAATTATCTATATTGTGTTGTGTCAAACATTGCTATAAAATATTTAATTGAATGAGATGAATTGAATGAGTACACACAATTGTTTATACTATATTGTCCTGCAGTAAAATTGTATTCGTGTATTGTTGCACGATATCACCTGATGTTACCCCCCCCCCCCAATCACCTTTCAGGCTTTTTGAGTGTAAGCCATTTTCACCACTGATTAACACAAATTTTGCAGACAGATTATGAAATTTTAAAAGCCTGTCACAGACAGCTACGAAACTTTCTGCCACTGGGGATTTCGATAATTCACTGCAAAAATATTATGTTGTTTTGTAATGAATTAACAGCTTATTTCGTACTTTGAAAGATTAAAAGTAAATGTTATCGGTTAAACGATCCCGTATTGTAGATAGACTTTTGTGTTGCGTATTTCTGCAATGTATAAATAATAAAAAAAGTAATTTCATTATTGTTTTGTGAAATAATCTCATATCTCAGCAATCATTTTTTAAAAACATACAAAATTTAATAATTAGCAGTGAAATTCCAGTGGCAGAAAGTTTTGTAGCTGTGTGCGACAGGCTTTTAAAATTTCAAAATCTGTCTGCGAAATTTGCCTGTAATCAGGGATGAGAACGGCTTACACTCAAAAAGCCTGAAGCTGATAGCAGCAATCTTTGGGGGAGAGAGCTTAACAATAGTGGTGATCTCGTGCAACAATACACAAATACAATTTTACTACAGAACTATAGTAATAAACAATTATAAAATAATAAGTTGAACTCATTCAATTAAATATTTATAGCAATGTTTGACACAACACAGTATAAATAACAAAAGTATTAGTTTTGATACAGAAATTTTTATAAGTGAATTATGAAGTGGAGGAGAAGTTTTGGAGCAGTTTTAAAAGAAATTAGCACTTTTCTATGTCCCCGTAGAATCTTAGTAACAGGGGAAAAGAATACGCATATGCTGTCTATCAAGGGAGATATAGGCTGCTTAGGTCGCCGTTGTTAAGTACTGTTTTGTGTGTTCCTACCAAGGCACCTATATGGGGGCTCTAGAGTTCCTACCAAAGAGCATCTAAGACGTCATACATGGGTAGCGCATTGTCGCAGGCGAAAAATGTCCGTAAATTGCAGACAAAGACTGTCTGAAAGTTGTGGGCAATTTTTTTTATTAGTACAGAGACAGACAAAGAGTGTTCGAAAGTTACGGACTAATTGTTTTATTAGTGCAGACAAAAACTGTCTGCAAGCATTTATTCTGTGTCCGCGACTATGTCACCGTGTCACGGTGTTTCTGCCACTGGGGTGAAATAATAGTCTATATTAGCAATTAGTTGCTCTTGCATAATTTTAAAAAATAAGCGGTAAAATGATTGATTCCATATTTCAGCAAATTTATTGCATACATCGGATATTGTCTTTGCAAAAAAGGGCGAATTTCATTGATTAACATAGAGATAAAGCCTATTTCAGCAAACAATTAGGATTAAAATAACCTTATTAAGCAACGGCGAAATGATTGCGTGTTTCAATAATCAGCCACAAAACATCGTGAATTTCAGAAATCACCTTTGAAAAGATTTCAAATTTTATCGATTAACGCCGAATTAATATCGTATTTTAGCAATTAGTTGCACTTAAGCATAAATTTTTGACAGTTAATAGTAAAATGATCCCGTATTTCCGAATTAGGCTGCAAAATTATTGCATATTTCGGGATTCAGCTTTGAGAAAAGCATAAATTTCATAGATTAGCGGCGAAATAATTGAGTATTTGGAGATTAAACTTTATAAAGAATACGAATTTCATCGATTAGGCGCAAAATAATACAGTGAATTTTATTAGTTAGCAGAGATATAATAGCGGTATTTGGGAATTAAATGTAAATTTTAACTATAAAAATTGACACCATAGTTAGCGGTGAAAATAATCCCGTATTTTCGAAATCAGCTGCAAAATTATTGTGTATTTCAGCATTCAGCTTTGAGAACAAAGTGCAAATTACGTCTATTATCGACGAAATAATTGAGTATTTGGGACATTTAACTTAAAAAACGCAGAAACTTTATTAATTAGCGATGAAAAAAATTATGCATTTTAGCAATCAATTGTAAAATTATCGCGAATTTTGGAAATCAGTCTTGAAATATGTGAATTTTATCGATAACTGGTGAAATTATAGCATATTTTAACAAGTGGTTGTGACTATATGTATAAATATTGTTAATTTCACATTTATTTTTGCACATGCTGTGCAGTTTTTTTTTTTTTTTTTTTAATAATAATGTATAGACCTTAAAAAAAAAAAAAAAAAAAAAAAAAGATATTACCTATATGTACCAGATTGAACAAATATCGAGAGAGAAAAATAGATACCTACCATTCCTTATAGAATGTGTAATTTAATTATTTATGGGGGAAAATTCTTAGGGAATCTACATATTTAAAGCCTGCAACAACTTAAAAATATTATTGTAGATTACAATTTAAAAATTTTTAAATAAAATTATCTAAAAAATAAATATTTAGAAATTATTTAAGTAAAAATTCTTAAATTGCAAATTAGAAGTATTTTGCAACAAATATTTCACTGGCTCCTAATTATTTTAATTATACTTTTATGAAATTTCAGTTCTTTTGGTCAGTAGATTTTGAGCTACACTAGAAAACTAATATCACCAAGAGATTTAAGATTGAAAAAAAAAAAAAAACATTAAAAAACTCAAAAGTCCCAATAAGTATAATTGCTAAGCATATTGACTAAATTACTTCAAATTTAGTATCCAGTTGTAAAATTTTCTCCAGGATCTAAAAGTCAAAATTGTGTATTCGTTGGAAATATAAATTTTAACATCGTTGCACACTATTCGAAAATCTGATTTCCAAACAGGGTTGTTGATTTTTTTTATTTAAATCAAGATTTAATTGATTTTTATTATGTATTCATACATTATTGTACAACATTTGTTTTTTATTATGTGTATATATATGCACAATATCCACACTATCAATCATTTTACTTAAATTATAAAAATATAAATAATATTCTATTTCTATAGAAAAAATCCATGTAGGCATTTATTACCAACATTTTTATTCAACATAATATCTTCATAATAAGAAGTAATTGTATAACAATCATAAATGCGGTAGTATGAGCCACTCAACTTCAGACTTTGACTTTGTAGCTACAATAATGTATTGAAATAAAGCAAAATTTTACTCACACTATTGAACACATAAAATAATTTTGGAAAAGGATAATTTAGTAGGAAATATGACATATAACTGAAGCAATGTATTAAGAGAAAAAAATCTTTACTCATAGTTTCTAATCAAAATTTTAAAAAAAATAAGGAATTAGGGAAGATAAAAAAAAAAAAAAAAAGATATCCTAAAAAATTTTTACTTAGGTTTAACAAATATCATTTGAATCAAGAAAATTTTTTCACACTTTACCCATTAACAATATTCATATTTTCATTACCATTTTAATACTTTCACTTTTTTTTTTTAATCTTTTTTTTTACATTTAGTGGGTACAATTCATTAAAACAAGCAGTGACAGCAGCCTCGAATTGTATTTAATTGATTATATGTAGTTAAATTAAAATGTTATTATTTTTTAAAAACTTTTTGGAGCCTGCAGGGCTTTTTAAACAGTACAATGTAAACAATGCTATTATTTTTTAAATATCATATGAGCCAATGCTAAATGACATAAACTGGTATAAGAGCTAAATAAATAAGGAAATATTTTCTTTTTTAAATGTTTTTAGAAATTGCAGAAGTAGGAATTTCATAGTAAATATTAAATAATACATTGGGAAATTGAGAACTAAAAACTTTAAAATATATCCTTAAAGTGTTTGAGATAAATGAAGGCGGTAAAAACTGATAAAACCCGTTACACCATTGCACAGTAAGTATTATGCCAACCCTGTGGCAACTTGTACCGCTAAAACGCTCTAGAGTGATCCCTGGTAGCAGGAGTTGTTTATATTTAATGTCTACGGATATTCCACCTCCTTCCATGACTTAGCGGTAAGGTATATCTATATAGTTTTATTTTCTTAAAACTTACAATTAGTTTTTCATAAAATGTAATTACATGTTTCGTCTGTTATGAAGAACAAAAATGTTGTCAAATATAAACAAACCAGTGTTTCCACTACAGTCGCTTTTTATGCAAAATGCTATACAGTTATCCAAAATATGATCACACATTTATACTAAAAAATTACATTAAATTCTATAATAATAATAATAAAAAAAATCTTTCACAAAAAAGTCACAATAGACAATTTGCACGTTTTCGGATTTTATTCTAATAGAAAATGAAAAGGTAAGAAAATAAATACATACATATTCATTACATGAATAATAATAAATACACAATAAATACATACATTTTCTTTATTTGAAATCTAATGTCTGATTTATAACAATTTTAACATCGCACTATTTACTGTACAGAGAAAACGCAGTATAATATATCGTGACGTCACTCTTTATGACAACAAACTAAAGTAATCGTTGTTTACATTTGATTTCATGCTTTGCTTTGCTTCTTGAATCAGTGAAATAGGTTTTCTATGATATAATAATGACTGATATTAAAAAATTGTAGTATAAATATTGTATTATTTGTATTGTACCATTTTGCACTAATACAACACACAACAGCTAACGCTTCTCAAAAGTTATTTTTTAGCGTTCCACAGGATCCTATGAAACGAAAACATTGGACAACCGCCATGAAAAGAAAACATTTGAAAATGATGATAATGATATTGAATGATTCTAAGATGAAAAAGAAATGCTCAGAAATCACATAAACGATTAATAATCACGAAAGTTAAAACAAATTGCTGCTTACTAACCAGGCTAACAGAATGTAAACATTGAAGCATCATAAACTGTGACGTCAGGCAGCCTTTTGAAGTCACGTGATTTTTGGTTAATTTTAAAATTATTTTTTAAATTAATGAGAACTTTTTTTGCATTTTTAATAAACTTTTTGAAATTTATGGGCCTAAAACTACCATAAGAATAGGATTTTGTTCAAATCCCCCATGTGTGCAAATTCCTCATTCAGGATGAACTTTTTTCATTGTGATTTCGGACAAATTGTGAAAATAGTTTTCAGTTGCATAAATTTGGTAAGAAATGAAATTATAAACAAACTGTCACTAAACAGTGTGAGCAATCTATTAATGATAAATAATGCAGGCCTTGAAAGTGGGTTTAATTTTTAAGATGCATTTGTACAATTAACTGCTATGGGGGAAAAAAAGAAGAAGAAAAAGAAAACTAAGTAAGAAAGCTTTTGATAAGTTTTATTTAGCTTATTTTTGGAATAGCTTTACTATAAGGTGCCCATCGCTGTTGCTGATGTACATCTCACTGAATGAGTCGATTACTGCAAATCGATATTCTGAATCATCACAAAACATCAAAAATACATTTCAAGAAAATAAATTACTGTTTCACTCTGGTGCTTGTTTTGAAATTCACTGAAATAAATTAAGCATATTTTAAAGATTAATAAAATATTTAAAACAGTAATAGAAATTTGAGCTATTTCACCACAAAAAAAAAAAAAAAAAAAATTCAGAGAGCTTTCAAGCTTTAACACATAAAATTCAGCATTATAAATGATGTATAATCTAAAATAACTTGAAGATTTGCCCCAAAATTTCAAAATTACAGCCTTGCATGAATCTGAAAATGCATGAAAATCTGTACAGAAGCAATCACAAAACAAACAAAAAATAAATAAAATCACTGGATGCAGCTAATTTGTCATGCACGAATCTGAAAATTCATGCTACAGCGGTCAGTATCCCAATATTAAGACTAAAACAATATCACTGGATACCCCTAAGTCATAGCACATGAATCAGAAAATGCATAAAAAATCTGTACTACAGTGGTCACTATCCCGATATTAAAACAAAAAAAAACATCACTGGATACTCCTAATTCATGGCACATGAATAAGAAAATGCATGAAAATCTATACTGCATCAATTACTAGAATACACTTTTTTCCCCTAAATAATTCCATTTATTAAAAAGTAAAATAAAATAATAAAATACACTCAAAAAATTAATTTTTATACCTCAAAAACGCATTAAAAAGAAAAATCATTCAGCTGGGCCGCATTACAATAAACACACGCGCGCGGCTGGCACAAAAAGAAAAACAAAGTTCCAAGACAGTTAAATGAAGTACCAATACAAAAAAGTTACTATTAAAAAGTGTCGATACACTGAATCTCATCACAGCATCATGAATCGCCAACAGGTACCCTATAGTAAAGCTTAGCCTTATTTTCTTTATACTGCTTGTGCTGCATTATTATATTTAGAGTAGAGTACAGTATAAGCTTGATACAGGGTTGCCACTTAAACAGGAGAATGAAATTCCCTGACTTTTAAAAGGTTTTCCAGGTATATTCTAAAAAAATTTCAGTCTAACCGTATATTGAGCATTGACTGTGTTGAGGGCAAAATAATTAACGTCCCACTTGTAAACACAAAATTTACATATGACAAAAGTTGCATATAATGATAGCATTTGTCGCTTATAAGCGAGATAAGAAATTCCTTACATGAGCAAAAGAGAAGGGTGGGGGTGTTTAAAAAAAATAGCAGAAGCTAATGGAGAAAAAAAAAAAGGGGGGGGAGGGGAAATGACCGTGCATTGGCAGATTTTTCTTTTCACTGACTTTTATAGTCAATTTTCAAATTCCCTGACTATTCCAGGTTCTCCAGGTAGCGTGGCAACCCTGTTGATATAAAGTAGTTTTCATACTACCTTAGCTATATCCGTCAAAAGCATTATAAATGATTATTATGATACACAACTAAGACATTCAAATTCATTTAAAATTTAACAATATTGTATTAATACAGTATATATTGTATCAATACAGTATTAATACAATAATGTATTAATACAGTACATACAACATTTCCCAATTACCCATTACACTAGACTTGTGATGTATCTAATTAAGGCTGTAAATCAGTCAGATAGCTCCCTTTCTCCCTTCCCATGTTATCATATATATATAGGATTTTTGTTGTTTCGTTTTACAAGGCTGTATCATTCAAAAATAAAGTTTTTCGTAATCTGTTTTTTGAAAAGAATAATACAGCTATTTTATTCCAATAAATAAATTTTGGACTGTAATCGAAGTATCTCTTAGTATCTCGATTAGTTAGGATCTCTAATCAAAACATTTAAATTTATTTTTCCAAAAATTGCTAAGCTAAAATGTGACATATTACGAATAATAACAACATAATTAAAGTAATAATAAACATAATAAAGAATTCGAAAACTTGTTTAATTATCATATTACAGAAAACTGAGTAACATTTTGCGAAAAAAGCGACTATAAAAAATGTAAACAATGGTTTGTTTACAAATAACAATACTTCCGTGCAATCAGACGAAGCCTATAATTACATATACGTAAAATTATAAGCAAGTTTTAAGAATATAAAATTATAAAACACTTACCACTAAATCATGCAAGTAGGTGGAATTTTTGAATAAATATTTTAATTCCCCATTGAAAATAATAATGTAAAAATCACTGCTCACACTCTCGCTCTCATATCTCAGTGTTATTTTAATTTAATAAAAATTATGATTAACACGTTCACGCCGGCGTGGTACACCGGTGGGTCACAGCAAAAGTATCCGAGCACTACCAATATTTGTCTAAATCATGCAAAATTTCGTATTAATTCCAATTTCCAATCAACAAATTAAACAAAAACACCGCGGCGCGGACGAATACAGGGAAAGCAATTAGCTTAGCGTCTACAGGATGTACGCATCCGTATGATGTACGCATGCGCTCCAAAGACCATGGACCATGGTATAAATTTGTGTGCATGAGGGATTTATTAAACGTTTTCGCTTTAAAAATATTTTTAATTCATTATGAATAATGATGACATAGAATATCTATAATTAAAAAATTCTTCATTTATTTTAAATATTATCTAAATACTTTTTTGACGAAATGGGAAATCTTAAAATTAAAATTATATTCTTCATAACAAAAATTTATTGACTGCATTCACGTTGGTCAGCCAACCAACGTGTCTTGAAAGTAAGAACCGAATTACGACATTTTTGCCGAATAAAAGCATGCATTTTGGCGGAGTAATATAGTTCTATTTTCAAAGCAACTTTTACAAAAAACAAGAGTTTTCCTGAAAAAAACAAAAACGTTACTCGATTCAGAAAGATCCCATTAACAACATATATTAATTAAATTAAAATCGTTCGTGCGGTTTTAGAGATATTTTTTCATGAATTTAGTTCATTACATCCTTACACCTCACGTTTTTCCTTTTTGGCTTTAAATTGAGATTCAGATCTTAAAACATACTGCATGTAGGAACGTAAAATTTTCAGGATAGATTAAGACCGACGATAAAAGATTATTTTGAAAATATCAGAACAAAATAAGGCATATTTGCTGAGATATTAAGTGTCGGCTTTTACAAATCTCTTTGATGTCAGACTAGGCGTATATATGAGTTCGCAGCTTTCCGTCCGTTTGTCCTTCCGCTTGCGTCACTCGAAAAACTGCCGTTTTTCATGATAGAGTATGAATGTGTTGGTTACAGGTTTTAAGACCGATTAACTGGGGTCCTACACATACTTACGTCAGTTTCGGAGAAAACCATGGAAAACACCAAATGGATAAATCGATATTCACAACATCAGATAGAACCTGGAGAATTAATGGGAAAAATTGCAAATGTATATGCACCCGTTATATTATTATGGTAAAATATTGTATGAATAATTCTCTTCATATTAAATTGATTAATTTCGTCTGCATATATTGGATGCCTCTAATAAGGCTTTAATATTTTAAATAAAAAAATTCAGATATTAGGGTTTTACAAACCGATATGACTCATAATTGTATTTAGAAAAATTAACATTCATTTCTGAACATCTCTTTGCCCAAGGGAAAAAAAAAAAAAAAAAAAAAACCAACAATTTGGACTTCACAAAATTTAACTAATGCTTTCGTAAAAATTACAGATGAAGGATTTTTTTTTTTTTTAAACTAGAAATGATTTAATAAGAATGAAATATTCTGTCTTATTTTTCATGTCTGAAATGTGAATAATTAATGTTAAAAATTCAGGCAGTAAAGAAATAACTCTAGAATGATGAATTTCGAATAAAGTTTTCCGCATTTCTCTAAAAATAATTTCCGTAATGATTATGATTAAAACTTGATCATTCCTAAATGTATAAATTCCTAAGACGTACAAATTCCGATGATTAGGCTTAGATATATCATAAGTGAATCAAACTATATTCATCGAAAATGTTTTATTAACTATTGCGAATAATATGATGTTATATATTTTAAATATTCGTTTGTACTTTAAAAACATACATGTTTAGAATGTATTGAATTATCAGTATTTGCAATATATATTTTGTAATTAAACGTCTAATAATATTTTTAAAAAATGATATCCCACCGCTATAAATTCTGTTGCATTCTAAAATTTATTTCATTTCATAGACCTGCAATGAAAAAAAAAAAAAAAAAAAAAAAAAAAAAAAAACAATTGGTAGCTAATTTTGTGTATTTTATAGCGCTGATTTCAAAGCACATAACGAAAAATTTCTACCATGTCACGTTTTCTCGAAAAATTCAATTTTACTTCGATTTTAATCATATATATAATATGTGTTCTTCTTGGTCCGTAGTATATTTTATGTAAATCACCTTAATAAAAATCAAATAAAATAGTATGTTGGTGACTCTCTTTTAGAAACAGCACCATATTTTGATGTAAAAAGTACCCAAAGGAACTATCTGTTTTTCTCTCGACCAGAGGCGTCCGTGCGATCTAGCAACAGTGTTTTTAATCCATTTAAACCTACAAAATAAAAGTCGATCGTTTAGTAGCAATTATGTATACCAATATTTGATCATTTTATGTACATTTAAATGAATAAAAAACACTTTTCCCGGATAGTACATGCAATATTGTTAGAGAAAATAAAATATCGACATCGAATTTTCAAAATATCTTGACGTGATGGGGGGAGAAAATAGAGATTATTTTAGAAATCAACACACCAAATAACGGAAAAATTGTCAAAAACTTCTCTTGTATTTTTCTAAAACTTCAATTTCACTGACCTGTGTTTTTATTTTATTTTTAGATTCACGCTATTTAAATGAATTTGATTCTGATTTTGCTTAGCTGCATGTGTTTTAACTATGAAAAAAAAAAGTGTTTAAAATTGTAAAAAAAAATTAATATTTCATATATATATATATATATATATATATATATATATACCATCATCATCATCATCATCATTAATTTCAGTCTTTATCAATCCACTGCACAATGAAGGTCTCTCCTAGGTTTTTCCAAATTGCCCTGTTTTCTGCAACTCTTCACCATTCTGCTCCTCCAAACTACGCAATTCCATCTCTCCAACGACACAGAGGTATCTTCCCTTGTCTCTTCTTATCTCGTCATACATTCTCGCAAGGTACCCAGCCCAGCTCTTTTTTAACATCTGAACTCTAGAAAAAACATCAGTAACTTTGGTTTGTTTCTTAATCCAAGTGTTTTGCTTTCTGTCTCTTTGGATGAATCCTAAAATGCATTTCTCCATTCTTCTCTGGGTTGTTCAAAGTTTTTGTATAGCTTTACATGTTAATGTCCAAGTTTCTGAAGAATAGGTTGAAAAAGGCAAAATGCACTGATCAAAACTTTTCTTTTCACACAAATTGGGAGGTCGCCTTTGAATATAGCGCTATTTCTTCCGAATTCTCTCCATGCAAGTTTAACTCTGTTGTTAATTTCTTCCATGATCTTCCCGTTCATCGTAAGAACTTGTCCCTGATAAGTATAACTGCATACGGTTTCTAATTCGTCCATATCAACAGTGATTTTCAGTAAAGAAACAAAGGAATTTGACATAACTTTTGTTTTGCTGAGGTTCATTTTCAATCCAACGAGCTTGATTTCGTCATTTTATTCCAGAAGCACTTATTTAAATTCTCAAATGAGGAGGCAAGGAATATAATATAGCCATCAGCAAATCTCTAATTATTTATAAATTCTTCATCAATTTTTATGCCTTTCTGTTCCCAATTTGATTTTTTAAAAACTTCTTGAAGCACTGTGATGAACAGTTTGGGTGAAAATATGTCCCCTTCTCTTACGCCGTTTCTAATTTCGAATTCATTACTCGTTTTCTGGTGTTTTAATTTTGCTGTTGCTTCTTTATAAATGTTTCCAGTAAGGTGAATATATCCTTAATTAATCTTAGTATTCCTTAATACTTATATAACTGCTACTTACGGTACGTCAAAAGCTATTTCATACTCCACAAAAGCCGTACACAGAGAGACTTCGTATTCATTACTTCTTTCGATAAATTCTCTAATTTTAAGAATATGGTCGATGGTACTAAAATCACTTCGGAATCCTGCTTGTTCTTTAAGTTGCGCTGCTTCTAATTGTTTTTGTAAGCGGTTTCTCAGAACATTCGACAGAGTTTTATACAAAATTAAGAGCAGGCTGATTGGACTATAGTTTTTAATATCTTCTTTTTTTCCTTTTTTAAAAGAGTAAGATTATGATTATATTTTTCTAGTCCTTTGTAACATCACATAATGTTATACAATTGTTGAATAGTTCAGAAAGAACGTCAATGGTTTCATTTCCTACTTCTTTTAATATACCCACAGTGATTTTGTCTTCTCCTTAGGCTTTTCCATTTTCCATTAATTTTATTGTCATAGCTACTTCTTACTTCAATATTGCTGGTACAGCATCGTTTGTATTTGATGAGGTAGGTGAACAACTCGGTTGTTTTTGTGAGCTGTACAATTCTGAATACAAATTTGCTGCTTTTTTTTAAATTTGCTCTTGATTCCGAGTGATAGTTCCGCTTTTTGTCTTCATTATTTTCCTTTCAAGCAAGGGGCTTCTCTTTCCAGTCTTCACACCTTTACTTTCTTCAATGGCTTGCTTGATCATATTTTAATCGAATTTCCTGGTATCTTCTACAATTTATTTCGTCAGAGATTTACATAGCACTGAAAATTCATCTTTTGGAATAATATAGGTATTATCTATATTATATTTCATTTTTCTTCTCGTTTCCATAAGCTGTCTTGTCTTTATCGAGATTTTCTTAACAGGAATTTCTTCTTTTGAACCAACAATATTTTTTGCTGATTCTAGAACAGCATTGACAAAATTCACAGTGAATTCATTGACGTCTTCATTACGCTCATGCAACTGAAATATTTTCTTTAATTTAAGCTGGAACTCTTGATTTTTAGCTTTTAGAAGCTATAGTAGAAATCTCTTGTTTCAAATTTGCACAAGTTTCTGTCTTTGCAATGCAACCTGGAACTTTACATTATAACGTACCAGTCTGTGACCACTAACAGAGTTAAATCTATTTATAACGACACAACCGTTGAAGTGTTTTTCTTGTCAGTTAACATATAATCTATTTCACTTGCTCTTTCACTGTGACTCCTCCATCTCAATTTCGTCTTTGGAATCTTTTTAAAATTTATATCGAAAGTGATTATTTTAATCACTTTCGATATAATTTTTTTCACATTCTGGAAATTCAATCAGTCTGTGCCCTCTTCCCTCTTTAGTTCCCTACCCGAAGGTACCAACTACACGTTCATTTAAATGTTTGATAACAATTCAAGCACTGAAATCTCCCATAATGTTTCTAAGATTGTGCCTTTCGGTCTTCCTGAGGGCCATCGTAACATCCTCATAGAATTTCTCAGTAACTTCCTCTTTACATATGCTGATTGGAACATAGACTTGAATTATCTCAGCGTTATAACGCTTAGAAAGCTTCATGGTGAGTGTTGCAACACTATCAGAAAAGCTTGTAGCTTTTATTATTCGGTTTTTTTATTTTCTTGTTAACCGAAAATACTACTTCACTGCATCTTCCATTGATAATAAATCATATTTCTACTCTTCAAATCTAGAAAATCTTCACCTCTTCTTCTAATTTTATTGAGACTTAAATATTCGATGTGGTATATAGCAATTCTTCTTCAATCTCAAGGACCTGTAATTTAAAGTACATATATTTATTTCTTGGGAGATTACCCGGTGAATCTTTGCACCATCTGTCTTCTTGCTTTCCTGCTTGCTGCACAGAGCAGGGGCATTCCAACAGCCGGTGACTGAGGGCCATTGTTCACATAAAACAGGCATTTTGGAATATGAAGGAGGAATTGGCCAAGGCAAAAAACGTTGGCCAATAAGTCTTGGCGCGAGCCAGTCTGTGTTGGTTCGTAATGCTAGGTATTACTAACAGCTGCACCACGTGAAGGTATGGATTGGACATTAGGTCTATGCCCTGGTCGGTTCCTCCAAGCCATAAATAATGGAACTGTGTATCCTCCCAGTTAATATTCCTGACGATTAGGCAACCATATATATATATATATATATATATATATATATATATATATATGTATACACTCCGTCTCATATTTATAAGGACACTTTATATTTTTAAATAACTAACGTAAAAATAATTTTAAACACGATTATACTAAGTGCACTTAATATATCTAGTGTTCTAAAAACCAAAACTGTTATAATTTTTTTAATATAAAACAAAATTAATAAAAAATAATGCAAAATGTGTTTTTCTCCACGTTTTTAGATGTTCATAATTATAGGGACAATCTAGATCTTTTCGTTTTATTTAAATTACTAGCGGATAAATTACAGCTGATATGCGAATTTGTGAACTACTGGGCTAGATTAATTCATATATAAGCCTTCAATTTTTCTTGGACGGACATTACTGATAAATCCTCGAAAAAAAGAATGTTCAAGTAGTGAAGTATGATAAATGCGTTTTTTTAAGTGGAAGGATAATTTCAATCCGCCGAATTTCTAATGAAATTCGAAGGTCTAAAATTGCTGAAGGAAATGTGATCAAACATTGAACTGCTGGTTCGATAGGAGAGAGATTTGAGGCAAAATCAGAGTTGTTTTACAGAGATCTAAGACTCATAATTTCTCTTACTGTTCTACTCAGAATGATTGCTGCCGAATTTGCTCGTAATTTTTAACGAAAGGTTAGGGTCTACATTTATACATGTTTAAAATAATTAATAATAGGTTAAAATGAATAAAAAACCTATAATAATACTGGGGAACAGTCATTTTGCGGCATGGTAGCTTAAAGTCAATTTTGTACAAGACTAGTGTACTGAATACTAGAATATTATTAGGTTTGTCAAATTGGCTCTAGTTTTTGAGATAAAGACTATTAGCTATTTCTCTGAAAAAACCTAAATAAAAATACCAATATGTATTTAAATAATATTTTTATTACGATTTTATTATTTTTATTACGATATTTATAAGAACGATATAAAAACACAAAATATACATGCTGTTCATCAAATAATTAAACCAAAAATTACAAAAAACTTTTTCTGTAAGCTTTTTTGTCATGGTTTTGCTTAGGAAAATAACTTATTAAAGTCCAACAGTAGTCTGCCAGCATGTGGCGATCCCATCGACCTTGGTATCTTTCTTCCATTATCCTGATATCCTGGTGGAACCGTTCTCCTTGTTCCTCACTGTAATCGCCCAGATTATCCGGGAATCTGTCCAAATGCCTATGCAAAAAATGCAATTTAATGCTCATAGTAACTCCTAATGTGTGAAAATTTTGAAACATTTTAGCAACCAATTCTGCATAGTCTGGTGATTTATGATTCCCCCAAAAATGTTTGACTACTAAATCAAAGCTTCGCTATGCTTCAGATTCAATTTGTGTCATATGGTTTACAAACACAGTGTATTTTATAAGAGTACGGATTTGTGGTTCATCGAATATGTCTGCTTTTAATTTTTCCATACTCAGGGCTGGAAATTTTTAACACACATGTTTAAAACAGTCACCAGTCTTATCAAGGGCTTTGATGAACTGTTTCATTAGCTCAAGCTTGATGTGAAGTGGTGGAAGAAGGATAAAATGAATCACGTTTGCTCTTCCTACCACCATATTTTTCCTCAAAGGCCAGACCTTTCTAATCCAATGTTCTGTTTTTGAGCGACTATCCCATAGACATATGAAACAGGGATATTTAGTATACCCACTATGCTGGCCTAATAAAAATTCACCATCTTCAAGTCGACGCATACTGACCACTGATGTGCGAAATCTTTTCTAAAACAATTTTAATATTTTGGTATTCTTCTTTTAGTGTGGTACTATGACCGATTGGAACTGAAGCAAATTGATTTCCATTGTGCAGCAATACACATTTCAGACTTCTTTTTGAGCTATATTTATAAAAAGCCTCCAATGTTCAGGCTTATATTGGGGAAGGCCCATACGATTTAAGATTCCAGAAACATTGTTACAAAATACAAGCTTATCTTCTTCGGTAGAGTAAGGAAGAAGGTCTTGCTTTCTGGTCCTAAAGGATGTAATGGTAACACCAGGTTGAAGACATTGTTTTTCTTTTAATCTCGAAGCAAGATTTTCGGCCGATTTTTTTGATAAATTCAAATTACGAACCAAGTCATTTAGCTCCTTTTGAGAAAATCCCTGTTTTGTAGAACTACTTTCTTCGAACTCACTTTCACTGCTGCTTGTCTGATTGTCTGATCCCTCTAACATTTCAACATCATCAGAGTTAGCAGTAGATGGTCCTGAAAACGTTGGAATTGGCAAATCATTATCGGTTAGCCGATTCCACATTAGGATAAACCCAAGTACGTTTTTTATACCAGTTGATACCTTTTACATTCACTGTACAAAAGTAACAGTCATTTAAGTGATTAGTAGGCTCAGTCCATATCATCGGCACTCTAAATTGAAGCCCTTTACGGCTTCCTTGACTCCAGTATTGCAAAGATTCTACACAAGGCTTACAGACGATATTGGACACCCAATATTTATTCTTTTGTGCAAGCTTTCTCCCAAAATATGCTTTGTAGGTTTTATCACAAACTCCGAGATCTTTTTTCTTTGCTTTTGTAAAAAAAAAAATCGCCACATATATAACAAGAACTGCTGGGGTTGCTAACACAAGGTTTTCGTAACGAACTCATATTTTTCAAGACAAAAGGCACTTTTAAACTTACAATAAGGCATGAACTGATAATTTCAAGTTCTAATAGCTGATTCGTAAAATTGTTGTACCTGTATACGTGATTAGATAATAAAATTTAGTGGTGTTAATCAAATTAATAGATCTTTAGGAGGGTTGTGTAATTTTTTTCATTGATTTCTTGTGTTTCGTTTATCTCAAGAACCAGAGTCAATCCAAAAAAAGTAAATGCCTACTGTGTATGTCTAATACAAGTGTTTACAAAAACCATTAACAAAATCAATGCCGCAGATTGTTTTATTTTTTTTTGTTCCGCAGTGTAATCAATCAACATTTAATGGGGGAAAGAACGTTAGAAATAACGTCTTCATAACGTTAGAAAACAATCATGCTGTTATATATTTCCATTTGAATTGTTTTATTTCAATTTTGGTTTGATTTTGGTAGTTTTTGGGACTCCTCATATTAATTGTCTGAACTACCAATAATTATAAAATGAAAATTAAACAGTTGTAATATATATATATATATCTATATATATACAAGAGCAGAGTCTGTGTGTGTGTCTGTCTGTCTGTCTGTCTGTCCGCTATAGAATCCTAGACCGTTTCACCGAGCGGGACCAAATTTGTCACGGTTAATGTTTACGACCCGAGAAAGACTACGCCGCAAGCGATTTTACGAAATTCGCCCCCCAAGACGGGGAGGGGGGGCAAAACGTAATTTCACAAAATCCTTCATATCTCAAACAAAAAAACAGATATCCGAAAACTTTTTGCTTTAAAATATAGCTAATACAAATGTCTAAAAATCGGTTTCTGGAATTTTTGAAATTCGGTCCCCAAGGGGGGCGGGGGGGCAAAACGTGATTTCACGGATTTCACATGCACAAGGGGGGGGCTATGGGGCAAAAACGAATAGAAATACAGTTAGGCCGTTCAAAATTGGTACAGATAGGTTTAAGAAGCCTGTAAGTCGAATGGGGATATTTTCGATTGTGTCAAGTTATTAGGAGGGGCGAGAAGGGGGGAGGGGAGGGGGGGGGCAAAAAATAAAAATAGTGTCAGATCGTTGAAAATTGGTACATTCGAGGTTTCCGATACTTACAAATCGATTGCGGATGATTTTGAATTTGTAAAATTATTAGGAGGGGCGGGTAGGGGGGTGGGGCGGTAAGGGGGGGCTATGGGGCAAAAACAAATAGAAATACAGTTAGGCCGTTCAAAATTGGTACAGATAGGTTTAAGAGGCCTGCAAGTCGAATGGGGATATTTTCGATTGTGTAAAGTTATTAGGAGGGGCGAGTAGTGGGGAGGGGAGGGGGGGCAAAAAAATAAAAATAGTGTCAGATCGTTCAAAATTGGTACATAGAGGTTTTCGATACTTACAAATCGATTGCGGATATTTTTGAATTTGTAAAATTATTAGGAGGGGCGGGTAAGGGGGTGGGGCAGTAAGGGGGGGCTATGGGGCAAAAACAAATAGAAATACAGTTAGGCCGTTCAAAATTGGTACAGATAGGTTTAAGAGGCCTGCAAGTCGAAAGGGGATATTTTCGATTGTGTAAAGTTATTAGGAGGGGCGAGAAGGGGGGAGGGGAGGGGGGCAAAAAAATAAAAATAGTGTCAGATCGTTCAAAATTGGTACATAGAGGTTTTCGATACTTACAAATCGATTGCGGATATTTTTGAATTTGTAAAATTATTAGGAGGGGCGTGTAGGGGGGTGGGGCGGTAAGGGGGGGCTATGGGGCAAAAACAAATAGAAATACAGTTAGGCCGTTCAAAATTGGTACAGATAGGTTTAAGAGGCCTGCAAGTCGAATGGGGATATTTTCGATTGTGTAAAGTTATTAGGAGGGGCTAGTTGTGGGGAGGGGAGGGGGGGGCAAAAAATAAAAATAGTATCAGATCGTTCAAAATTGGTACATAGATGTTTTAGATACTTACAAATCGATTGCGGATGATTTTGAATTTGTAAAATTATTAGGAGGGGCGGGTAGGGGGGTGGGGCGGTAAGGGGGGGGCTATGGGGCAAAAACAAATAGAAATACAGTTAGGCCATTCAAAATTGGTACAGATAGGTTGAAGAGGCCTGCATGTCGAATGGGGATATTTTGGAAAGTGTGAAGTTATTAGGAGGGGCGAGAAGGGGGGAGGGGTGAGGGGGGGCAAAAAAGTAAATATACAGTTAGATCGTTCAAAATTGGTATATAGAGGTTTTCGATACTTACAAATCGATTGCGGATATATTCGAATTTGTAAAATTATTAGGGCGCTCATATATATGCATTCGTGCGTGCGCATCGCGCACGGGTCTATGCTGCCGAAAGCAGTGGGGACCCGGTGCGACATTTTTCCCGATCAGAGTTTTTTTTTTCTTTTTTTTTTTTTCACATGATAAAAATTAACGCAATTTTGAGAATTCATTAATTATAATGATTCATTTAAAAATAGTGACCAGCGAAGCGGGCGTAGCCTGCTAGTATATATATATATAATCTGCAATTATCTCATTGAAACTTGTGTATAAGTCATATTATTCAAATATTAGTTCCCCCCAAGTGAATTAGCATATTCAAACATTCGTTTAATGTTTAACTAAAAAGAAAATTACACCCCCCATATATATTTACATCTTAAATTATTCATGTTTCAATTTTATTTATCAAGTGTAAAACAAATTACTGTGATCTTGTGTAGGTTTATTTTTGTGTCTACAACACTTCCCTAGTGTTCATTAATGATTAGAAAAACTGTGAATACTAAGTAGAACAACTAAAACATAATAGAAACCAATGTAACTCTAACATAATGAAATATATATATTTATTTTTCATTAATCAAATGTTACTCTGATTCCATATGATTTCACTACACTATTAATACAAAAAGTAAAATTTTGTGTTAAAAAAAAAAAAAAAAAAAAAATGAAAAAAAGAAAAAGAAAATACTATTAAAGTCACTTCAGTTTTTGCCAACTTCTCAAAATCCATTCCTTTTAACAATTTTTAAATAATTTTTTCTTACCATTCTAAATAAGAAATATCCTTGTGAGCTAAATTGGAATAATACAAATAGCTTTGCATGATTGTCTAAGTTTTTTTGATAAGAGATTATTAATGTTTTACTCTGTTAGTTTCTTGGCTGAGCGTAAGATAAATCTAGTTAACAAATTCGGGATTAGTAAGCAGGGATCTATTTAGTAACTGAATTTTGTCAAATAAAAGGGAATTTATTCAAGGTTGTTTCATACGAAATTTTTCAAATAAAGTCAAAACTTGGTTCATTTGTTTTCACGATTTCCCTTGGTGATCATACTATTTGAAAATTCAGAAAATAATTAAAAATTTATATAATTGAAAAATTGAATAAAAGAATTATATCATTGTTGAAGAGTATGTGTAATAAATATGGTGACAATAGGTTGTTCAATAAGATTTTTTTTTTATTCATAAACAACATTTCATAATGTCATTCTACAGAAATGGTTGAAATATTTTATTCTTGAAAAACCATTTCATAATGTTGTGGAAATTTTTGAACAGTGCAACATGTCAACTCGTACCTTAATGGCACAGAAACTTGGATCAAAGATGACATATAAAGGAGAGGTTTGATTCAAGCCGCAATTTTTATACTGATTTAAACAGAATTATTCTCTGACCTAAGACTAGTGGAAAACATATTGGATAGTCTTACGCATGAAGATTAAAGAAGTATAAAGCCTTAAGGTAAAAGTATAAAGCCTATAATCATTTACTTCAGTTAAATGATTTAGAATATAGCCCTGAGAAAATCTGGTTTATACTCATTCCGGTGAATCTTTAGAAGCTGATTTTATCAATGAGACGCGAAGTATATTATTTAATTCGTGATATAATGGAAATAACAAAAAAATTAAAAATTTCTTTACACACTTCTAAAAAATAAATGTTGTTCTTGAAGCTCAAATTTCTACACATAATAAAATGAAACATTACATTACTATATATATATATATATATATAAATTTTAGATTTTTTATGGATTTTTTTCGTTCAAATATATATATATATATATATATATATATATATATATATATATATATATATATTAACCCATCGTTCTTCATCAAGATTAAAACATCACGCTTTAATACACATAAAAAAGTACTTTTCTGTTGTATTAGCATTTGAATAGTTTTATTTCGATGACAAATACGAAATAGTTAATGGTACTCAATTATGTTTACCTTAAAAAAATAAATAAATAAAAAAAGTGAAACTTTTTTTTTTTTTTTTTTAATATTATTATATATTTTTTTTATTTTTCAACAAAAATGGAAAAACACTATTATGACATTAAAAGGTATTTATCGAAGCAAGGCTAGAATAAAATTTCTTTACAAAAAGTGAAAAGATTAATAGGACTTATTTTTATTGTATAAGTTGCTGTTATTTTTTTTCTTAGTCACTCTAGTTGGAAAAATAAATGAAAATAAATAAGAATTATTATTATTTTTTTAATGTAAGTTGTCGTTATTATTAATTTTTTTCTTATTCACTCAAGTTAATAATAATAAAAAATAATAATAATTTTAACTTTTTTTAAAACCATTCTCTAAAATTATAGAGATTATCTAAATATTTATTGTCATAAAATGAAGGCTATGTTTGTAAACAGTTTGAGTTTTTCGAACGCAACCTTCAGTTTTTATTAGTAAGGATGCATTCAATGAAAAATTAAAGAGGTATGTATATGTAAAATGTTGATGTTAAAGGGGGCTTGACACTTTTTTTTTTTTTACATCCTCATACAATACAAAGTATTACATGAGGCTTACAGAAATAAGTGGTTCACAGACAGTTAAAAAAAAAAAAAAAAAGAGGAAAAGAAAATAAATTAAAATAACGCATGCGCGCAAAAAAAAAAAAAAAAAGAAAAAAAAAAAAGAAAGAAAGAAACATGCACATAAATGCACTTAGAGACGCATAAAAACAAACATACGTACATATACACACAAACGGATGCAAGCGTCCAAAAACAGCGAACAATAAATAAATAAATAAATATTTTTAAATAAAATACAAGAACAGAATCAAATATACAGGTTGCAAAAGTACAGAAGTAACATAACGAATGAAGTTTCAAAAGGCCGCAAATGCAAGCTTGTTCTGAACATAAACAGCAAGTGGTGGAGGAAAATCAATATTTACAGATATCAGTGGATTAATAAGTAGTTTTTTCCTGCAATCAGTGATTTTTGTACATTTGCACTGTAAATGTTCAACATTTTGCAGTTCCCTTAAATTGCAAGAACATATGAGATAGATCAAATCTTTTTAGATAGCGCCTAAAATTTCCGTAACGAGTAAGAAATATAGTAATTTCAAAGTTACAAAAAAAGTGTTTGCTTTTGAATCTGACCAGAAATTGATGAAAAGAATAATTTCGTCTGAACAGCTTCGTAGAGTTCTAGTAAACTTTGCAAATTTTACGGCACTGCTTAAATAATTTTCATATAAAATCTTATATTTCCATTTAATATTTATAAATCGAACTATATTATTATTATTATTATTATTATTATTATTTGATAAAATATATATTCAGGCAACAATTCTGGGGGTTTTGATAGATGTTTCAGGAATTTGAAAAACCTAAATTGCGTTTTCCGAGTTTGCAATATTTCATGATCTTCAAAATGCTAAATATTTAATATAAAAGAATTAAAAGAATTAGAGATGGAATTCACCATATCTTTAATATTAAAAATATTAAAAATAAAAACATTAACAAAAGCATTTTTTTTTTTATTTAACTTGGACCTTTGAAGTTTTAATTTTCATTCTTCAAAACAATTTCATAGATATGAAAATCCATCCCTAATTATTTTAAATAAATTCCATTAAATATTAAATTTCAAAAATATACAGAAAAAACGCCTTTATACACTAAATTATACTTCATTTTTCAACGAATAATTTCCGTACAACTTGGAAACATTATTTTTCCGCGAATTCTCCCCAAAAGTCTGAAGAAGAGGAATGGGCATTTATTTAATTACCTGCATGAAACGTATTCGTCATTTTATCCGCTGATTTTGAGAAAAAATCTACACACTCAAAAATTGTTTCTTCAATTCATGGAAATTTTACTGGCAAGAACGCTGCCGAGATATTTCCGTTTATTGAAAAATATTCTCCGATAGATGAGAGAAATTTTCCGTTATTTGTGAACATGTCTCTTGTGTTTTTTTTTCCCTTCTTCCTGTTACACGATGGAAATTTTCCCTTATTTGAAGGAACATCTGTCTCTTTTTTATCCATTAAAAGTTGAAATTTTTCAATTTTAATTGAAATTGTTCAATTTTTCAATTTTAAATAAGGATGATTTTTCGTTTTTGTTTACACATTTTTATATTAATTAGAAAAAAAGAAAAAGAAAATTAGAATAAAAAGGGTAAAAAATGCAATCCGATGGAGTAATCCTTTCAGTCTTTCATCAACGTAAACGAAAATTACCGCGTCGTAATGTACAAGTCATCAAAAAAGAAAAAAAAAAAATCTTCAAATAACGGAAAATTTCGCTCATATAATGTTGAAAAAGTTAGATTAAAGTTCCTTTAATTGTCAAGAAAAAAGAGAAACGGATATTCGTCAAATAACGGATATAATCCAGCAGCACTGTTGCCAGTAAAATGACCTTGAATTGAAGAATGAATTTTTGAAAGCGTAAATTTTTTCTTAAGTATCTCCAGAAATCATAGCATTTTAAGTTCATAAATTCCTGAGGAAATTAAAGACATAATAATTAATTTAAAGTTTAATTTAAAAAATTCAAATCTAATATATATATACATATATATATATCGTAAACAAGAACATTTGTTGTCTGACTATATATTTTACTGATCAAACGTAATATTGGTAAATTTGTAAATATGAAATAGAAATAAAAGATTTTACATGAAACCTACTTCAGTGGTGTCGTGAAAGTGTCCAAGTCCCCTTAAACTATTTTGTAAATTTTGCTAAGTGAATGCAATTTATGTTAAGTGAATGATGATATAATTAAATTAATTAATATGAATTAAATATTTTAATTGCTTTGTAATATTAAAAAAATAGAATTAAATTTTATTTTTTTCCATTGAATTAAAATTTTAATTAGCTGGCAGATTTAAAGAAAGAAAAAAGAAATGGTGAATATTTCAGGAGTGTGATTTATGCAAAGGAGTATAATCCGTGTATGTAACGACATATACATTTTTTTTTTTTTTTTTTTTTTTTTTTTTTAATGCGTGATAAGAAATAAATTACTTTATATAAAAACATATTCGTAACATCTAACGCTTAAAATTAGAGTAATAACATCAAAACCTGAATCAAAATCCTATTATATTTCATATTCTTATATTTATATATATATATATGTGTGTGTATTTTTTTTCTCTAAACTTTTCTTCAACACTTAAGTTTTCTTAATGATTTCCGTTTTTATGTTTTACGTGGTTCTTTTTTTTTTTTTAATGTTTCGCACTGAGAAATAAAATATACCGCCTTCAATGAATAAATTGTCAGAACGAATAAATGGTCATTTTCTAAATCCTTAAACTAGAAATATGGCACGCCATTAATTTGAACAGATAAAATGGTAGAGAATTTCTAGTCTACACATTTCTAGATGGTGAAACGCTATTCTGAATATTTTGAATCTTTTGTATTATGAAAAAGCCTTGCTTAATTTTCTAGAATTGGGTCATAAACCAAGATTATAGCCGCTGAAATCCGCCTCTTGTATTCACGTTTATTTGGAGATATTTTCAAATAGGTTTGTCCGCGATAGTATAGGCAAACGCTCAAGAATTCTAATAGAGGTCTCTAGAATTCGCTTTCGAAGGGGACTGGAAAGTTTTTTATAAGGAATTTATAAGGATGACATGGAACTATTTTTTCTAGAGCCACAATTTAGATTCTAGATGTCAGTTATGGAATTTTTTCTCAGTGTATTGGCGTGCCTCATACTCATAGCTCGAAAATCTATATTTCTAGTTTAGGGATTTAGAAAAAGACCACCTATTCATTCTAGATTAAAGTGGTGTATTTTTTTTTTTCACAGTAGGATTGGTTATACGTACCCAACACACACTACAAAGAGTTTTTTGCAAAATTTCTCTCTAAACTCATTTCCTCAGTCGGGATGGGTAGGAAATCATTTTCCAATGTGTGACTATGTTCCAAATAATCTTGCAAAAGCGATTTTTTATGTATAGTTTGATCATTCGTATCATATGCGAAGTATAGAGAAATTTTGCAAAATTCCCCCTTCCCCCTTTAAAGACAGTGGACAAAAAATACGTTTTCAAGTGTAACTCTTCTCCAAATTATCCCAAGAAGGCGATTTTTTTTATGTGTCTGTTGGTATTGTTTGTCCAACAAGTATTTTAAAACGATTTTCCAAAATTAAGCGCTCCTCTTTATCACTTGTGGAACAAGTAACTCGCCATGTTGCGGACAGAAAACCTTGAGGCAGGATAACTTTAAATGCGGTTTCGACTGATTTCGAGCGGTTTAACTCTAGTTCTATTGTTTTGCCCCTTCCCGAAAAAAATTACAAATTCGAAAATATCCGCAATTGATTTTTAGGTATAAAAAACCACTATGTAGCAAGTTGCAATTGTCTAACACCATTTTTTCCCCCTCCGCTCCTCGTAATAACTTTACACTTTCGAAAATATTTTCATTCGACTTCCAGGACTATAAAACCTATCTGTACCAATTCTAAAGGGTCTAACTGTATTTCTATTTTTCCCATAACCCCCTCCCCCCTCCCTGCCCCACTTGGAATGAATTTCTAAAATTCTATAAATTGGTTTTTAGATATTTTGGTGAGCTATATATTAGAGAGAAAATCTCATTTATATATATATATATATATATATATATATATATACAATATAAAGCATTATTTAAAATCATGTTTTGTCAGAGATATCTGTGATTTACTGAGAGAAGAAATATATACCGCTTTCATCTAGAACGAATAAGTTGTTCTTTTCTAAATCCCTCATCTATAAATATAAATTTTCGAGCTATGCGTATAAGGCACGGCAGTAGGCTGAATACGCGAAATGATCCAGAAATTCTAGTCTATACATTTCTAGATAGTAAACAATATTCTGAAGCCTTTGTATTGCGAGGAATTCTCGCTAGAATCCCTAGACTTAGGTCATAAACCAAGATTATATTTGCTAAAACTCGCCTTTTGAGTTCGCATTTATTTCCAGAGATTTTGAAATAAGTTTTACCTCGATAATATTGGCAAGCGCTCTAGTATTCTAATAGGGGTTTCTAGAATTCGCTTTCAAAGGGTACTAGAATTTATAAGGATAACATGGAGCTATTTTTTTTTCTAGAACCACAATTTAGATTCTAGATGTCAATAACAGAATTCTTTCTCATTGTGTATTATAAATGTTTAAATACGATGTCACTTGTCCGAGACGTTTCCACGTCTAAAGAACATTTCTGAGATGACTGAGAACTAAACACACAATACGTAAGACATAACAGTGTCACATTGTTCTAAAAAGTATGTTTCAATCGATCTTATTTTATACGGAAACTTAAAATTTACCTGAATTTAGGCTTGAAATTTTTTTATTAAAAATAGCATCACTTCGATAAAGGAAATAATTTGGATTATTTGCTGTTTAAAATTACCATCTAGCGCTCACAGCATTACATCGCAATAACGTCAAACGTTACAAAGTTTGGAAAATAATTAATTCGTTTGTTTGTATAAGTTGAAGAAAAGCATTAATTGGAACTAGAGAAGGTAACTCTGGTTACAATGGGATTTGCGAATCCTTGCTTTCGAGGATGGTTTCATGTGCGATTGAATCCGAAGGAATACTTAGTACTCCGTTGGGTGCACTTAAAATATTACACCATCGGGCGCGTTGTATTTGATAGATACATTTCGCGGTATAAGTCATTCGTAAATTTAATGAACGATTTTTTTTTTTTTTTTTTTTGTATTAGAATATTCCTTACATCTGGACCTTACTTCTCCTTTATTTCCGTTATTTCAATACAAAATGGAATGAAAATATTAAAATACGATACAGAGATTTAAGAAGTACAAAATGAAATGAAAAATAAATATAAATAAATAAATAATACACAGTATCAATTTGATGCGCATCTCTTTCATTCTCACTTTTTTTATGGATCAAACTCTTATTAGTGTTATTTAAATTAATGTTTAACATTTGTACTGTACAAAACCAGTTACATGAACCATACATAATTTCCGTTTCCTTAGCATATCGATTATTCTAGGTAATTTTATTATGATATTGTAATATATATATATTTTTTCCCGTACCAGTTTAACTCATTTTGTTGAATAATGTTTTCCTATATTGTTATCTGTATCTCTAATCAGTATCGTCAAAATTACTGGCATCGCTTGCATTCTTGTTTTCAGAATTATATTCTATCAAATCTTCTTCATCTTCGACACATTCATCGAAATTTTTAGCCTAAATCTTCATTTTCCATAATATAATTATAATCATTTTCTCTAATATAATTATATTCTTGAGACATCATATATTATTATTTTTTGGATATAGATTCAATCCTTTTGAATTATGTAGTGGAAAAATTCAGGAAACAAAAATGGTGCATATTTGTACTGTAATTTTTCTTTAAAAAAGTAGACGGACACATCTTGTATGTCTAAAATAAAACGCTTTTAGTAAGGGGTTCGTCTCCCATTTCCTTTAATAAGTTCGTATACTCTGTTAGGCATCGAATCAATGAGATTCTGAATCTTTTTTTGACAGGAAATTTCCCAAATGTTTGTAAGAGCTCCTTTGAGCTGGTGAATTCATTTATATTGGCGTCCACCCTCATAAAATTTATGATCAAGTATAGCCAAAATGTTTTCTACAGGATTCATATCCGGACTCTTGGCTGGCCAGGGTAAAGCTTTGAAGTTGTCCTCATGAAACCATTTTTAACGTTGTTAGCAATATTGTATTGGCGCTCTATCTTGTTGGAAAATTCAGTTTTCTTCTCCAAGATCACACGTAAATGGCAAAAGCTCACTGCTTAGTGTTTCAATATAATCTTTGTGAGTCTGCCTCTTACTTAGGAACACTAAATTTGTCCTTCCACCATAGCCAACAGCTAGCCACACCATCACGCCACCATCACCAACTTGCCTAGTAGAGTACACTTCGTCTTCTTTCTCCAAACTGTGTCAATAATATTGATATCCATCTGGGTCGTCTAAATTAAATTTTTTCTCATCTGAAAAAACTACATATATCCATGCTGTAGTCCAAGACATGTGTTTTTGAGCCCACTGTAGGCGTTCTGTCACGTGGTGATCCTTCCAGCATGGATGATGTTTTCTCTTCTCATATTCAAAGAGCTCTGAGTGCTTAATGTAGTTATAAATTGTCTAAGAAGTTACGTTAGTAATTCCTGTGCTTATTCAAACTCTGGGAATTGATGCTCCAGTTTTTTCAGCTCAGTAAAAATTTTTATTTCGTCTCTAAGCGAAAGTTTCTTTGGCCGGCCACTCTTTTTCCTTACGCCATGGGCTTCAGAAGCACGTAGAAAATCGCTGATGCTACTTTTGCTTATTAGAAGTAGCTTACTAATTTCTCTGACTCCTTTATTAACATTTTTTCAGCGCTATAATTAGTTCTTTCTGGTAATCAGTTAGAGGAATTACTCGTGGCATGGCGCATTCATCTCCAAGAAATTTAACTACGAAAAACCATCTTGTCAAGCACGTTAGCAATTGGCAAAATGCCAAATGTACATATACATGCAAAACTGGTATTCCGTAAGAAACACCCACTTAGATAATTGCAGTTTTTGACCAGTGTCCGTCTACTTTTTTTTTTTTTTTTTAATATTGTGCAAATGTATATGTTTTCTCTTTTCTGCATTTCCTTACATTAAAATTATAAATAATTGAATATTTTTATTTGTCTGTCAAAAATATGAAGATTGATAAGTATAAACATGTTAAAGAATTTTAATTGACATTTCCTATTAAACAAAGACGGGGTTTTAAAAATTTGTAAAGAAGTGTCCGTCCACTTTTTTTATGCAGTGTATGTGTGTGTGTGTGTAATACTTTCAAAACTTTTCAATGACTTAAATCTAACAAAACACATTTTACCTATTTAAAAAGAATTTATTCAAAAATGGGAAAAATCACTGCAAAACAAGCGACAGACACTGTCAATCGCGTTGTATCTGGCAAATATAACACAGAAAATTTAACTCGAAAGCAGAAAAAAAAAAAATGTCTACTGAAACCTATTCCGGTAGCATTTTAAGTGAACACGTGATTGGAAGGGCAGATAGTATTCTAGTCAAAGTCATGAGTTCCCCCCTTCTATTCAAAAGAAAGAAAATTCAAAGCTCTGTATCTGTGCCCGACTGAGTTTTAAAGGAGTTTGTTATGCAGATATTTAAATGGATACACATCCAATGGACTAATTGAAGCGATCATTTTGAGATAAAAGTGTTCATTTGAGTTTTTAGTTCAGTTCCAGCGAGTTGGTTGAGTTTTCTTTCCAGAAACTTTTAGCTCCAGAGAATTTGCATGGAGCTTTCCTCTGGGTTGGCTACATTATAGCAGTATGTTATTCAAACAGAAAATATACAAACCGTGATGGACAGAGCCGTGATTGGAGAGAAGAATGAATCGAAAGGGAGCCATGCGGGGGGGGGGAGGGGTGTTGGCTGACAGAGCAAGCAAGGGGCAGAGCCCCCAAGTATAAAGAAAAATAATTTTTAGAAAAGGTAAGTTTCTTCAAATTTAAATGTTTAATGAAAATTATACAAAAGAAAAATGATTTTTTTTTTTTTACATTTTTTGCCATTAAAAAATAAAAACTTTATAAATATACATATGTATGCATATTCTTATAAATTAAACAATACATTTAACACATAAAAAAATAAAATAAATAAATAAACCCTCATATTTTGAATCAATTATAAATTCAAAATTATATTTCGTATTCGTAAATTATTTTTAAAGACAGCAGCATTCATTAACAGATTTATCTTTATTTAAACGCTTTTTAAATACAGTACAATAAAGATTGATTAGATATTCCCATATTTTAAGTGTCGAGATTTTAATTAAAATGAGTTCCACAAAACATTTCTTTGAAAGTTTATAATTAATAAATGGATTATTTGTGTCCATTAATAAAATGTATAATAAATTATGCATATATTTAAACATTCTACGATGAATCAAAGACATGTTAAAAAGAATATATATATATATATATTTATATATATATATGTGTATAATTCTATCTTACAAAGATTAATATAGTTTGGTTAGTTTAAACAAAAACGATTTAGCTTGATTAATGTGTAATTATTAATTACAAGAATAATAAATTTTTAGAAATTTAATTTATGCATTGCATGTATTTTTTTTCTTATATTTAACAGTTTCCAATATCATTTTTCTCAAAGAAGAATCATAACTAGGAAAATAAAATAGTGTTAAAATTGCTGTATTTTTCTATAAATATTTTTGCAATATATTTAATTAAAAATATTTCTAAGATAAAACATAATACAACATTGTCTATTATAAATGTTTTTATTTTGCTATTATTATGCTATTATAATGTTATTCAGCTGTCCGAATCAGTCTTAAAGTTTCATCTTATGTATATTTGCATAAGTAAGTGTAATAAAGCAAGTTAAGACATTTCCATTTTTAAACTTCAGCTTAAAGATATATATGTTAGGAAATCATAGAAAAAACTCTTCTACTGTGCTTGTTTTGTATGTTGAGAGTAAAATATTATTTCTTGATAGCTAAAATTATGATGTTATTAATTGTAAGTATCTATACATTTAGTGTGAAAAGTTTAAACGAAGCAATAATTTTCAGCATATGTTTAATTAGTGATTATAATTTAAAAATATGTTCTAATGTACTACGAAGTTTTATTAAAAAATATATCTAACATGGACATCCTTTAATTTGGGACTAAGTCCATATATTATACAAATGAAATAAGGATATCGCGATTGAAATGTTTAATCACATTAATTATTTATTTTGTGCGGATAAATATTAATTGTTTAATTATTTATATTTCTCATTCCGTTGAAAGAGTGGTGTTGACAATTTTACTTAAAGCCTTTTTTTTTTTTTTTTTAACAAGCATTTACAAAGGCGAATATGAATAAAATCGTTAATTGACGATCTACTACTTACCGTACGAATACTATTTCTGTAAAAGGAACGTTTAAGAGAAATCCATATCCATTTCATTAAATATAAGTTTTGACTTATAGGCAGACATTCCAATATGATACCAATTTTGACTTATTGATGCAATTTAAGTTTCATGTATGAATTGTGGTATCAATTTGTTGAAACATTCACTATTATCCGCCTAAAGTTCGCACCTATAAAAGAATTATTGCTAAGTTTATCATAACAATTTTTATTATTTTAAAGACGATTGGTAACGCAATCTGTTTTAACAAATGAAACAAATCACACCATAACATTACAGAAATATCATCATGTTGTCTAATAAACATTTTACTAAATATATATAAATAGTGTGAATATTATGCAAACTCATCAAGCCTGGTTACAATCCATCGTGTCAATACTTATATATTACCTTTAGCTCTTTATCATGATATAAATTGTTTTAGTTAGAAAAATCTAATTGGACACGTGTATTCTGTTAATTCAAGCAGATGTTTCAGCCACCTCATGGATTTCAGTGTCCGAATATACGACTCTCCTCTTTTCTCAATAATATTTATTTTCCAGCTATATATATATATATATATATATATATTATTTTGTCTGTATCTAATAGAAGAAAGTATTGGATTCTTTAAAAAATCCGATTCAAATTTTCGATAGATTTACACCTTTTGAGAGGTCCAAAACATGATTTGACATTTTTAAAAAATGTCTGTCTGTGTGTGTGTGTGTGTGTGTGTGTGTGCGTGTGTGTGTGTGACAAAAAAAAATCTTCTGAAAAAATGATATTGATGTGATAATACAAAGAAATCAGTCAGTAAGATATTATAACCAGACATAGTTACTTTGTAAATGTCAAAAGAGTTATAGTTAAAAAAAATCGTAAAATGTTTACCTTTTCTGATAATACAATTTTATATTGTTCTTTTAGCAAAAGATAATTGAAATATTTGAAATCAACTAATTAATTTTGATCCCAAAAATTAGTTAAAAGTAATTTTATAAATGCATACAAATGTACAAAAATTTAAATATCTTATGATGCCTCAAAATTATTATGTAAATTAAATTGATTAACTGAATCCATTTATTAAATACTAAAAAAAAATATTTATTACATCTTTCAGGTGTATAAAGTTCATTACCAAATAGAATCATTTATTGATCCGAAATTAATATAAATAACGTGATGATTTAAAAAGCATTGCACGTATAAAACATTAAGTGCAATTCACAATATTATGCGTCAGATGCGTTTTCTTTAATTATTGCCTACTTGATGGAGACGATTATCTTCAATAATACCCTAAGTTTCGAGAACGCGTATGTATCACATAAAAATAGTTATATTTTAAATGCCATACCACTCCGTACAATCACTTAGGTTCCTTAGATGGCTAAAAGAAGAATAATATCAGAATTTTTCACAACTATTAATTACTGGAAACACCACGTCTCGCTTAATAAAGATATATATATAAGCCAATAAATTTCCACATACCTCTAATAAATTCTCGGTTCTGTCAACATCACTTATTAGTTTTTTTTTTTTTTTTTTTTTTAATATAAAGCTTTAATTTATTGTCTTGTTGGTAGGGGATGCGTAAATATTAGTTTTCTGCTTATTAACAGCATTGTAATCAATGAAGTATTCAACAAAGATGACTTTAACCCGACAAAAAATCTGAAAAATAGTCATGTCGTTTCATAAAAAAAGTACACAAAAGGAAAATGTAAAACAATTAATCTTATTATTTCTTTCAAGTTCATTTTAGAGTATTAGGGAATGTAATTTATTCGAAGGTTTGCGCGTCCCTGTAAAACGACTATAACTGGTAAACACATAATCTCCAATAATATACATGTAATAAAAATATTTTGAACGTTTAATTTAATTAAAGAATTAAATAAAAAAAATCGAAGCGCGTCAAACTACTTAAAGTAGTTTGACGCGCTTCGATTTTTTTTATCCGATGTAGAACATGGTACAACAATATCCTCGCTTCTATTAAATATATATATATATATACTCATACCAATATTATATTTTAGAAAATTAATGTAGACTATATCAGTTCTGTTTTAAGGAATATAAATTTAATAAAATAAATGTCAAGTAATTTTTGTCTATAATAATGTATAAGAAATCTTTCTCTCTCTTGCAAAAGAACAAAAATACTAAGCAACTGCACACTATTATGTTTACTCACTCGCATACATATAAACATTAGTTATACTATCATTAATATCTATGCAGGGTTTTCATGCTTAACATGAATGACCTTTTATTTTAGAAAATGTTCGATGTAATTTCTAGATGCATACATCAAATAATGAATATAGTTAAATTATATGCAGTATGAAGATATTAAGAATTTCTAGCGAGAAACATTAGTGAAAAAAAAAGTTTACATTATCTAAATATATCCGTATTTTCATATTTAGAGAAATCATTTCAAACACAAAAAGTTCGATATATTTGTACCACATATATTCTCGGAGATATTTGATTTTAAATATTTAACGTACAGTGTAGGGATCGTATACAAATGGATATGTTCGATTAAAAGTCTAAAAATCCTGCATAATCTTAAAATGAAAATAGTTTCAATGAAGAAATTGATTTCAAAAGTTTCGCGCATAGAAAATATCTATCAAAAGAGTTATCAGCCCAATGTAACAGACACTTTTTTTTTTTTTTGAATGGAGACCAGAATTTTTCTTCACAAAATTTCTTCAGCATTAAGAAAGAAAAATAAATTATTTTTTTATTTTTTTTTTAAATAAAAGTTTAAAAACCGCGAATTACCTTAAAAAGAAAGCAATTTCAATGATGACATTGGTTTAAAAGTTTTCGTGCATTCCAATTATCTATCACATAAGGTATCACAGGTAAGCTCACGGGGTCTCAAGTGCTACAAATTAATTTTTTTTTCAAATATTTCAAATACGCAAATATAACAATCAAATTCAGTTCAATAGAACGCAGAATTTAAACACTGCAGCGTTCACTTACTCGCATGTATTATATTTATACCTATATCTATCTACCTATCTTATATATTAACACGTATATAGGAACATACTCATTAAAAAATATGTATTTCGTTAGAAGGTTATGCATAATATGAATAGCAAGTTCCAATGCAATCAAATGCAACATTTAATCTGTATTGTATTCTTGCACATATTGAACAATGATTTCTTTTGATTTCAAAATTTTTATAAAACTACTTAGCGAGAATATCCATGAAACTTTCATCTTAATAAATCCAAAAACCTATGACCTATGCTTTTTCAAACTGAACTACGAAAAAGAAGACATTAATCGGTAAAGTTTCTGTTTTCATATTGACAGTACACAAGCCCTTAATTTAGATCGATTTGCAATTCGGTATGCTATATATTATCAATGTTAAACCATTGGCGATTCTGTTATACAGAACGATTTATATATGTATATTAAAAAAAAACAAATAAAAAAAAACAAATAAAAAATAATAATAATAATAATAATAATAATAAAGGTGGTGTGATGGATACAACATTCCAGTTTGTTTACAATATAAATATATATAATCCGCAGATTTCAGAAAGCATCTCAAATTAGATTTTTTCAAAGAATAAATAATATGGGAAACTTTGATATTACGAAAATATTGGCTAAAACTTTATCCCATGGGAAATATAAAAAAGTAGAATGGTTGGTTGGGTTTTACGTCGCAATAGTGCTGCGCAATGGGCAATCGGCTACGGTCTGGGACTCACCCCTAGAGGTGATCTAGAGACATGTCATGAATATTTTGATCCTACACTGAGAGAATGGCTCCCCCGCTTCGCTAAAAAAGTAGAAATATTAACAATTAGGATCGCTTATATGTAACAATATAAAAGTAAAAATCAAAAAGGGATGAAGAGATGTATATTTGAATATCAAAATACACAAAAATAATTTTAGAAAATCTGTTTGTAATAAATTTATATACGAGTGCATGATACAAAGCAAATACCCTCGTCATTATCTGCTACAAAAATTACGGAGTTAATACACCACCTACATCAAGTGAATTATCGTATTATAATATTATTTACTTTTATCTCACTATATTTGTCTGACATACGTATAATCGCGTTTCCCTTTCAAAGTACATGGTAAGAAAATATAAGCTTTTTCGTTAATTAAAACATTCAAAATGTAAAGAAAGGTTTTATTGCCGAAACGTCAGTGGAGGCCCTCTGTTGAGACTCAAAACGGTTTTGGGCTGTGTCTGTCTGTCTGTCTGTCGCGCGATAGCGGCCGCAAAAATAGCGCTATTGACTTGAAATTTGGTACACATGTTCATGAGCCCCACGAAATCAGCTGTATAGTTTTTGGTATGTATTCCATTTGTAGTTCGTATACAGGGACACGCCAAAATTTTTCTTATCATTACGGCCTACGGGAGGAATTTGTATGTATCGCGATAGCGGCCACAAAAATCACGCTATTGACTTGCAATTTGGTACACGTGTTCATGTGCCCCACGAAATCCGCTGTACAGTTTTGGGTGGGTATTCCATTTGTAATTCGTGTACAGGGACACGCCAAAGTTTTTCTTATCATTACGGCCTAAGGGAGGAATTTGCATGTACCGCGATAGCGGCCACAAAAATCACGCTATTGACTTGCAATTTGGTACACATGTTCATGCGCCCAACGGAATCAGCTGTATAGTTTTAGGTGTGTATTACATTTGTAGTTCGTGCACAGGGACACGCCAAATATTTTCTATCATTACGGCCTATGGGTAGAATCTGTATGTACCGCGATAGCCACCGCAAAAATCAAGCTATTGACTTCCACTTTTTGCCGAAACCTCAGTGGAGGCTCTCTGTTGAGACTCAAAAGGATTTTGGGTTCCGTCTGTCCGTCCGTCTGCCTGTCTGTCTGTCGTGCGATAGTGGCCGCAAAAATCACGCTATTGACTTGAAATTTTGTACACATGTTCATGATCCCCACGAAATTAGCTGTATAGTTTTGGGTGTGCATTCCATTTGTAGTTCGTGTACAGGGACACGCCAAAGTTTTCTTTATCATTACGGTTTATGGGAAGAATTTGTATGTACCGCGATAGCGGCCCAAAAAAAAACGCTATTGACTTGCAATTTTGTACGCATATGCATTAGCCCAACGGAATTAGCTGTATAGTGTTAGGTGTGTATTCCATTTATTGTTCGTGTACAGGGACACGCAAAATTTTTTCTTATCCTTACGGCGAATGGGAAGAATTTGTATGTACCGCAATAGCGGCTGCAAAAATCCTTCGATTGACTTGCAAATTAACGCAAACGTTCCAGCTTTGCATATAAGTAGCTGTATAATTTTTACTGCTATATTTTTTATAAACTGTGTACAGGGACACGCCAAAATTCTTAACATTACGGCGTATGGGGTGAATTTCGTTTAAACGCATTTTAATATCATTACTTTCCAATGAAGAAAATGAAACTAGAGGACGTGAGTAAGATGCTTAAACTTACGTTGTTTGAAGAAAATATGTGCTCTTAAGCTTTCTAATTATTGTACAGGACCTTACAAAAGTGTTCTCACAATGTCACTTAGTCATCCAAACGATGTTAAATTTGGAACAATTATTAATTTTAAATGCAAAATAAGCTGAATAATTTTTACTGGTGTATAGAATGTTTATGGTTCGTTTACAAAGACACACGAAAGAATTTCGTAACATTAGAGCCTATGGACAAATTTTTAATTTAAGTGCGCACTTTAATGCGTTTATGCTGAATTGAACTTAATAAAGTTAACATACGTTATAAAGATGCTTAAAATCATGTTTTCTCTTTAAAAAAGTTATGCATAGACTAAATAATTTATGGGACCACACAAAATATATCCGAGTATGTACTGTAATCATCCAAATGAGGTCAAGTTAGTTTGAAAAATTAATGAGTTATAATTAATTTGGTTTATTCTTATTATTGGCGTTTATAATGACTGTGGCTACTTTTCCGGGATACATAAAGGAATTTCGTACTATTACGGTCTATAGTCGGTATTTCTTAAAAGTGTATTTTAACATGGTTACACCCCATAAAATATAATGAAATTTTATTAGAATTTTAAAAGCATGTTTTCCTGTTGAAAATTGTGGGCATAGAATTGATAATTAGTTTAAAGGTTGCGCAAAATATTTCCGATATGCTATGTAATTTTTTTTGTATGAAATTTGGTATTTATGAATTTCAGGGAAATAATACAAGACGATCGTTTATTAAGAATACATATTGTTGCGTACTTAGGTTTTCGTAAGTTGTCCGAGAATGAAAGGTGAAACTTGCAAAAATTCAGTGATTTATTCACTGAAAGTTCCAGAAAAATACAGGTCTATAAACCAAGTATCAGCTTCAATTTAAACGTAAACACAGCTTAAACAGCAGCCGTTAACATAAAAACAACATTATAAACAGTTTAGCAATAACACATAACGCAAGTCTCATTGAAAGAGGCTCAAGCATTTGACGAAACTGACACAGATCTGAGATTGGCCGCCTTGGCTAAAAAAAGGCTCCTTTTATACTATTCTATCGTACACAGACTGTTCTGGAAAATTATCGTATCTCATCAGGCAATGAGATTAGAGCTTCCATATTTGCTATATCCCTAATAAAGATTTTCTCGCCAAGGTCGCCAAAAAAATCGCCAATGAGGGAAACAGTCGCCAAATGTGGCGCCAAATCCATTTCTTCCCTTATATGGTGCTTTTTAATGCGTTTTTAAAGGAAAATTAGGCTATTTTAACGCTAAAACGACTAGAAATGCACAAAATTAGCATTTTATCGATTTACTAAGCCTCTTTGAAAAAATTTATACAAAAATAAATGCAATTATTTACAATTCCGTAACACTTTATATGATATACAAATAGGTATACAAAGAGATAGAGCGGGGGTTTGAGGGGGGGCGGCAGCCCCCCTCAGGAATGTATCTGATTATGGTAATAAGTCGATCGAATCAATATATACTATTATATAATAAGGAATAAGTAAAAATGACCTATTGAAAAATGTCTGATGCAAATTGGACGTTGAGGCTCCTGATCTGCAGATCCACTAGTTGCCGAAACGTCAGTGGAGGCCCTCTGTTGAGACTCAAAACGGTTTTGGGCTGTGTCTGTCTGTCTGTCCGTCTGTCTGTCTGTCTGTCTGTCGCGCGATAGCGGCCGCAAAATTAGCGCTATTGACTTGAAATTTGGTACACATGTTCATGAGCCCCACGAAATTAGCTGTATAGTTTTTGGTATGTATTCCATTTGTAGTTCGTATACAGGGACACGCCAAAGTTTTTCTTATCATTACGGCCTATGGGAGGAATTTGTACGTATCGCGATAGCGGCCGCAAAAATAGCGCTATTGACTTGAAATTTGGTACACATGTTCATGAGCCCAACGAAATTAGCTGTATTGTTTTTGGTATGTATTCCATTTGTAGTTCGTAAACAGGGACACGCCAAAGTTTTTCTTATCATTACGGCTTATGGGAGGAATTTGTATGTATCGCGGTAGTGGCCGCAAAAATAGCGCTATTGAATCGAAATTTGGTACACATGTTCATGAGCTCCGCGAAATCAGCTGTATAGTTTTAGGTGTGTATTCCATTTGTAGTTCGTATACAGGGACACGCCAAAGTTTTTCTTATCATTACGGCCTAATGGAGGAATTTGTATGTATTGCGATAGAGGCCACACAAATCACGCTATTGACTTGCAATTTGGTACACATATTCATGAGCCCAACGGAATCAGCTGTATAGTATTAGGTGTGTATTCCATTTGTAGTTCGTGTACAGGGACATGCCAAAGTCATTCTATCATTACGGCCTATGGGAAGAATCTGTATGTACCGCGATAGCCACCGCAAAAACCAAGCTATTGACTTCCAATTTTTGCCGAAACGTCTGTGGAAGGCCTCTGTTGAGACTCAACAGGTTTTTGTGTTCCGACTGTCCGTGTGTCTGTCTGTCTGTCGTGCGATAGCGGCCGCAAATATCACGCTATTGACTTGAAATTTGGTACACATGTTCATGATCCCCACGAAATTAGCTGTATAGTTTTGGGTGTGCATTCCATTTGTAGTTCGTGTACAGGGACACGCCAAATTGTTTTTATCATTACGGCCTATGGGAAGAATTTGTATGTACCGCAATAGCGGCCGCAAAAATTCTCCGATTGATTTGCAAATTGACACATATATTCAGGCTCGGTATAGAAATAGCTATTTAATTTTTTTATGCCTATACTTTTTATGGATTGTATACAGGGGCACGCCAAAATACTTCACATTACGGCGTATGAGGTGAATTGCGTTTAAACGCATTTTAACATCTTTACTTTGCAATCAAGAAAATTAAACTAGCGTACATGAGTAACATGTTTAACTTATGTTGTTTGAAGAAAATATGTGCTCTTAAGCTTTCTAATTAATGTACAGGACCTTACAAAATTGTTCTGACAATGTCACGTAGTCATCCAAACGATGTTAAATTTGGAACAATTATTAATTTTAAACGCAAAGTGAGCTGAATAGTTTTTACAGGTTTATAGAATGTTTATGGTTTCTTTACAGAGACACGCAAAAGAATTTCGTAGCATTAGAGCCTATGGACAAACTTTTATTTAAGAGCGCACTTTAATGCGTTTATGCTGCATTGAACTTAATAAAATTAACATACAAATTAAAGATGCTTAAAATTATGTTTACTCTTAAAACAGGTTATGTATAGACTAAATAATTTATGGGACCACACAAAATAATTCCGAGTATGTACTGTAATCATCCAAATGATGTCAAATTAGTATAAAAATTAATGAGTTATAATTAATTAAGTTTATTCTTATTATTGGTGTTTATAATGACTGTGGCTACTCTTCCGGGATATATAAAATAATTTCGTACTATTACGGTCTATAGTCGATATTTCTTAAAAGTTTATTTTAACATGGTTACACCCCATCAAATATAATGAATTTATGTTAGAATTTTAAAAGCATGTTTTCTTGTTGATAATTGTGGGCATAGAATTGGAAATTAGTTTAAAGGTTACGCAAAATATTTCCGATATGCTATGTAATTTTTTTTGTATGAAATTTGGTAGTTATGAAATTTGGTATTTATGAATTTCAGGGAAATAATACAAGACCGTCGTTTATTAAGAATACATATTGTTGCGTACTTGGGGGTCCGTAAGTTGTCCGAGAATGAAAGGAAAAAATTGCAAAAATTCAGTGATGTATTCACAGGAAGTTCCAGAAAAATACAGGTCTATAAACCAAGTATCAGCTTCAATTCAACCAGTAAACACAGCTTAAACAACAGCCGTTAACAGCAAAACAACGGTACAAACTGTTTAGCAATAACACGTAAAGAAAGTCTCATCTAAAGAGGCTCAAAGCAAAGCAAGCATTTCACGAAACTGACACAGATCTGAGACTGACTGCCTTGGCGAAAAATGCTCCTTTTATACTTTTCTATCGAACACAGACTGTTCTGGAAAATTCTCGTATCTCATAATGAGATTAGAGCTTCCATATTTGGTATATCCCTAATAAGGATTTTCTCGCAAAGGTCGCCAAAAAAATCGCCAAGGAGGGAAACAGTCACCAAATTTGTCGCCAAATCCATTTCTTCCCTTATTGGAGCTTTTTTAAATGTTTTTAAGGGAAAATTAGGCTATTTTAACGCTAAAACGACTAAAAATGCACAAAGTTAGCATTTTATTAACTTTACTAAACTTCTTTGAAAGAATTGATACAAAAATAAATGCAATTATTTACAATTCCGTAACATTTTAGCCGCCCCCCTCAGAAATGTATCTGTTTATGGTAACAAGTCGATCGAATCAATATATACGATTATATAATAAGGAATAAATAAAAATGACCTATTGAATAATGTCTGATGTAAATAGGACGTTGAGGCTCCTGATCTGCAGATCCACTAGTTTATTTACTTTTTTTTTTTTTTTTTTTTTTTTTTTTTTTAGCAATATGTATATAAATTATAAATTTTATTATATTGAAACTTAAAAGTGTTCTTAAAAAATATATATTTCGTTACAAATTTATCAAATTTTAAACGCTAAATGCAGCAAACATACTTTAATTTATGCGTACACTTATATTAAAAAATAAATAAATAAATAAAAAATAAAAAATGCGAATAAGTCGTCTGAAGAACAGTCATTCCTCGGCGAATATTTGTCAATTTGTTGTAATGGATAAATCAATATAAAATACATATCAAGGATATTATAGATAGTTATAATGCACGAATAAACTAGAATCTATGAAATTATTCAAAAAAAAAAAAAAGAAAAAGAAAAAGAAAGAAAGAAAGAAAGAAAGAAAGAATAGTAAAAATAAATAAAGAAATAAGTAAGTAAATAAAAAGCTAGTATAAATTAATGAATGTACTATTTCTATGTATAATTGGGATACAGTAAAGTATTATCTTGTAATATTTAGCGTGAAGAAAGTTGTTGAAAACAATAAGTTTAAGCTATTGAAAAGAGATATATTTAAAATAAAACATTATTTTGCATTGTACTCCATAGAGATACCATTTTATAGCACTGTTGGTATTTTGAATGCTATATATAATAAATTATATAAGTGTTCCGAATAAAAACATTCCGTATATTATATTAAAGAAACTGAAATAAAACAATACAGAATAAAAAGTTATTTTTCTTTTTTGAATTAGGTCAATTTATCACTACTCCACCCAGGTGATAAGTTAATGTGTTATGCATGAATGTGCGCATAAAGGTATAATGAGAATATATATCATTCTTTCATACTACTGATCGAATATTTAGATGACATATTACTTACCTGAAGGTCATGCATATCATATTTAGAGTTTTTCTAGACCAATAAGGCATTTCTGATTAATATTTTTTTTTCCTTAAAATATAATGAGTATTTTTATTCTGTTAAATTTTCATGTATTAAATCAGGTGTATGTTTAAGGTTTTTTTATTAGAGGAAAATATATTCAGTAAAATACTTGGTAATTGCAAAGTTTCTTAGATACAGTTTACTACTTAAACTTATGCTTGATTATATAAATTTGTTTAAGTGATTCCTTTCTTTCTTTATTTTGACAATTTAAATTTAAATTAATGATTTTTAATTAATTGCTTAGTTGCCGAAACGTCAGTGGAGGCCCTCTGTTGAGACTCAAAACGGTTTAGGGCTGTGTCTGTCTGTCTGTTTGTTTGTCTGTCGCGCGATAGCGGCCGCAAAAATAGCGCTATTGACTTGAAATTTGGTACACATGTTCATGCGCCCCACGAAATCAGCTGTATAGTTTTTGGTATGTATTCCATTTCTACTTCGTATACAGGGACCGCCAAAGTTTTTCTTATCATTACGGCCAATGGGAGGAACTTGTATGTATCGCGATAGCGGCCGCAAAAATAGCGCTATTGACTTGAAATTTGGTACACATGTTCATGAGCCCCACGAAATTAGCTGTATAGTTTTTGGTATGTATTCCATTTCTACTTCGTATACAGGGACACGCCAAAATTTTTCTTATCATTACGGCCAATGGGAGGAATTTGTATGTACAGCGATAGCGGCCACAAAAATCACGCTATTGACTTGCAATTTGGTATACATGCTCATGCGCCCAACGGAATCAGCTGTATAGTTTTAGGTGTGCATTCCATTTGTAGTTCGTGTACAGGGTCACGCCAAATAGTTCGATCATTATGGCCTATGGGAAGAATCTGTATGTACCGCGATAGCCACCGCAAAAATCAAGCTATTGACTTCCAATTTTTACCGAAACGTCAATGGAGGCCCTCTTTTGAGACTCAAAAGGATTTTGGGTTCCGTCGGTCCGTCCGTCCGTCAGTCTGTCTGTCGTGCGATAGCGGCCGCAAAAATCACGCTACTGACTTGAAATTTGGTACATATGTTCATGAGCCCCACGAAATCAGCTGTATAGTTTTTGGTATGTATTCCATTTCTACTTCGTATACAGGGACACGCCAAAGTTTTTCTTACCATTACGGCCTATGGGAAGAATTTGTATGTACCGCAATAGCAGTCCCAAAAATAACGCTATTGATTTGCAAGTTGGTACACATAGTCATGAGCCCAACGGAATTAGCTGTATAGTGTTAGGTGTGTATTCCATTTCTCGTTCGTGTACAGGGACACGCCAAAATTTTTCTTATCCTTACGGCTTATGGGAAGAATTTGTATGTACCGCAATAGCGACCGAAAAAATCCTTCGATTGACTTGCAAATTGGCGCACACGTTCCAGCTTTGCATATAAGTAGCTGTATAATTTTTATTGCTATATTTTTTATAAACTGTGTACAGGGACACGCAAAAATTCTTAACATTAAGGCGTATGGGGGTGAAATTCGTTTAAACGCATTTTAATATCATTACTTTGCAATGAAGAAAATGAAATTAGAGTACGTGAGTAAGATGCTTAAACTTATGTTGTTTGAAGAAAATATGTGCTTTTAAGCTTTCTAATTAATGTACAGGACCTTACAAAAGTGTTCTGACAATGTCACTTAGTCATCCAAACGATGTTAAATTTGGAACAATTATTAATTTTAAACGCAAAATAAGCTGAATAGTTTTTACTGGTGTATACAATTTTTATGGTTTGTTTACAAAGACACACGAAAGAATTTCGTAACATTAGACCCTATAGACAAATTTTTAATTTAAGCGCGCACTTTAATGCGTTTATGCTGAATTGAACTTAATAAAGTTAACATACATTATAAAGTTGCTTAAAATCATGTTTACTCTTAAAAAAGGTTATGTATAGACTAAATAATTTATGGGACCACACAAAATAATTCCGAGTATGTACTGTAATCATCCAAATGATGTCAAATTAGTTCGAAAAATTAATGAGTTATAATTAATTAGGTTTATTCTTATTATTGGCGTTTATAATGACTGTGGCTACTTTTCTGTGATACATAAAGGAATTTCGTACTATTACGGTCTATAGTCGGTATTTCTTAAAAGTGTATTTTAACATGGTTACACCCCATCAAATATAATAAAATTTTATTAGAATTTTAAAAGCATGTTTTCCTGTTGAAAATTGTGGGCATAGAATTGATAATTAGTTTAAAGGTTACGCAAAATATTTCCGATATGCTATGTAATTTTTTTTGTATGAAATTTGGTATTTATGAATTTCAGGGAAATAATACAAGACCGTCGTTTATTAAGAATAAATATTGTTGCGTACTTGGGGGTTCGTAAGTTGTCCGAGAATGAAAGGCGAAACTTACAAAAATTCAGTGAATTTTTCATAGAAAATTCCAGAAAAATACAGGTCTATAAACCAAGTATCAGCTTCAATTCAACCAGTAAACATAGCTTAAACAACAGCCGTTAACAGCAAAACAACAGTACAAACTGTTTATCAATAACACATAAAGCAAGTCTCATTCAAAGGGGCTCAAAGCAAAGCAAGCATTTGACGAAACTGACACAGATCTGAGATTGGCCGCCTTGGCTAAAAAAATGCTCCTTTTATACTATTCTATCGAACACAGACTGTTCTGGAAAATTCTCGTATCTCATCAGCCAATGAGATTAGAGCTTCCATATTTGGTATATCCCTAATAAGAATTTTCTCGCCAAGGTCGCCAAAAAATCGCCAAGGAGGGAAACAGTCGCCAAATTTGGCGCCAAATACTTTGCTTCCCTTATTGGAGATTTTCAATGGGTTTTTAAAAGAAAATTGGGCTATTTTAACGCTAAAACGATTTGAAATGCACAAAATTAGCATTTTATCGACTTACTAAGCCTCTGAAAAAATTTATGCAAAAATAAATGCAATTATTTACAATTCCATAACACTTTATATGATATACAAATAGGTATACAAAGAGAGATAGAGCGGGGGGTTGAGGGGGGCGGCAGCCCCCCTCAGAAAGGTATCTGATTATGGTAATAAGTCGATCGAATCAATATATACTATTATATAATAAGGAATAAATAAAAATGACCTATTGAAAAATGTCTGATGCAAGTAGGACGTTGAGGCTCCTGATCAGCAGATCCACTAGTTAATTATATTAGTCTCATCATTTTTACAGCTTATTTATAAGGTAGGTGTAGCGCCGAGTTAAGGAAGTAAAGGTCGCCAAGGGAATTTAGTTTCGAAAATAGTGTAAACTGATAGCATCGAGTTGGGATATAATGTTTGGTTGAGATTGAAAAAGGTTCTAGCTGGGTCCAGCATATTTTGGTGATGTTGTGGGTGAGATAGCTAGGTGAAGGTGTCGAGCAGAGGTGAATGTGGATTAGCATGGAGTGCCTAGTTATTGGATAGTTAGTTGGATAAATTGAAAACATGATCTACGTGGATTCTGAAAGCTGTTTAAAAATCGAATGTGGATAGTCTTTAAAGAAATAGTTTGGTAAAATGAAGTGAATCGTATTTTCTATTTTTGAGGACTTTAAATAGAGCACTGGTAAAGAACATTGATATGGGAGGTGTGTTGACAGTTGTGTCATTGGAGATAGAAGTATTGTGTGTTGATAGTGCTTTTGATGAAGGTGCTGTTGGCGACTAATTTTTTGACGTGTTATTGCTAGTGATATAAAGTGTGTCTCTTTGCTCTCTGAAAAAGTCCTCGGCCACGTCGACTAATAGTATTGCAAGCTGCAAATAGTGAGCTATTTTTTTTTTTTTTACTATAGTTTAAATTATTTAGTTTAAGTTCTTTAGCGATTTCTTTCATAATCCTACGCCCCTCTTCACTTTGAAGTTAAAATAAAGATAGCCATCTCTTTAATCTATGTTAAAAACCATGAATCAAGTAGAAGTAGGAACGGATACTTCACATATTGTCTTCTATGTAATTCACTAGGACTTCCTCTCAACTCTGATCGATAAACCGGAACTCGGATAAAAGTTAGGGCCAAATCCTTTGAAAGAATGAAATCTGTAAATTAAATGTAAACAAACGAAGAGGAACGAGGTAATCAAGCCTCTATAAACACGATATCTATTCCAATTAAAAATTTCCGTGCAAAGCTTTTTTATTTTATTTTATTTTATTTTATTTTAAAGTTATAAGTCCTCCTGTTATAAATTTAATCTAAGTAGACTTCGCATTAAGAATACAAACAGAATACAAATCTAAAACATAAGTAATTAAAAATTTCATCAAAACTAGATATATGTGGATCGATGTGGATCATTTGAGAAGTATGGTACAATATTTTTTAAATTCTAGACACAATAACGAAACGTTATACAACCGAATCAACTGATACATTTTTGATTTTATAATGTATACTAGCAGGCAACGCCCGCTTCGCTGGTCCCTATATTGCATTAATTTTTATCACGTGAAAAAAAAAAAAAAAAAAAAAAAAAAAATCTGATTAGGAAAAATGTCGCATCGGTTTCTCACTGCCTTCGGAAAAAATTTCCAAAATGCTCTAACTCTTATTTTTATTATTTCCCCCCTTCGCCCGCCCTCCCGTCTATCCTAATAATTTTACAAATTCGAAAATATCCGCAATTGATTTGAAAGTATCAAAAACCCCTATGCACCAGTTTTGAACGATCAATCTCTCTTTTTATTTTTTTGCCTCTTCGCTCCCCCCTTCCCGCTCCTATCAATAATTTTAAAAATTCGAAAATATCCGCAATCGATTTGTAGGTATCGAAAACCTCTATGTACTAATTTTGAATGATCTAACTCTCTTTTATTTTTTTGCCCCTCCGCACCCCCACCTTCCCGGCCCTCCTAACAACTTTACACTTTCGAAAATATCCCCATTCGACTTGCAGGCCTCTAAAACCTATCTGTACCAATTTTTAACGGCCTAACTGTATTTCTATTTGTTTTTACCCATAGCCCCCCTTACCGCCCCACCCCCTTCCCACCCTTCCTAATAATTTTAAAAATTCGAAAATATCCGCAATCGATTTGTAAGTATCGAAAACCTCTATATACCAACTTTGAACGATCTAACTCTATTTTTATTTTTTGCCCCCTCTCCCCTCCCCCCTTCTCGGCCCTCCTAATAATTTTACACTTTCGAAAATATCTCCTTTCGGCTTGCAGGCCTCTAATACCTATCTGTACCAATTTTGAACGGCCTAACTGTATTTCTATTTGTTTTTACCCATAGCCCCCCCCCCTTCCTGCCCTTCCTAATAATTTTACAAATCCGAAAATATCTGCAATCGGTTTGTAAGTATCGAAAACCTCTATATACCAATTTTGAACGATCTAACTCTATTTTTATTTTTTGCCCCCCCCCCTCTCCCCTCCCCCTTCTCGCCCTTCCTAATAACTTTACACTTTCGAAAATATCCCCATTCGACTTGCAGGCCTTTAAAACCTATCTATGCCAATTTTGAACGGCCTAACTGTATTTCTATATGTTTTTGCCCCATAGCCCCCCAATTGCTGCAACACCTGGGGGCTGAATTTCTAATATTTCAGAAATTGGTTTTTAGATATTTGTATTAGCTATATTTTAGAGCAAAAATTTCACGTTTATCTATTTTTTTTGTTTGAGATATATAGGATTATGCGAAATCACGTTTTGCCCCCTCCCCGACCGCGCCCTTGGGGTCCGAATTTTGAAAATTTCAGAAATTGGTTTTTAGACATTTGTATTAGCTTATTTTTAAAGCAAAAATTTTACGGATATCTGTTTCTTTGTTTGAGATATGAAGGATTTTGTGAAGTCACGTTTTGCCCCCCCCCCCCCCGAATTTTTTAAAATCGCTTCTTATTGGATGCCTACGTCATAGAAAGAACTTTGTCACAAAATTTCATGCTTCTAGGTCCAGGGGTTTGGTCTGGGCGATGATGAATCACCCCCTCACTCAGTCAGGAAGAACGATTTTATATATATAGATTACTATTCGAGAATTAATTATAAAATAATGAATTCAGAAGATACAATTTTCAAAAATCTTTATAAATATTTTATCGAGGATTTTTTCTTTTCTTTTTTATTATTATTATTATTATTATTATTATTATTATTGTTGTTGTTGTTGTTTTTGTTTTTTTTATAAAGTCTATACATATTTATTTATTTATTTTTGTGTCTGATTTATACTTGAAATTCAGAAATTAAAGTTAAAGGTGGTTAAATTTCGTATGCTTTAAACAAATTTAACCTAGTTATTTCTTAGAAGATTAGTTATGTATATGTGTGTTGCGTACAATAAATTCTTTCTTAATTATTTATACTAGTATCGCCCAGTGGTCGAAACTCGACCATTTTTTTTGCAAAGCGAGACAAAGCAAAGTTATTGCCTTGTCCTAAACGGAATGCAATTGCAACACAGCTGCGGCAATTGTTTGCCGATATTCACTCTAACTGAATTAGCAGAGTTTTACTTAATATAACTATTTCTCTCTGTAGATGTTAGCCTTTCCTGAAATGAGAGAAAATCGCAACGTGAAAACGCCCCTTGTTGTGTGATACAGCCCAGAAGCTAATAGGTACCATGTCAAACCAAGGCCCAACCAAGTATCAAATTCTGTTAAATTAATTCGATTGGTTCATAAAGTACAGTGTTTGTACAAAAAAAAAAAAAAAAAGATATTTTTCAAAAATGGTCGAATTGAGTTCGAGAAAATTCAAAACTTGTAACTTTATCGAAAACCGAAAATCTAAAACTTTTCTGAATCTTAGATTTTCTACTTATATATGTAGAGGAAAGAATAATAAATCCACTTTTTAAAAAATAAAAATAAGTAGTCAATTTCACTTAATTAAAATGCAAGGAAATCTCAAAACGTGTAAATTCATTGAAAACCGGAAATCAAAGGTTTTTATGTATCTTCTACTTGCTTCTTCTACCCACAAAAGCTAGCAATAAAGACACTTTTTAAAAAAATAAGTAGCCAATTTCAGTTAATTGAAACGTAAAGAAAGCTCAAAACATATAAATTCAGCAAAAAACGGAAATCGGAATTTTTTCTGTATCGTTTACTTATACATGCAGCAGTTAGTAACAAATCCATTTTCCTTTTATTTGGTATATAGTTGAATATTTATTGTTTAAATATCATCCTTTGAAATGAAATGTTTATGTTTACATTCGAAACTGGAAGTTTGCCATTTTTTTTTTTCTGGAGTTTTGTGATTTTAAATTAAAATTTTATCAATTTTACAGAAAAAATAACTCAATCAAACACATGTAGACAGTAACTTATATATAACTATACCCAAATATCGGAATTAAAATCTGCAGATAATTTCCGTTATTTTTTAATAATTTTTTACAAAAAATCCAATGGACAATCAATGGACGAAAAGAGAAAATCTTTTTCATGGCTCCATGGACAGACAGTGACGTCATCACTTCGCTTGCGTGCTACATTATACAAATTACTGTGTCTATGGTTTTATTTGAGCTTTATGAAATTGCCAGATTTAACAACTTTCTACTTTTAGGTATTTTTTAATGTAAAGGAATACGTGTATAAAAGGGAAAAATGGGGGAAAATGCATAAAAAATAAATGTATTTTTATATACCTTCTTGACATCGTAAGAAAATAATATTTGTATTCGCACCTTCCGGCTAACCATACCTTTCGAATGATACCATTGTCAACCCTCTACTCCCATAATTAATATGTTAAAAAGGGACAACAAATTTTATGCTTGCCTATTAATATATAGATATGCCTATGTTTTCTTTTTAATTTGAATTATGTGATCAATTGAATGTATTCTCTTTGAACGCGTGGGCATGAAGTCTGTAGATATATCGAATATATTTGAATATGTATTATCAGAGTTACTAAATATTAATACATATATTAATATCACACAATCCGCAGATTGGGAAGAAAGTTATTTATCTTGAAAAATTATATTTCCAACTGAGGGAAAATAATGCCCGAACCGGGAGTCGAACTGCGGATCTTTGACTGACAATGTCAATGCTCTACCAATTGAGCTATCCAGGCCGACAACCGGTGGGCGTTAATCACTCAGACAACCTTTAGACAGAACAACTGGTCTGTCATGTAGATAGCAAGACAGAACAAACCGCAAGTAATAGAAAATACCATTAAAGTATGGGAGGAAGAAATACATGTATTAATATCACACAATCAGAAAATTGGGGAAAAAATCATACATCTACATGATTTTATATTTCTACATGAATCATATTTCTACATGAATCATATTTCTACATGCTATCTACATGATAGACAAGTTGTTCTGCCTAAAGCTGTTCTGCCTGAGTGAGTAATAATCATCAGTTGCCGGCCTGGATAGCTCCATTGATAGAGCGTTGACCTTGATAGTCAAAGATCCGGGGATCGACTCCCGGACCGGGCATTATTTTCACTCAGTTAGAAAAATAAATTTTCAAGATATATAAATATAAATAGTTTTAAAGATATTTATGTTTCATTACTACAAACTTTTCTTTCAATATTTTTAAACTAATTTCAAAACTGGCTATTAGACACATAGCTGGTCATAAATACGTTGAGCAATAAATACCATTTTCAATTTATAATAGATTTTGCTTTAATCATTTATATATTAATTGCATTTAATACAATTGGTAATTTATTTAATTAATTAATTCATTGATATGTAAGAACCATACATTTTAAAAACTTGCAACAGACATTTCAGGTCGAAATAATAAATAGGCCTTTATATGCAACGAAACTAGGCAGGAGTGCACCATTAAAGCAGTAATGTGAACTCATTACTATTAAGAAACTTAAAGTGACTTCAACATATGGCTTCCTCTTAAACATTATTTGTGACAATTCTGAGAAATTCTGCTCTCTGTAGAACAGAGAATGAAGTTTAACTATCGATTAAAATAAAGAAACACTAGCGTAAAAGAATGTCAATTATTTTGTTTCACTGTGATACCCATGAATGTTAAACAGTTGATATTTTTAGCGTTTAATTTTTTTTCCCTTGTTTTAATGCGCGAAAAAAGTATATAACATCTCAATTTTAAATTTTAGAATTTTAATTTGGTTACTATATTCTTAATAAATTTTCTTTTCTATAAAATTTTATAATCATTTCAACAGTTTAAAAATGTCAAAGCACATTAAAATAATAATAATAATAATAATAATAAGTATACTATATCTCGGTTTTTATATTCCAAGGTTCTCTACAAATAGTTTACTACATCTCGGTAATCGACATAAAAATTAATAATAATAATAATAAGAAGAAGAAGAAGAAGAGGAAGAAGAAGAAATAATGTTTTTTCCATTAAAAAAAAAAAAAAAAAAAAATACGCAGTTTGAAAATTCAGTATGTATGTGCTCTCTCTTTCGCTACCCTTTCATCTGCAATTCTAAATCGCACTCAGTTTTACTTAGGACATATAATAATATATTCTTCTTTCTTAGTTTTGTTTCGCATGGATTAAAATGCCTAATTTATAAACAATTAGCTATGTAAAAAAAAAAAAAAATACTATATCTTTGAAATTTTTTCAGTTTTGCACACGTAATAGCTGTGCCTTTTCCTCAAAATACTTTTAAAGGGATTTGAACTGAATGTATCAAAAACTTTTAAAATTTATTGCATCATGTTGTCAAAGAGAGCATGACCTTTAAAACTGAATATTTGTATAAAATACTTAGAAATATATTTTGGCAATCGTTAAATGTTCATGAGTAAATATTTTTTATCTGTGGCATAGTAAAGTAATTATTACTACATTAGCATTTATATAACATAATATCTTTAAAATTAATTCTAAATTGTTTCTTTGAATTCAGAAATTTCTTAAAGTATTAAAATTTACTACAGTTAATATACATATTAAAATCTTTAAATTAATAAATCAGAATTCAAGATTTTAGGTATAATATCTTTATTTAAATCACTTGAGCAATAGAACAGGCAAAGTCAAATTAACTATTTTATTCGAAATTTTGCATTTTTCCTAAATATTCAAGTTAGAAATTATTCAAAAATGTACATGTCAGTTAACTTTTAGATATTTTTGAAATTCAGATTTAACTTGTTGTGTCTGAAAATTTCTCTCTTCAGATTTAATTTCTGATGTTCATACCTTCATTGAAAGAGTCAATGAATAATATGGAACTTTTGCCAATGAGATATCTTTTAAATGAATTTAAACATTTCAATAAAGAGAGGAAATTCTTTCAGATTTATTTCTCGAAAATTTAATTATATGATTTCCGTTGAAATCTTAAAAAGTTCTTAGTTAAATAATTTTTGTGTCAGGGTTAGATGTATACCAATGTTGAGTAAATTATTATTTCTTTGCATATAAAATTATTAAATATATCATTTTAATGAAAAATATTTTGAGTAAGTTTTCCTTAAACTGATAATCTTTTGAGATAGATTTATAAACTGCATTTAATTAGACAAAAAAGGAAGAAAATTGCAGAAAATACTTAAATTATTAACTGAACGACATATTAAAATAGATTCAGGTTATTTGAAAATTTACATAGTTATTTTTTTTATTGTCTTTTAAATTAAAAAAAAAGAAAAAGAAACGAGAAAGCAAATATTAGAACATCGCTATAGATAAGTTTATAAGAGTTATAAATATAAAGTTCATTTTATTTTCCAGCCATTAAAATAATTCTCTCTCTCATCTCTCTCTCTTTTTTTTTTTTTTTTTTTTTTTTTTAGTAAAACAATATTAAATGTACATATACTCACATATTAGCACTGATTTACAGTGCCTCAAATAAGCCCAAGCAGCACCGAAACGTTCTCTGAACGTTCAAATATTGTTCTGCAAACACGTTCTAAGAACGTTCCCTTTGAACGTGTTATAGACGTCTGTTTGTCCATCTTGAAGACGTACAATAGTACGGTTCAGGGAACGTTCAATGAACGTGTAGCTATCACCATTGGTGTTATAGAAGCGTTCAGAGAACGTTCTATGTATACGGTCTCAGAACGTTCTAAACGTTTTTAGAACGTTTTCAAAACGTTATACACATTTTCAGAACGTTCTAGAAAACGCACTGTAAACGTTCTAAAATAGTGCAATTAAAAAAAGAAAAAAAAAATGTGACGTCATTATAAAAAAGCACCCCACTACTTTTTTTTTTCAATTCAAATAATGTTTCAGAAATTTTAACATACTTACTATTCCTTTAATTTCAACGTATATGCATGAAAAATTCCATATTCTATGACAGTAATTCCCAAAAAGTGTCATAACGTCGCTATATCCCTTAAAATATATCTTATATTTTTGCATTAAAAAAAAAATATTTATTTCCCTTAATCTGAAGAAAATGAAGATATAGTATTAATTACAAAACTTTGAATAAACACCATAAAATGCAAGAACTCGCAACAATTGTTTCGTGTCAAAAGAAGACACAACCCTTCTTCAGGCGAACAATGTAGGCATGAGAGCTGCAAACAAGCACGTTGAGTACATTGAATGTGTTGCCGCTTTGTTTGTAACAGTTGCATTTTCTTGAATTTTATGGTGTTTATTCAAAGTTTTGTAATCAATACTATAACGTCATTATCTTCAGATTAGGAGAAAAGAATTTTTTTTTTTAAATGCAAAAATTTAAAAATTTTTTTAAGGGATGTAGAGATGTTATGACACTTTTTGGGAATTACTGTCATAGAATATGGAATTTTTCATGCATATACGTTGAAATTAAAGGAATAGTAAGTATGTTAAAATTTCTGAAACATTATTTGAATTAATAAAAAAAGTAGTTCATATCCCTGTTGTTGTTTGTATCATTATTCTTCATCTGCTATGCACAACTAAACTCTTGAATTATTTTGCTTGTTTTAATCCTTGTGACTCCAAATGCATCATTCTGTGAGTAATTTTAGTAAATTACTGTTTTAGTATTATACAATTTTACATAAATGCATTAAAATATAATATTATTATGTATATTAAAATTTCTCGAAATCTATTTAAATTTACAATAATAACAAAAATTTTTAATTTAATTTATAAAAAATATTTTTACTGTTTTCCTAATAAAAGTTTTATTTTTCCACCGATTGTACATTATTTTAGTTTAGCCATAGAATCTAGTCTGTGTATTAATTTTTAGATTCATTGATAAGTTAAAATTTTAAAGATTTTTTATTTATATACTGAAGTTTGTTGCAAAGTTTTTTCATTTAAAAATGAAAATATTTTTAAAACATTAACTTATGAATGTATACACAAATTAATACCTAGAAATATTTAGACTCTATTTCCAAACTATAATAATACATAATCGATGGAAAAACAAAACAAAACTTTGTTAAGAGGAACATCGAAAATATTTTCAAAAAATTAAAACTAAAAATTTTATTATTATTGTAAATTTAAATAGATTTTGAGAAATTTTAATAAACTTAATGATATTATATTTCAAAGCATATAGAATGCAAAACTGTATTTAAATAATTTATTTAGAGTTTAAAATTTTTCCATACATATGCATTGATATACAACAATATAAATAAAGTTTTCTCCAAAACTACTTAAATATAAAAATAACAAATTTCATTTTTTTTTTTGAAAATTTTTTAAAAATCTCTTTCTAACTAATTTTTATTATTTTCACCTGATTTTATATTACTGCAATGTAACAATAAATTCTAAATATATATGAGAAAAAAAAAAATAAATAAAGCGCAGATTATTTTAAAGCGCAGTGCTTTTCTTTGGGTGTGGATTCAATAATTTGTTAATGTTTTAAAAACACTTTTAAGCTTGAATGCTAAAACTTAAACTTCAGCTCTCAAACATAAAAATATTTATAAGAAATTAACTAATCATTCTACTAAAATATATCGCTAAACAATAGTAATATGAAACCAGCAAAAAACAAATTAAAATGGAACATTTTAAAAAATTTCAAAAATAATAATAATAAAAATATTTTGAATTTACTTTTAAAAATTTAAATAATTTCGGAGAAGTTTAAGCTCACATAATATTGTTATATTTCGATGCACATATTCATAAAATTTGTAACTCTTAAAATAGCTAAAATTGTAATATGTAAAATGAAATTAAACTTATCTTTTATCTGTAGATTTACTTCGTCTAGCAGCAAATCTTAACTGAATAAAACATGAAATTAAGCAGATGGTATCATTAAACGACTCATTACGACTACTGTCTTCGCGCTTCGCACTTGTTTTGATTTTTGAAAATACATCCGGCTGGCAACCATACGAAAACTGAACGGTTGGCGAGATTCTGTAAAATATACGATTATTATTTTAATTCTATTATTAAAAAGAAACTATTTATTTTTATTATATGTATTATTATTATTTTTTTAAGGTTTTTAAAGTAAAATTTTGAAATTCGATCGTAGCTAAAATAGTAAATCCTTGTTTCAGAATGCCTATGTTACTTCAAATAAATTGCATTGTTATTTTAGTTAAAAAAAAAAAAAAAAACTAATCATTAAAACCAGGGCCTGTTTACCGAATAGGTCCGTGAAGCCCGGGCTTACTCAAGAATTTACAAAGGGGTCCCCCAAAATCTCACTTTTTAAAATATTTTTTAAAATAATTTTTTGTCCAGGATTTTTTTATTTTTTATTTTTTATACGAAACTTTTATCTAAACTACGAAACTCACTAGGCAGTCTTGTGTTTGTTTATAAAAAAGTATTTTAAATGACATATCATTTTCTATTTATTTATTTATTTTACATTCATATTAATGCATTTTATGTTTTCTAAATATAAAGTCCATAATTATAGTTTGAAATGAAAAGAAGTTTTGATTTGAATAAAATTTAAGTACTTAATGTTTGATATTGTCTAAAATTATCTGCAGCATCCACTACCATTTTGTTATCAGGGTGCTTTGTATTTATTTTTCACTGACAAAGTATCTACTATATTATTAGGTATTGTGTAATTACATGAGATTTGTGTGTATTCGAATGCCATTTCCTTTCTGCACCGTGTCAAATTAATATAGAATTAGCATTATATTATATGTTAAATAATTACTGTTCTGACATCATTTGCATAAAAATTAGACTAGATATTAACTTATGCTTTTTTTTTTTTTTTTTTTTTTCTTTAAAAATGTTTTGGTGAATAGTCACATAATTTAAGCTTGCATTAATATCTGTACATATAACAAAGAATAGATGATTTGTATAGGACTAGAGGGACCCCCTGAATGATACCTCTCTTACCTGGCTTTTCAGTCTTAAACGGGCCCTGATCAAAACAAAATGGAATAAAAATTGCATAGAAAAATTACAATCACAATGAAAAAAAAAGAAATTCAATAAAATTTTATATTTATTACTTTTTGTTTTGTTTTTGCTCTTTAATTGAAGAAACTGCTTAAACGGTATAAAACATAAACTATTGTATTATGTAATTTGAAAACAATTTATATATATATATATATATATATATATATATATATATATATATATATATATATATATATATATATGTATATATATACACACACACACACACACACACACACACATATATATATATATATATTATTCAAATATTACAGCAATTACGCATGTTTTATTAATTTTAAAAATGTTGCAATTCGTATAAATTATAAAACACTTTTCAAGTAATTTTTACCTTTATATTAATCTCAAGTGAAATTTACCTCAGTAATGACACATCATTTCTGTATATCGTTTTAATTAAGAAGGAAGAAATCCCACAAAATCTAGTTTTAGATCATTTATTTTATTTTATTTTTTCTAAAAATGAAAGCATAAAATAGATTTTTTTTAATTATTATTGTGTTTGTCTTTGTATATCGTTTAAAATTTGCATACGTCCTATATTACTATACTTAAAAAAAAGAAAGAAAAAGTATAAAAAAGAAGACAAAAGTCGAAAAGAATTTCACACACTGAAAATTTACTTTGCGTGAGTTCGACTTATATGTTGCATGAAAGTGATTTCGGATCCCTATAAACCTATTATTAATACTGATCATATTCTACAGGAAACACAGTATTTTACATCTAAATAATGTATGCTAATTTTGCTGTGATGTGAAGATTATACAACTTTTCAAATATGTTTTAAAGAAAAAAAGATCCCATAGACTCTAATATGTCGGAATTATTTTCTGAGATCCTGTAAGTAAACGAAAACTACTTTTTTTTTAATAAAATATGCACCACAGTAAAGCTGAATAATATATCAGAGATGTTCTAAAATAATTAACTGAATTAGAGAACGGAAAGATAGATACACAATGGAACCAAAATCATAAACGCATTTTGAATTTGTTATAATGTTAAAAATGCATAAAAGAACTAAAAATGCTCTTTAAGAAGTTTTCACGTATATCTTCCAATGTATCTTAATATTCTTCTCTCGCAACGTGAATCTTATGTTGATCATGCCACATTTTATACAAAACATGTTTTTGTGCATATGAATAGTATATGAGTATTTTCTGATGTTTTATGCAGCATAAAAATAAAACAAATATTTCTTTGCAGAAGTATCTGTCATAGTCCATGATATGCCAGAGTCCTTTTCAGACATCCCGTACATAAAACAATAGCTTTATTTATATAATTTACAATTAAGAGAAAACTATAATGAACTTGAAAAAAAAAAAAAATATATATATATATATATTTCAGAGTATCATAAAAACATTTTTAAAATTAACCCCCCCCCCCCCCCCGTAAAGAAAGAAAAGGGGGGGGGTCGAAAAATAGACAAACCGATATCATATAATATTTTAAAATTTGCCGGAAAATGTTCTTAAAAAAAGTCTTATGTATAGATAAATAAACACACACACACATATATGAGAGATCCTACTGCAGAGATTTTAATATATTTATTTTTGGATAGTAATTTTCCCTCTAGTTTATTCCAAAGTATACAAAAAATTTCTGTAAGAAAAAAGTGGGACATAAAACATCAATAAATATACATAATACATATATTTAATTATTCATCCATATGTGTCTTTAATTTTTTAATTATTAAACTTAATAATTAGTATTTGATCGGTATAAGATTTAAAATATGAGTTTTAATTTTAAAACAAAAATTATCAGAAATTAATCATTATTCAAATATGTTATCTCTCCCAAGAAAGTTGAACAATATTTATGATTTCGGTTTGTCTGTCTGTCTTTCTTGAGTATTTTTAGAATACCTTGAATGTGATTTTGTGTTAGCTATGACACTGTTATTTAGCTCACTATGTCATGTTCTTTATTGAAAATAGTATGAAAGCACAGTTTTTTTTTTTTTTTTTTTTTTTTTTTTTTGTTAATACAAGGATTTGCAAAAAGAATTCGGTTACATTACAGTCTATGACGATTACTTCTTTAAAGCGCATTATAATATTTTGAATCAGCACAAAAACAAACGGAATAAACATATATTATTTAGATTCACAAAAGCATTTTCTCTATAGATTATGCTACTGTTAGCAACGATTTGCATATTTGGCCACAAAGAGGTGTAATGGAAAACGCTAGAAATGCATTTTCAGTTGAGTTATGCATTTTTCAAAATTTCAAATAAAGTTAAGATTAATTAATAATCTTTGTTCGTCTGCCTGCGTTCACATTTCCATAAATAATTTAAATAATCTTTGAAATCAATATGTATCATTCAGGTTCTATAGCTAAAGTATAAAATATTTCTTACAAAAAATCTTGCACCTCATACAACTAATTTGTGAAAAAAATAAAAAATAATTCGAATAACCATTTGTCTAAAAAGAGGCATTTTAATTAATTAAATTTCAGCGTATTTATGCTACAGTAATCATAGCGAATTTAATATACATATTTCTGATTAAATAAATGAAAATAGCAAGATTAACAGTAATAAGTCCTTTAAAGAGAAATATGTGGATTCATTGGAAAATTGTCGATGTGCATTTGCATGATCCTATGCGTTTTTTAAATAGGCATCCAAATAAACAGTTATAATAAAAAAAAGGGGGGGGGGGCTTTAATTCTTTTATATTATTTTCTGTAAAAACAAAGGAGAAAATCGCCACAAAGAGCGAAGCACACGCCTAAGTTATAAACCACTGCCATCCGCATAGCATACGCAGATGTTTGTGGCTGCTGATAATGCAAATAGTATTATATTTATTCAACTCAAGCTTCTTTTTAAAAGCAAGGATTTATACATTCAAAAATTAAACCGTTATATATATATAAAGTATATACATTAAGGTTTTTATGTACATTTAAAACAATAGTAAATGTAAAAAAAATAATGAATAATTAATTTGTAGATACAAGTAATATATAATATTTAACATGTAAGTATCTCGATACTTGAACAACTTTTAAATCACAAAATATTTCAGAATCAAATATATAATATATGTATATAATTACATCAAACTATTTTTTCTGATTTTTATGAACAAAAAAAAATGTAGTGAAAAAAAAAATCTTAGTGTCATTTTTTTAAAAAATAATTTAAATAATAATAATAAATCTATTGTGTAACAACAAGCCGACTTCAATTACCCACATCTACACACATTATATACTGCTTTTGGATATAGTGTGGTCAAGAGACATAAAATTGATATGCATTAAACATCTAACAATTTTTGAACAAATTGTCCTAACTTAAGACTTAAGAACAATCTAATATATACGTATATCTGACAACTTCTCGTTTCTCTCTCTCTCTCTCTCTTTTCTTTTCTTTTTTTTTTTTTTTACACCATTTTTTCTGGGTAAAAATTTTCACCTTATTTAATCATTAAAACTTTATAGGAAATGTATGAAAAATTCCTATAAAATATTTCCGGTCAAAAAAAAAAAAAAAAAAGAGTACAAATTGGCAGCTATACATACGGCGTTAAAAACACACAAAAGAAAGTTTATATATCGAATTTAAAGAAATCGATAAAACTATTTTTTAAACACCAATTTCTGACCTACCTAATCCTGATGCCTAACAATTTTCCAGTAGTAACTAGAAATTACGAACGAAAATACATGTAAAAATTGGGATATGTTGCAAATTTGAAGAAAATCATTAGAGCCGTCTTTGAGATAGAATTTTATACTCGCTTACGGTTTTACCTAAATTTGGTAAATTAACCGCGTTATCCTAAACCTAAAATCACATACAAATGGACGTCTGGATGGAAGTTAGAATGACGAGTCAGAAGAAAATCCACAGAGCCGTTGTTATGCACTTGCGAGACTTTTTAAACAATATTATTCAATTATAAATTTTTATATTAATATTATATTTAATGATAACATTTTATGAAAAAAAAAAAATACAACTCGAAAATTATCTGAAAAATAGTTTTACATCGTTCAAGAATATAAAACAGAAATTTTATTGCAAATATCAGATAAACAAAATTTAAAATTATGTTAAAAACCAGTCCACCTCATCTCTTTTATTTTCCAACTAATATTATTTTTAAACGCATCAAGAAAATCAAGTTCATTTTTTTTTTTTTTTTCAAAATTTTTTATACATTATAAATGGAAATGAATCGCTTTATAATATTCATTATAGTTCACTGAAACAGAACGTGTTATGACGGTGAACTATTTAACGTTTTTCATAAAACTTTAATTGCACGTATTATGGATGGTACAAAACACACCTTTTTAGAACGTTCCAAATAATACTATTTTTGAACGTCGAGTAGAACGTTTTTGTGACACGAAACACGGTGTTTGAACTATTGCAACCGTTATTTGACGTTCAGAGAACGTTCTGGTGCTACTTGGGAGCCCTTTTAGTATGAATGCGCCATATATATATAAATATATATATATATATATATATATATATATATATATATATATATATATATTAACCAATTCCAGTAACATAAATTACATGATCTATTTTCTTTGATGATCTTAAACTATGATTAAATTAGCAGCTGGATAAATTCGAATTTCATAAAACACGGAATTGATTAGCAACGAGCGTTGAGATTTTATTTTTTTCTAAAGCTTTATACAAGTGCCAAAAAGATATTACATATATATATATATATATATACTCGCTAGACCAATCTTAGATTTGGTAGTAAAGTTTCAAAATATTAAACAAGAAATTGTATTATTTTCTGTCCATTAAATATTTCGTGTATTGTCTAAAAATTAGTTTCAATCTTATTTTAGTAGAATGTTTTTTTATTTAAGTTAGATAAGACATATAAAAAAAAGAGAGAGAGAGAGAGAGAGAGAAAGAAACATAATAGAGAAAACTAAGTTTAGCTCAATTTCACATCTCAATAGATATTTATTGCAAATAATTTGATTAGAATGAGAACCTATTACTGAACCTCTGCTCCAGTAACCATTTTTGGTAACATCAGCAGCGAAAAAAAAAAATGATTATCTTGCAGATTTAAATTCAAATTCTTCCATCGGGAAGAATGCCCAATTATATTTATTATCATGTTTTCTTATTATGCGGAAAGTTCAAACAATAATTGATAACAAAGAATAATTAATATTATTATTGTTTTCATTAAACAAAATTATTTGAAAAGTTGAAAAAACTATTACAGAACAGAATTGAATAAAATATTAGAAGAATACTTGATGTTCTTTTAATTGTTATTTTAGATCAGTAGACATTAAATGAAATATCAGACATTTAGATTTTAGAGTATAAATTACAATTGTGATAAAAAGAAAATGTCAGAAGAAAAAAATAAAGAGAATGCGCGATACACATCGAAACATTATAGTAAATTATTCAAAGAAATAGATGAGAGCATTATCAGCGCTGAACGTGAAAAATTGGAACAAATACTAGACAACTTGTAAGAAAAATATAAGACTTACCCGTGCAATGGTAATATATTTACCACTTACTATATGGTTCCAGCTGCAAAAACTCATCCCGGCAATCTTTTAGGGTAAATTTTCGTTTATAAGGTAGCAGAAAACGCCGTTTTTTTTTCAAACTGAAAATTTAAAATTTCCTTTAATTTAATCCTGTTTGTGAATTCCGGTGACAGTGTAATTTAAACGACTTGAATTACCTTGCACCGCAAAGGGTTAAATACATATTTAGACTCTCAAATATAAAATTCAACTAGTACACGACACATTAGTGGAGGCATTTTAGAATGGGCAGAATTTAATGACAAGGTAATCAGATATAAATTTAAATAAAAATCCAAACTGAAAGAGATAAACGTACATGAATCAATAAATTATGTACGAGAAGAACTTACCAATACTGATCAACATAAAACTATAAATTTACTAAATGAGAGATAGAAAAAAAATGTCAGTGATCTCGATACATTTTTGATAAATTCGGAACAATTATACATGGAAAAAAGTAAATTACCGACAATGATAAATTCAGTTATCTGTATTTATTGTTTATTGGGCGCAGCAGTGAATGTCATAAATGTTTTTAATTTAACTAAAACCAATTACGCAGATTCAACAAGTCTGTTGAAAAAAAGTTTTGTAGACACGACATGATTGTATATACTCATTTGAGCATTCTGTGAATTATAAACGGTGTAAAAGTAATTCATAATGTACAAGGTATTTGAAGTTTACAGTCGGCAGTAAAATTTTAGAAGCACACATCCACATTTTTTTTTTCTGATTGTTTATTTAGATATAAAATTGATAGATTTGCTCTAAGAAATAAATGGACATAATGATATTAAAATCCTATGATATCGGCTTACAAATATTTATGACGATTAAGTTAACACCACGGAATTACACACATTTTCAGATGTCTCAAAGTTTAGAAATCCTTGAATTTACTACGACTTAAAGCTTTAGAAGTTCTTTTAGCTTCTAGACTTACTTAAAAAATAACAAAGAAGCTACCCTATAGCATACATTTCTACTACTGGATTGACTCCTCCATTACATAACACTGAGTAAAAAGGAGAATCAGAGAGATTTAAAACGTTCTTCAAAATTAGAATGAATGAAGTAAAGAGGTTGAGCGATCTATCTAATTGGCACCATTGTTCTGGCATTGAGAAACTATCTAACCTACTTTGTAGAGGGTTGAAGCTTGCCGAATTAAAATATAGGGTCTTATGATGCGCCAGACTTCAGTGGTATCATCAGGAAAATGAACATTTGACAAAGTTGACAGTTCTGTAGAAAATTTAGACAATTCATCTGTTACAGATCAGTTAGAGTTATAGGAGTTCATAATTAAAAATCTGTCTCCACAGTAAAAAAAAAAAAAAAAAGATCTAATTAATAGGTATACTTTTTACTAGAAATTAATAAACCGACGTTTAGTAAATTATAAACTGCCACATTTTTTTCCGAAACTTAGAGATTTTTTTCTTCAAAATTTATTGTTCAAAATTTTATATAAATACATTTTTTTTCATAGCGTAAAGAAATAAATGGGCAATCATTGTTTGTTTTAGTATGTAAAAGAACAAACGTATTTAGAGAAATACTATATATGCTGATTTCAGAATATATGAAAAGAAAAATGCCCAGCGAAGATTTAATTTAATTTCTTATAAATAAATAAAAATATATTAATGCCAAATATGAGATTTAAACATTGTTAAAGAAAAATATATTAAAATAATAAAAAAAACAAACATAATAAATTAACGGAATAAACATTTGTTAAAAATTGTCATTTTTGTAAACAAGTTGAATTGAGAACAACACGATAAATCCATTTTAAAATAATTTAAAAAAAAGTAATAGCAATACTTTACTCTGAATTAAACGAGAAAACCTAAAATTTGTTTAATATTAATAAAAATGAATCCACTTGAAATGTAAAATTTGTTCAAATTTTTATAAAATTCTATTACCTCCATTAGTTTTAATATGAAGCTCTTGAAACAAAATGAATGCATGAATAAGTATTTAATAAATCTGAATCAAATGGCTGCCAAATAAAATCTCCGTTTAAATATTATTCCAGAATTATTCTTAAATTAAATTTAGTAAGATATTTCTGATAAATATTCTGTATTAAAATTTTAATTTTATCAAAAATTCAAAACGTGTATTATCTATCTACCATTTAAAAGGAGAAAATTAAATTTGAATTTATTACTTATTAGTTTCACCTTCTTACATATTACTTTCACCTTGCATAGTAGTTTTCTATTATTATGCATATGCTCTGTTAAATAATATATAAATTTTCAATTTTTTAAAGTTTAGTTTGATTACATTAAGATTATATTTTATCGTAGGATTTTATAAAAGCCTCTTTGTAAGTATTTTTATTTCATTGAATATTTAATAAGTATCACTAACAATGGACTTAACTTTTTCAATTGTTTCCATCGGTGAAAATAGTATTCATATATTAAAATTTATAAATAGATCACTATGTTTAACACGTTCGCTGCCAATCTCACGTGACTAATAATCGGAACGGCATTTTTTCCCTTTAACCTGCCGATTTTGTTTGGCATATTTCACAAGAGCGCTAAATCGCCAGATGTAGCGCTTGTGTTTAAACTTTGTGTTTACCTTTGTTTGTTTGCGTCATGCGTTACGTCAATATGCTGTATGACGTCAAACATATGAAAATTCGTCGGCTCGGCACAAGCAAACT